>JAWWEM010000044.1:1454030-1485209 GCA_035582935.1 Ormyrus thymus | reverse complement strand
TTTTCAATTTCATTTGGGGGAAAAATAAAAAAACTATTTTCTACGGTTTAGCGGAACGAAATACAAGAAAGATTACCGCTCGAGGTAGATTCAATTTTTCAAGTGGGTGCAGGAGGACGAAACGACATTGGAGACGCTGCCGCAGTGATTATTTCGCGTCATTGCAGTTTTCCGGCGTCGTTAAACTCAAAGAAGAATCGAGTTTCTCCAATTCGATTTTCCTTCGAGTAATTTCTATACTCTTTTACCGACGTATTGTCTAATGGAATCGCATTTTTCGTTTGGATCGATATCTCATTTCATAATGCTCGATGGGAATTATCTGTGTAATCTCGAGCAAACTCGTTAAAGCACACCGTCCCATCTTATATCAAAATGAAGTAAGATTATTACAAAATTATGCACTTATGACATCATTACACAATTATGTTTCAACTCAAGTTGAAACTCAGTTTTTTTCCTCGAAATTGCTCATTACCCACGATACGATCTCGCGCAATAATTTTGCGGCGAATAACACTATATATCCGCTCGTGATCCGCGCGACGAGAAATTGAAAAAGCCGCAAGCTATTTTCGCGGTTGGCTTTGAAAAAAAAAAGAAAGAAAGAAACGAGAGCGTTTCATTGAATATTTGAAGCTTCAATCCGGCTTCTGTCTCTCCGCCGCTTGGCAATCTCTTATTTTAGCGGCGCCTCGCTCGCCGAATCGCTCAGCGGGTCGAAGCCTGAGAACGACGGAGTCCTCTCTCTGCGACGGGGGCTGAAACCGCGGACGGAAATCCGCACTCAAATCAGCGCTTAATAGGAGGGGAGCCTTTTTTATCTAATTAAACCAGACGGGCGGCGTTTGAGCCTCGGGCTTAGCTGGCATTTGCCCGCGTGGGGCGAAGAGGGAAGGAGGAGGAGCGAGTTTTAAGCGAGTGTTTAGGGGGGGATTGATTTTGCAGGTAAAATAAACGCCGACGTTGAGGGAATATATATGGGGATTCACGGGGGAAAAAACGATATGGAGGAGTCGGTCGAATGTTTCGCTCGGCGATATCGTATTTTTCCAAAACGGCGGGGAAAACGGTGGCTATAAAATAAAAGGATTCGCAGTGCTTCCATTAAATTAGACTCTGGAGGGTTGTTGTTTTGGGGGTATTATTTCAGTTGATTTTTAAAGCGCACTTTAACGTCAAGTGCCGCGGAAAAAGCATGCAAAACGTCGATTTTTCAATCGCTTTTCGCTCGTAAAAAAGATTTTCTAAATCTAAAAATAAAAACAAAATAGAATACTCGGAAAAACATGCATGTAAAACGGCGAAAAGCCAATTTTTCAGAAATACCGGAACCTAAAATTGATTTTAGCAAAATCTCTAGAAAAAAGTCTGCTTGGAAAAAGTTGGGTCGAATTTCGAGCCCCAGGAAGTTCGCTCGGAACCGAAATAAAAGTTATTGTTAGCCGCCGCACCGCTTAACGAGATCAGTTTCGAAAATAAGCTGGAAAATTAATCCGAAAACAGCCCGCTAATTTACGAACGGCAGGTGCGCAAAACATCGGCTCCGCGCTCTCAAAGTCGGGAATTACGTCAAAAGCTTTTTGCTTCAGACCGGCTTCAGACGAGAGGGGGGCCGCGTAAAAAGCGGCCGAATTCCAGCCGGCGACGCACATCCCCCAAACGAGCCGCTAATTCGAGGAGCGCTCCTCTTGGGAAAAAAGCGCTAATGGCGCGTACGGCGGGCCCTCGGCGGAAAGCCGGATGGATTAAAAAGCTCGAGTGGGACTTTCCGCGTAAGCGCGCCTCGGGCCGCGCAATTTCGGCCGGCCGATTGAATTAGCTCGGACGATCGAAGCCTTCCCGCAGCGCGACTTGCTCGGGATTAAGCTTGCCCCTTTGGCCCTGCGCGCGCGCGCGAGTCCGCAGCCGAGCGGCCGAATTTCCACCCGCGCGCTTAATTAGCATTTTAATCAGATTTTGACGCGGTGTATATGTTTTGCGCGCGGCCGGATGAAAATTGAGGCAGCGCGCCGCTTCCGGGCTGCGGATTTTTGCTGAGTCGGCCGGGAGCCAGACGCGCCGCGGGGCAAACGCCGCGACGCCGTAATTGATTGTTCTTCGCTGCGAGTCCGCTTTTGACGAATTTTTCTGTACATTAATTGACTGCGATGGAGCGGGATTCCAGGGCGGGGCGAATGCGGGGGAAGATTTTATTTTGAGGGAGCCTCTTTCGGCTTTGTTTCACGAATTTTTCACCTTTGGCGCGAAATTTTTTATATCGTTTGCGAGAAAGAACGTTCCTTGAATTTGACGAAAAGGAATTTCTAGAAGTCAAATTCTTTTAGAAAATTTCACTCCAAAAGGAAAAGTACTTCACGCAATAATTTTTAATACCTTAAAAAATAGAGGTGCAGAAAACGAAATATTCTCTCCGCTTTCTCGCTAAAAATTTTTTACTTAATTCGCCCGTCAGTCGCAGAATCTCAAAATTGCTTTCCTCGCGTAAACTTTTCACCTGCGCGAATAAAACTTGGCAAATACGACGGGCAGCCAGGAGCCCGGCGAGAAATGGAGCTCCCGCGTCCCGGTGCAATCCGATGACGGTCCAATCTGCGGATGCTCGCATTACCAGATGCACGCATATGCAGCTGCGCCCGTAATCTGCGATCGGGCACGCTTTTATCCGCCTCGCGCAGCCTAGAAATCGGCGCACTCGAGGGCCCGTTTCGCGCGTAAGCGGGAAATGCCTCGGGTGTCGGAGCCTCGACCTTATTTCGCCACTCGTGTAAAGTGCACTCGCGCATCCGAGTGCGCGCTGGCTCGGAGCGCCGCCGCGTCCGCGATCGACGGCTGAGCGGCCCGCTGCGATTTATTAATCGCCCAGCCGCGGGGGGACGCGCTTGTTTTGAGGTCGGGAGCTCGTCCTGCGATCGGAGATTTCTTTCTCCGCCGATCGCTCATCGACCTTTCAACGCGGGGACGTCTTATTTACGAGCGACGACCCGCGATTTTTGGATGATCGTCGGGGATCGGTGAATTGTTTTGCTGCATGTGGCCAATTTTACGATAATAAATGTTTAGAGAAAGATTGTTCAAGCTGTATTATTCTTCGTATATTTGGTCAATTTATTTGAGTCTCGAAAAAGCCTATATATGATTTCTTTGAAAACATAATGAAGACAAGCTACGAGGATCTCGCACATGAGCAGCGCGCTGTTGAAGGGTGTCTTATTAAAGTTAAGCTACGGTGCTGTACTAATGCTACTGTTACAAATGTTAGAAACGAGCGATTTCTGTTCCGGATGTTTTCTTTTTTTTTTTAAGAGTTGAAATAATTTAAAAAGACGCAATTGATTTTCTTATAGTTTAATTTAATAAAACATCGGATTAATTAAAGAGAACATTTCTGCTTCCCACGACTTTCTCAATCAAATCCGCTTTGAAATGAAAACTAAATCTACGACGGAAGTCATGAATATTTAAATTAATAAGAGTGAATTCCATTGCAGAGTATTAAAAATATGGCGAGTGATAACTTATTCTAAATTTTTGCATAATAGCTGACTTCACATTAGATTAGTCAGAAATAGGAACATCTACATTTTTGATCAAAGTTCTCGTCTATAAAGTGCGAAGTTATTAAAACTATTTAAATCAAATTATCATTTGGTGGATTATACTTTACACTTATTTCCCGAGGTAGAATGAGTTCAGCTGACAAGTAGAACAAATATCGAATACTTTTACTTTATTTTTATAGCTAGAAAACAAGTGCATTGAAGCTCTGATGTATAGTTCGTTTCGTTTTATTTCTCAAATAATTTCACGTACGCTGAAAAATATTAGCATGTGAATGTGTGGTAATCAAGCAATTCTTAGCTGAAAGGTTAATTTATCTTGGGTAATTGCAATTGAAATTCATGAGATCCGCTAAAGAATTCAGAGCAAAAAAATCCAATTCAATACTAGAATACAAAATGCAGATAGAAATTCAATTGCTTTTAAACTAACCAACTAGTTTTATTTGTCTCCGTTATATTTTATTAATTAAACATTATTTTGTCTGAAGCTTTATAAACATTAATATGAGTTTAATTACGAATTTAAAAAGGTCCAGAAATTAATTCAACAATATTGAAGCTTAATTAAATGAGAACATAGTTTTCAGCTTCATTAAATAAATTCTTGACATGCAAATATCTTCCTTTTCTTGATATAATCAACAGTGGAATGTATCTTGAAAAAAAAAATATATATAGTAATATTAAATATTTTATTCAACATTCCATGAAATAAAAAGAGATTTTCTTCTTTCGCGAGGACTCTTGTTGAACTCACTCAAATATTTAAATGGAAAAAGCAGGAAAATCAGCGATCAAGTGTGTAGGTGCAAAATTTTAAAATTTAAACCTCAAGAATGTGAAAATAGATTCGTTATTTGACGCATCTTCTGTTAAATTTAAAATTGGGAGAACTGTGAATTTCGAGAAATCGCGGTTGGCTGAAATCACAAAATTTCAGAGAAATAAAAAGTTGTTTGTGTCTGTCGAGAAAACAGCAACTTTCGTTTCTACTCAATATCTTTTAAGTAAACAGACAGCCTCAATTATAACAATCCATTATTATTCACCATTATACCGATACACGCTAATTATATACAAAAGTAAATATTTTCATAATAGACTTTAAACGCTACTAAGCTTTAAACTAAAAAATATTTATAACCTTTTAAACCGAACAGTGTTTTCTACTTTTCTGCATGTAATGTATGTACATCTAACAGGATTCGATTCTGGCCGAATACATTTGACTGTCCCCATTCGACATAACCTACTACTGTAGCCTCTGGTAACATCGCCGGCGAATTCGTGTTACGCGTTGCTGATCGTTTGAAAATTCAAATGCGTGCACGCAGAATCAAATTTTGTCGGCTGTAAAACACATTCCAACAAAGCGACATTTCCATCCGCTGCAATACAACCAATTACGCGTTTCTCGAATTCGTCACGAAATTTTTTCAGTTTCCCGCGCACTCGGGGCTCAATTAAAATTTCATTATCGACTTCAGAAACCAGCAGTAAGTCCTCCATTCGAATTTACATACCGTACACGCAAATTCGAATTTTTCTCCTCGACTTTCTAGCTGACGTCAAAGGTGAAAATGCCTACTGCTTTATCGTCGTTTCGCTAAGCAGCTCTCCGTGGAAGCCCCATTGCAAAGTTCCCAGAAAAAATCGGCTCCTCAGACAACAATGCAGAGCCGATCCTATATAAAAATAATCGGCCGAAAACAAAGGCCTCGATCTCCTCGCGGCGGAAAAAGAAATCGACGAAAAATTCCCAGCGGCCGGCTTGCGGGAGATTTTGCGCGCTGCAGCGCTTCCGGTTTCGGGCGGCAAAGTGTGACGCGCGGGCGTTTTATGAAAGTGCCACATAGCGGTGTGCCGATGACGCGGTACAGCCTCGGGAATACCGCCGAGCCGATGCGTGCGTATGACAATAGAAAGTTGTCTCGTAGAGGTTTCGAGCCAGGGAGAGAGAGGGAGGGGAGGGGGGGGACACTCCATCGACCCGGAAGGAACTCGAGTGACGGGACTGACCTGAATCCGTCGGTGCCCGGTGGTATTTCTGTCTGCGCAAGCAGATGCCACCGCTTTTCTCCCAAGATTATAATACAAGTGCTCTTTTTCTCTATCGCGCGCTCTTTGAAGCGATGTACGTATATTTTTGGCGAGAGCGGTTTTTTCTTTTTTTTTTTCTTTCGAGTCCGATATCTCGGAGGGAAGCTGGAGATGACAATGTGATTGAGTAGCGTTTGGAGGATTCTATATCCAGTTTTTTGTAGCTATCGATTTCGCCGACGAGAAAACGACGCGAGGAAGCGCGCTCGCGATCCTGATGGGGATTATTTTTGCAATGGAAAAGTACGTCTGTTGAAAGATTTAATATGTTTCGAGAAGTGCGTCGGACGGTGCTTGTTAAATCATTTCTGGATTCGGTCATTTCTATTGTAAAGAGGATTAAATGTTGCTGCAACTCGAATATAACCAGTTTTATGAGCTTTCTATAATTAATAAATGCTTAAGTCTTGCGACACTGCGGCACGACTTTAGAAAATAACGGTGAGTTTAACAATAAATTACGGAAGCTTTAAAAACTAAATTTATTCTAGAGTCATCGCATTTGCAATTCATGCAGGTGTTTGTAATGTCTAATTTTGTTAATAACTTTTGAAGGTATAAATAAATGCTTTGAAAAAGGAAAGAGTTCTTTACATGAATATGCATGAAAAGTCACAGAAAAGGTGAAATCTCTACAAATTAAACAGATATGTTTATGAACTAAATGCTAATGGAAATTTTATTAAAGCTCTCTTGCAATATTTTGCCATTAATTTTGTAAAAAAATTCAGTTTTTTAATTTTTAACAAATCAGTTCTCCGCGTGCAGTTTTTTTAAAATAAATCTTTTTATCCAAAATCAAATTATGCTATCAGTTTTACATCTCTCTTGAGCGTGAAAAGATCGAGGGAAGAAAAGGATTAAAAGGATTAATGAATCTTTACAAATATTAAAATTACATATTCTTTTCAGGTATGATATTGAAACTTTGTTAAAAATTCATTAAAATTTTACGAATAATAATTTCTTTAATTTCACAAAGACGAGTATATAAACTTTGAAATTTTTACTAAATATATTAAAAACTGAATCATAAAACAGAAAATTCCGCATTTTTTGACAACGGAATGCGATCCATATTTTATTGTGAATTCTGCTATTTTTCGCGGCGCTTTATTATTTTACTCCTCTTTTTTGTTACCCGACTATCGATCTAAGCGTTTTTGGCGCTCGCGAATCAAACGACCATTTCCATGAGAAATGCCGTTTTTGTCCTTGGCAAATTGAAACGATTTTGGCAGCTGGCAACTGCGCCGCTGGTCGCGCGAAAACCAAGCCGGCCTCGCGTCGGTCGGCGCATTGACGAGTCTCCATTACGGTTTTGCTGCATCGTTTTAATAATGCCATTCCACGGCTCGAACCAAATTATCGATCGCAAGAGCGAAATTGCTCGTCGGAATTTCTCTTGCGCTTCAAAGGCTCGGCGACAAAGCCGCATCGGTCCACCGTCGCATCGGAACGCGGAACGGAAAATAAGGTCACTTAAGAAAAATTGTGTAAATAATAGGGGAAAAAGTGCGCTCCGTAATCGTTCTCAACGCTTGACAAAGCAGGTAAGGTCATTACACCATTATGTAAGCTGCAATAAAATCCTCGACATTCTAGACCATGGAAATCGGGCAAAGTATAAGAGAAAAATCGGAAACCTTTGTTTTTACCGGCAGATTTTAATAGTCAAAATAAGTTTTATTTTACATTAACAGTTCAGCTTTTTCAAAGGGGTTTTTTTCAAATTTTATTACTTTAATATCATTTCAAAGTAAAATTGAGCCATTTAGTCGAAAAATGTGCAGTTAAAGAATAAATTAAAACTCATGCGGAAGTACAAGAGTGCTTATAACATGAAACGCACAGCATTTTTACGGTAGTTAAACAACGTTATGAACCACTCGGCCCATCTACTAAAACTTTGTTCATAATCGCTTACAACATATGCTTGCGTTTTATGAAAATGTATTAAATTTGCAAGAGGCTGCGCTTTAAAGTTTATCGAAAATCATTTGTAAGAGTATACCACAGTACAAAAGGGGACGATCGGATATTTTCCAACAATTAGGCAGAGCTTCCACGAGCATCAATTAAAAATTTAACAACGATCGCTTATAACTTTTGTAATATACCGTCCGCTGGCATTCTCTCGCCCGGCGCATTATCCCTCTGATTTCGCGTGCCAAATATTTATCTCGCCTGCGCATCCGCAATTTTAAACCCTCAAGCTGCAGCTCGAAAACGGCAGATTTACGCTCCGCGAAGAAAAATCAGAACTCGAAAAAAAGAAAGAAAAAAAGAATCAAGCCAAAGCCCGCGCAGCAGCACCGAGGGTCAACGCAGTTTCGGCCCGCACTCCGGCAAAGGGCGGACCGCTTAACCATTGCGTTTAACGTTTCGGTCAACCGAGGCGCATTAAAACGGCCGGCCGTGTAGCCCGCAGCCGAAATTCGCGGGCCCATTAAATTTCTTCGGCGCACTTGAAAGGCTCCCGCAATAAAGGACAATGCTCGCGCGCGGTGCCGCGGCGGCGCGGCAGCATCCCAGTATCGAGCGGTTTTATTTCGGTATTATCAGACCGCGGAATTGGCCGTCATAATTATTCGGGCGAAATTTTCGCGGGAGACAGACTCTGCTACCTCCACCCCCCCCTTCCCCCATGGCGCATGAATAATTTACGAGCGGGTCGTTACCCCGCGCGCATCGCCCAGGTATACGCTCTCCCCGTGCTGTAAGGTATACGAGGGGGGTGGCGACGGGGGCCGGGGGGGGGGGGCGCGGGGGGCGGGGGGGCCGGGGGGGAGGGGAGGACGGAGCTCATAGTCGCTCAAACGCCCGCCGGGTAATTACACGGCGGTAATCGCGTCAGGAGCCGCTTATTATCATCCAGCCGATCCTCGCGAGAATTACGCGAGCGTGTAATTTTAGGCGCGGCCGAGTCTCTGATCGGACTATACGCGGCGCTCGTTATACCGGGAGCATGATCGCCTCCCGCAGCTGCTGGCTTTTTGGAGGCCGATGACTTCCTTGATAAGTGATCCCGGAATTGGCCGTGTTTGGGGGGTTTTTTTGGTCCGAGGGGAGGGACGTTGATGGGTAATAAGGGCATGAATCTTGAAGCGTCGCTGATCCTTTCTGGACTCTGAAGGGGGGGGGGGCTTAAAAAAAATTCCATTAAAGTTGATTGGTTTCATCACGTCAGTTCATTTACATAGACGTATACTCCGCTGCTGTTCGATCAGTATTAACAACGTTTTTCTAAAATTACCCCCGGGGATAAGACACTCGAATTTACATTTTTAGAGGCTTTTTTTATCCCTTTCTACCTGCGAGCTCGGCATAATTGCAGTTTCGAAACTTTCCACATTATTTATTTAAGTTTTATAGAGGTCTTTTTATCGCCCGGAAGGCTTAAGCAGATTAACATTTTTTTAATTTACTTTTTACCCCTTAAACAAAGGTGTGGGTTACATAACTTCCCTCTTAAGGCCATAAATCACATACTTCGTTGAAATAAATGGCCTTTACAATGTTACAAGAAAAGCAGTTTTTAAAAAACTTTAGACGAAGCATTGCGAGGGAGGTGGTAAAACTTTAAGCGTTTTTTAAAAAATTGCTGGATTCTTACGTCAAAATTAATAGTTCATCATTTTAGAATATAAAGGCGTATATAAATTTAAAATAATGTAAAAAGTAACTTGAGAAAAATGAAAATATGCATCAAACAAGCCTCGAAACAAGCTCTATTTTCAGTAAGTAGTTATGCACAAAGAATAGTCGTACACTTGTTTATTTGGCTAAAATAAAAAAATAGAATAATAACAATTTTTATTGAATATGAGTAAATGATATAAAGATATTGTTTAATATTTTTTAATTAACAAATAAGGAAAACAGATGCTTTCAATTTATAAAAAAAATATTATAATTACAACGTATGTGAAACACTGAAAATAGATTG
The DNA here is from genome assembly GCA_035582935.1 of Ormyrus thymus. Lineage (NCBI taxonomy): Eukaryota > Metazoa > Arthropoda > Insecta > Hymenoptera > Ormyridae > Ormyrus > Ormyrus thymus. The sequence goes on along the minus strand of JAWWEM010000044.1, from coordinate 1,475,597 downwards.
TTTTTTTTTTTCGGTAATTCAGCTTCGTAGAGTTCTTTGGGCTTGGATCTACATTTGATGGGCTTCATTGAAAAGATAGACTACAAAGTTGCGGTCATACAAAACAGTTTAGTGCTCCACATATATTGCATAGAGAATATATGCAAATAACATAACGTACATTTTCACAATTAAAACATAAAAAAGAATATTTTAATACGCATTTTTCTTGTTGCATTTAAGAATTCAAACAAATTTTCTGCACTTCTTTAGTTTTCACTGAAAAACGAAATAATTCTTTTTCCTAATATAAAAATAACCAATTTCACGTTGTTTTCAATATTACTTCTCGATCCAATAATTCTTTCTCCTCTGGATTCACAATTTAGTTAATAAACATCGATTCTGTTAATAAAAGTATACTCGTAATATGAAAGCTTAATGGAATCAATGGCAAGTTTGTATTCTACCTAGGTAACTAACATCTTTTTTGATATTTTGTAATATCTTCATAAAACGTCTTTATAGTCAGTAATTTGCATTATTATAATACACACATTTTATGCGAATAAAAACTCTCATTATTCAATTTATTTGCCGAGTCTTCGTATATTATCTCTCTCGCATTATATATTACAATTAATAAAGACTCAGCTATAACCATAACTTTAATATTCATATCAATGGCCAAAGGAATTTAATTACATTTTCATATCCATGAATAAATTATTTGCAAAAGAATAAAGATTTATCGGTATAGCGAATGAGCTGCTCCTTAAAGCCTCTTCAAAGCGCAGCGCAAAAAAACCGTGCCGTTTTTCTCTTTATTTTTTCCCCAGCCCCCGTTGCAGATACATTGATTAAACTCTGTTTACAAAGGCCGTTTGTCCGCGAAAGGACACTCAGTCTCTCTCTCTCTCTTCCGCGTTCAAACGACTCCCCCCTCGGCGAGTCGAATAATCCGCAGGTGTTTTTTGCCTTGTGCTCGTGCGGAGCTCGATTGCAGTCCATTAAAAGTTTGTCACATCGCGCGCTACCGGGGCGAAAGAAGCTCAGCGCGGAAAAGGCCGCCGCGGTCAGGACGCGCGACGCTCCCGGCCCGAACAAAAACGCGCAGGAAGGGCGCAGCCGAGCGCGACTGATTGAATGAAAATGTCAATTCCGCGGCCGGGGAGCGTTACAGGTTTAATCTCGTTATAAAAGCGGGCGTCCGGGCCGCCCGCCGCTCTCTCTCTCTCTCTCGCTGGGGGCGGCATGAATTTCCACTCGGGAATATTCGCGGACTGCGGGTTAGCCCGTGGTGATGCATGTACGACTCGTCTGGAAGGAAGCGTAATTGAATTATTCATAATGCTCGCGACGCGGCTAAGAGTGGAAGTTTGAATCCATTTTGGGACAAGTTCGCCGCGCGGAGATAATTGAAGGATTTATCCGCGGACGGAGGTGGGCCGCTCGCTGAGAGCTATCGGATGATGCGGGGGAGCGTTAATTTATGCATTTGGATTGCTTGCTTTTTCGGGGACGAAGCGGGAGAGCACAAAGCCCGTTTGTGTGGATGACGGCCGGTCCAATCACGGGAAAAGGAGAGATGGGTCGGGCGGCTGTATCTCCCCCGGTGATAATTTGCATGCTAAGCCGAGCCTCACTTTTTCTCAGGCTTTGCTCTTCCGCCTGCGTTTGTCTCCTTTATCCCTCGGCTGTCCCAGTGCTTGTCTGACTGGTCTCGCCGTTTTCTACTCGGACGCTCTCCGGCTCCTGCGCGTTCCGAGCCAAGTGTTTTCGCTTTAAACGCCGTTCGCTCTTTTACTTTTTAAACCTTTCAATTGTTAAATGCTGTTCGCTGCTTGTGTTTCTGTTAAAATAACAGGATGAGCAGTGTACCTCTTCGCGTTATGAGCTAATTAATGTATTATTTATCGAAGGTGAACAAATTACGAGCCCGAGTCACGGTACCGTGAACTGATTTGCAATTCAGGTCGCCAAGAAATTAATTAACTATTTTGCCGCGTCCTTCTTCAAAAATGACTATTATTATAATGTTCACTACCCATGAGCGATCATTTAATGTACGGTTTTTCGATAAAGTCTCTCGCACCACTTTCCAAAGTCTCCTAAAACTTTCTATATTTAAAGTCCCTTATCGCGGGACGTTTATCTCATTGGGAATAAAGAAGACAGCCAAGTTTCAGCGCGCTCATTTTTAGCAATTTAAAAAATTCCCTCTTCGAGTCATCTTTACTTATCTTCCACCTATCTTGATTTACTTAAGCTTCTCAACTTCCTTGCGCTTATCTAAAACTGCAGAGACGCCAAGTCTCTCCCAAAGAAACTTTCTTTGTGTACAGAGATGTTTGACTTACTGGGTTTTGATTTTCCGCTTAACTTTTCGTCCACCGTTTTTTCACCGTCGAGCTTGTCGGGGAAAGGAACCGAATTAATTAATTATAAATCAGGCTAATGCGTCTCTGCGAAAAAACTAGTAACAAAAACTTTGCCCCCACGCGGTGCAGTCCTAATTCCGCGAACATCGCAAACATCAATGCAATTAAACGAGCGCACTTTCTTAAGCAAGCATTTCATTTAAGAGATTAAAAGTCGCTGGAATACCTCAAATATTTAATCTGTTACTAATGAAGTGCCGCTGACGATCAAACCGAGTTTCGTCAAGCAATTATGGAAACAGTCGAGGCGTACAGTGTGCGCACAGCGCAATATTATCTTTAGAAAACGGCGTGATGTGTCGACACTGCGTATAATGGTTCGGATTACCTTCGACCGGCGTGTCACTGGAATTTTAAAGATATAAATCCTCGTGACTCATTGATCGTATACACAATCGAACAGCAGATGGTGATCAATAGATTCTAATAGGCCAATGGTACCATTTCCATTGTGCGACAGAACAATAAATAATGAACTGAAAGTATATTTCTTTAACTAACTCGATACCGATAAAATATTACGAGGTTGAGAGAGAAAAAAAGGAGTAAAAATGACTATTTTGTATCGTTACTTTAGAATTACGAGAAGAAAAAAAAATAATATTTAATATATGTTTTGAATTAACTATACTCTCTAAATATGAATAAGTGAAATTAACGTAGAATAAGTCCATATGCTATTATTCTACGTTAAAAATCGTTCACTTATTAAAAAAATGAATGACTTATAACGTAGAATTAGTGCATCTGTACTTATTTCACTTTTTCATTTTTTAGAGTACAATTTTCAAAACGCACAGTAAATATTATTATTTTTTTTTATATAGCAATGCAAAATACTAATTTTTACTCTTTTGTTCTCTCAGTGTAGAATTTCTGTTTTAATGAGTAATTTTGCTGGTTCATTATGTGAATAAAGGTTCGTTTGCTTTGTGATACTATAGATACTTCGTTATTTTGTTCCTTTGCCAATACGGCACAAGTTGATTTATAGTTTTACTTTACTTTTACTAATTCCAAACCTTTTTATCACGTTTACAAACATTTGGCTATTCGAAAGAAAATTTTCGAAATTTCAAAACTATTTTCAAATTACCTAAATGTTTATTGTTTTAAAAGAATCGTTTTTGTACGAGAACCTTTAATAGCAAGAGAGAAATATGACATCGACACACATCGTTCTAGTCAAATAACTACCTCGGTATTTTCATCCTATTAAAACTGTAAGCATTACATTACAGAGCTGTAATTCGAAGAACGTTCTTTGAAGAGACAATATATGCTAATACCATTCGCAGCATTTTGCCTTGAATCCGCTCAGTACAGGTTTTATGCTTTTCCAGAGGTTCGCTAGATACGTACATGCATAAGCGTCAGTCTAAAAATACAAGAGCTGTACGTTTGTTATTTAAAAAAGCGACGTCAGCGGATTACCGCGCAGCGTTCAAAAGCTAATTTAGGTCAGAGCGCAATTGCAGATTTCTGATCAATCCGTCGGAAGCAGAAAAACTATCTATTTTTTGAAATTTCGCTGCCGCGGCGCATTAATCTCTTTCGATTTAGCGATCGCGGCTCCCGCGTCCCCGCAATGAAAACGTACGTTCCGCGCGCACAACGGGCGCATTACTCCTTCGCAAAGAGTGTCTGGCAGCGGCGAGCCAAATAATTCAAGCTAGAAAAAACGCGCGCCTCGGTCCCGCATTCGAACCGCCGGGAAAATCCCGCGGCCGCCCCGGCAGGCATATTTCCCGATATGGAAGCTGCGCGCAAAGCTCGCTCGCGGATGAATAATTTAATAAGTTCCGCGAGGACGTCTTTCGGGGAGGGGCCCCGAAGTGTACGTTATACGCTACGTACTGAGGCAGTTACGACCTAAGGTAGCATCTCCGGCTCGTAAAAAGGAAAAAGTGCCGTTTAAAAAATCACAAAGAACGGAAGCCCGGGGAAGACGTCGGCGCGAGAGGGGACGGGCAAAGAGATGAGTCGAGTGTCGCAAGCTCCGGCTCTTGTCCTCTCTGAGAAAAAGGTTACAGAGGGGCTTTTCTCCCTCCCGCCTGCCGGATGCTGTCCGCGCGCACGAAAGCCGGAAAGAAAAATTTCGAGGGAGCGTTATATATATGTGTAGTCCCGCGCGGAAGGACGACGTACAAAGTCCCTGCGGCACTGTTAAATATTAAGCAGTTATTATTTTCGCCGCGGAGTTGACTGTTTTAATTTCGTGCGTGGAAGCTCCTTGCGGGCTTCGAAGCAGCCTCTCAAACGAGTGCACTCTCAACGCCAAAGAACAAAGGGACAATTTATCGCGCACGATTCGCCTTGATTAAAAATGCGCGGGCTTTGGGTTCTCCTCAAAGCTAATTGGAGCTTCAACGGTCGCGCGGCGGATTAGTAGAAAAGTTTGTCATTGTTGAAAAGTCAAGCGGCGGCGGCGACTATTTACGAGTAGGCTATAAGTTAATCCAACGAGGGTCAAAGGAAAACTCGTCATTTTTCGGCTTCGGATCGGAAGGCGGGGGTCGAAAAAACGTCGGCCCGAGATAAGGGGGGGGGGGGGCGGGCAAAAAGAGAAGGCAGAGATGGAAAGCGAGCGGCACCGGAACACGCACACAGAGCCCCGATCCGCAGTTTCCGAAGCAGAAGTCTCGAGGCCTTGTCTCATGAATAACGTAGCACCGCGAGGCAGGCGGAGGGAGAGAGATGGAGAGAGAGAGAGAGAGAGAGGGGGGCAGAGTTCGCATTAGAATATTCCCCGGGCGTATAACGACTAAAGAGACTCGGCGCTGCACGCGCCATTGTTATTCATCCTCTTAGCGCTCGTAGCCGTACAAATCCCAAGGAGGGAGGGAGGGACGCAGACGAGTTCGGCAAATGAAACGTTTTCGCGGCGGTCGAGAGGGGCAATGCGGAGCCCTAATGGAATTAGGTGCGCCTTTAATATTTCAGGCCCTCCTTTCTAACCGTCTCTCTCTCTGCAGTTTTCCTCTGTATACACCCGAGCTTTCCTCACTTTTTTCCGAACGGAGTGGCCCTTTTGAGCCGGCCGGCGCTACTCTCTGCTTTCTTTTAACCGAGAGCTGCAGCCTTTATCTCTCCCCGGGCGGCGGGATGCGCCTGCCCGCTGCACCGCGGCGGCGGGAGGGAAATTGAAGCAGATGGGCTGCCGTCTTGTTTGGGCTCGTTAGAGGATTTCGGTGAAAGGACGACGGCCGAGTAATTAAGTGAATAACCCCCTTTTTTTGCCCTCTCTGTTCCAGGTGTATAGAGCAGCTCGGAGGGTGAAAGGCCACTTGATGCGTTGAAGATGCGCCGAGTGCCGAACAACGGTCGGCTTGCCTGCGCCGTTGTGTGGGTGACGTCGAGTATTTTCCTTATCCTATTGACGTCGTGGGTGGATGCCGCCGCCACTGCCGGTACGTATACACGTGCGCATATCTATTTGCTTTGCGCCCGCTAAGGGTCTGCTCTCGGGGCGCGACTCCGCTTAGTTTTAGATTTTTTCCGACGGGGTTTTGCATGCTTAATCTCCATGTTTTATTTACGGACGCTTGATGAATATTCATGTGCAGCTTTAATCCGCGGATTTCGAATGGCTCGCGCTTTTTTTTTAGATTCATAGCCGCGGTGCGCCGAGATACGGTTTTATGGCTGCAAATTTTGCGATTTTCGGGATTTTTTTCGCGCGATGCGGAGAACGATTTAACTTACTCGACGAGGTACTACATTTTTATAAGGTGAAAAAGTTACATATGAGCTGGTTAAAAGGGATATGCCCTTTTATACAAATCCACATGCAGTCAACTTGCATAAAAAATGTCCGCGTTTACACTGCCCATCGATTCATCGGCCAATTTAGGCGTGTCAGCTAATCCATTTAATAAAGCTGCTAACAAACTTACAGCGGACCTGTCACACTCTTAATTAACGTATTAACTTTATTAATTCCAGCGCGACAACGTGGCCGCCTATTGAAGCCCGAATGTATTAAAATAACAACAGTACAAATCTATTAAAGCAGCCGATTCAAACCCATTTAGCAGCGCGGCATTCAAACAAATTTCCCAACTCCGGCTGCAAAGCCATAAATCGAACGCCGCCTCGAATAAACACTACCTGCAGGCGTGACGTCGCTTTGTTTGTCTCCCCGTATAACAAGAGCAGCCCCGACGCATAGCCGACATCCCCGTTATCAACTCTTTCTTCCTGCCTGCCTGACAGAAAAAAAAAAAAATTGCGCAAAGCGAGAGATCTTTTATTGCCGCGCAGAAAGGAAGCAAAATCTCCGCGCGCCGCACCGTTTCAATAAAAACTGCGAGGCTATTTTTTCCTAGACGTGCGTATAAAAAGGAGCTCGGAGAAAAAAAGGAAGCCGCGATTATTTATTGGCAAGGCGAAGCGCCGCGGAAAATGAAAGTAACTATATATATATATATATATATATATACGTGTACGCACATACAAGAGTGTACACGTCCGCTTTCGAAATGCGCCCCGGAGCTACGTGATGAGAATCCGGGATCCACTTTTCCCTGCAATAATAATGATGATAGGGCGAATCGGCCGGATATGAATTAGTTAATGCGCGCCGAAAATGAATTCGGCCGCAATGTTTGTGGCCTTCGCGTCGGGATTATTGCGCGTGTTTTATTAAAACATTTATACCCGCGCCGGATTTCCCCCCCCCCCCCCTCTCCCACTCTGCTCACCGCGCGCGTCCTTTTTCGGGCATTAGCGCCTGCTTTCCCGCTTCTCTCTTTCTCGCGCTCTTGTAAATTGTAAATGCTATCGTATTCGCGGCAAATTCCCATCAGCCTCCTGCTTATGAAAGCGATTTTTCACGTCCGCCTTGTTTTTTCCATTCTCCGCGAGAAATACTGATCCTAGCGCCCGCTCTCGCCGGGAAGATTGTTTTTAGCTGCTTAATCTGTCTTTTGCAGTAAAACTTGTTGAATGGAAAGTGAAAAAATACAAAAAGATGCCGCCTTTACTTTTATAGAAAATACGAACGATGCGAAAATTGTGTACACGTCGTGCTTTGACGTTTTTTTCGACTAAAATTCTTTTTCCTATACTCGTAAATAGAAAAAGTAAATGTAAATTTACTTTTACTTATTGCGCATTTTAAAGCCGCGGCAGTGCTGCTTCGAATCCTAGAATCTCGCGACGGATTGAGAAAAATCCATGCCTAGCAGCTGCCGGCACTTTCCATATAACGGGGAATAGTTATTCTAATATCCTGCGTTTTCCCTCCGACAGCCACAATAAAATCGAAAATCTAGCATATTTTATTCAAAGGGAGCAATAAATTCGCCGGCTTCCCCGCGAGATTTGTCAAAAAAGTTTGCAGCGCCGGCAGCGCAACGCAAACAGACGGGAACAGCGCGCATAAGCCGCGGGTAAAGCAAGATTAACCCATTTTTTCGTGCCGCAAGTGTAGCACTTATCCTAACAAATTCCAGCTTTGTTTATGATTTACGGGGCGATTTCCCGGGCTCGCGAATCCCCGGGAAAAATCCGTCGAATCGGCAGAGGAGAAGTCGCTGAAAAATGATTAAGCCCTCATTCGATTTTTACGGCGAAATCTCGAAGAAGGAGAAGCGGAGGATCTCCCGACAGGCAGGCAGGCAGGCACGCCTCCAGAGTCACGTACGGGAATTTCGGTGCGGCATCCTCTCTCGCTCTCCTTATTATTTCCTTTTTTCCCTCCGGGTTACCTCTCTTTCTCTCTTTTCCTCTCCCTCGTGGAATTCACGATTTCTTTTCTCGGCATTCGCGCGCCGCCTCTCCTTTCTTTTTATCCCGCTCTCTGTTATACGAGCGGAATTTCGGAGAAAGGATTATTGAAATAACAGCGAGGGAGAAAAAAAAAGCGGCGGGTATGACATAAATAATAAATGCGTAAGCGTGCACGTACAATCTACAAATTACGCGAATTCCGGCCAGTTTTTGCCCCCTCCGAGTCTAAGCGAGATTTTCCACTCGGCTGCGAACACAATACCTGAAATTCATTATCGCGAAAGGCGGAGCCGTTCTTTTTTTACATCGACTTGTTAATGTTTGAGAGCTTTTTTAAAGCGAAAATTAACATTATAAGAGGATTAAAGCGCACTTGTGTAAAAACTGCAGCGTAAAGTTGCTAAATATTTCTTTACGACGTTGCGAAAGATGACATAATTCCTTAGCAGGTAAACTATCGCATCTCATTTTTTGAACAAGTTAAAGTTCTTGCTCAAGCGCTCAAATATTTACAAAATTTCGCAAGTCCTCAAAATTAGACTCGATAAGTTTGCGCGACCTTTCATACGAACTATATTATTTAATATTAGAGTTTCTCAAGAGCCGAGTAATGAAATAACTACTCTTCTCAATCTCCCTAAAAATTTAATTTCGTTAATTAATTCAATATAAATTAGATTTCCGCCGTCTCTTAATTTCCCCGAGTTCGCCTCGCGCCTTGGCCAAAAACTTTCTCCGCGATCTGCATAATAATAATAATAATAATTTAGCGTAATACTCGCAAAAACCAGGTGCAAGCTTTAAATTTAGCATGAAATTGAATATCCGAGGTAAACAAAAGGAACTCTTCGCGCGCTCGGCTAATGTCGCCGGAGTGTATTTCTCGCATAATAAACGCACACTCGAGCCTTAAAAATAAAAAGGAGCGTCGCCGCCTAATTTACCTCGCTGCTCAGCCGAGGCGGCAGCGGCGGCGGCGGAGAGGAGGAGGGAGGCCAAGCTCGTCGAATTTCTCGCGTGTGAATAATTCGCGCCCGGCCTCCTTTTTCCCCGGGCGCCTTTCATCTCTCTTAACCTTATGCTTATCGACGCGAGTGCGTATCCGTCGCGGCGCGCAAAATTTATGCGAATTCCCCCCGCGCCGGCAGATTTGATTAGGCAGAATTCTTTCGCCGGCCCGGAAAATCGAAGCTCCCGCGATACGACCGCCCGGAGCCAATTTTTTTGCCTGAGCGCCGCGTGTTATGGAATTTTTTATCCTAACCCCCCCGCCCCCGTATGTTTATTGCCTGCGCCGTCTTTACGCTCCCGGGCCTTGCTCTTCGCGAGAAAAACTTTGATGACCTGCGGGGCTTGCAATTGGTTCTACTGTTTATTAAGTGCGAGATGCTCGCTGATGATACGAGGTAATCTGCCGGGAGTTCAAGTAGTATTGCAAATACGGAGGGGGAGTTTTTATTAAGGCTTAATGAAGGCTTCGTTAAGAGAGAAAAAGATCAAAGAAGGGTAGCTGGAAGATTTTCTCTGTTGATAAAAGCTAATGTACTATCAGTACGTATGTTTGTAATTAAGGTGCATTAACTATAAAAGGATCACGGGCAAAGGATAGTATTTTTTTACCTTTTTAGCTTTAATACTGCGGATAATACTACTTTTTTAAAAGATTAGCTCGATGCAATAATTGAATTTTGGATGAAGGTTTTGTAAAAATGAAGTTTTCATGCACCTTTGATTAATAATTTTTATGACCGAATTTCAAAAGGAGTATAAAAATTCTAATTTTTTTTTTCAAAGAAAAAATAGAAGGTGAAAATGACGCTCTGCACATTATTCTTTTTCTGAAAGCAGTAAACGTGCGTTTTTTACTGAAAGAGAAGAGAATTTTTAAATTTTTAAGAACTTAGAATCACAATTTTTAACGTCAATAAAAACTTTTTGATTGTTAAAGGCTGTTATAAAAGCATTAAAAAAAAATCTCAAGATTTTAAAGATAAACCCGCCAACAGGAAACCTGCAAGAGTCACGAACCTGTGATAATAAAATTGTATTATAATAACCGAGGGGCATGATAAATGCCGAAGTGAAGCGGCAGTCGTTCATTGTATTTACATCGTGTCATTAAACCGATAAAGCCAACCGTGCTGCCCCTCTAATTTATCGAATTTGAGCCGCAGAGCGGCGAGGAGTAGGTATCGGCGGCGCGGAGTGCGACGCCGGTATTTAGTACGTATAAAAGTTCTGAGCCTTTATCGCGGCTCGAACGACCCATTAAAAAGAGGAGGCCCGCGAGGAAGGGAGAGAGAAAAAGCAGAGGCGGAGGAAACGGGCGCGTTTAATATTTTTTCCGATATGGAGCGCGGAGTAGTAGTCACGCTTCACGAGGCATAACAGGAGGGCGCGCAGGCAAAGCGCGAGGCGCGACTGCGGGTTACGTCGCCGAAAAATCACCGCTTCGGCCGCCGAATGACCGATTCGGAATTGCCCTCGAATAAAATCGTACACGATTTTCTTGGCGGGGAGCGCCGCTGAGTTTTTATTAGTAAATTTATTTAGTGGCTGGGGTTACTTTTTTTTTTTCCCCCGGGCACGTGTTCGTTAGAGGTAGACAGTTTTTTTGAGTTTCGCAGGTGACTCAGGCTAATCTGCAGCCTCGTTTTTCGAGGGTCATTTGATAAATTTCAAAGGAAACAATCTGAAAATTTATGTGCATAACAAAATGGCATCTGTAGCCTAACTAGTCTTAACTAAAGTAACAACAAAGGTCTTTTGTTCAGTTCGGGTAAACAGAATTCTTTGGCCGTATTAACAGCACTGCTTTGGCAGAGTAACTTTATTGTTTCGAAAAAAAAACTCGAGCCCGCAGAACTTTGCCCACATAAAAAACTCGACCCCGGAGTAAACTTGGAATAATTAAAATTTTTTAAAACTTCCTCGCGGCTTTTCCAAAAAGTTTCCCCCAAAAGCTGCGAGAGGCATTAGGAATTCCGCCACTTAGCCTGCCGGCGCTCTTCGCCGCGAGACTCGCCGCGAATTTCGGGGAAAAAGCTGGGAGTCGTCGAGTAGTCGAAAAATTGCGCAGCCAGCGCGATTGAAAAGTCGCCATAAATCGCCGGCGACTGGGCCGTGGCCGGAGGCAGCGTATCGGCCGCTCGACTCGCTCACACCAGAGGCCGGAAGCGCGGCGAAGACCGAAAATCGAAGAGCCGCGCCGCATCGAACGGCGGCGCGAGTGACGGCGACATTATCATTGTCGCGGGAGCGGAGAGGTCGCCGCTGACACGCGTAAAAGAAGCCTTTTAATGGAATTCGATATTCCGCATTTCCCCTGCCCCCCCGCGCCTACTTATATTCATGACGACACCAAATATACGCGCCCTTTTATATAAATAAAATTGAATTCTGCGGCCGCACAATGGCTTGCTTATCGAATGTAAACTCCGACTCGCTCCTGCATTCAAGTGATCTCTCTCTCTCTCTCACCACCTATTTTTACTCTCAATGATTCGGCGCATTGGACGGAGAGCATTGTCGAGCGATGTTCGCTATCCTTGCGTTTTTTTTTTGCAGAAACCTTCAGAGATCCTGTCTATTTTGCTGCCGGCTGCAAAGAGGTAATAAAGAGAATACGCGCGTATGGAATTTAAGTCGGATTTAGAGCTGACGATTAAAGTGTAGCGTTCACAAGCTGCGGATAAAAATACTCTTTTAGAAGGCTAGACATTTTCGGGGATTAAACTGGCAATACAGGTCATTCATTCGTTGAATAATAATGATGAATGCCATGTTTATGCTTTTCAAAGCGAAATTTTGCAGTTTACGCTTAAAAACCCCGGGCTCACGAAGGCCAGGCAATACGATTTTTGAAAGATAAATTTAACGCCGCGTCGTAAAGTGCACATTGAATTAAAGCCGCGCGCGACGCGCTTAAAATAATGATAAATAAAGCGCGCTAAAGCCATGCCAATTTGATGTTTAATTCGTCATGCGCGTCGCAATAATCCCGTGAAAATAAAAGGCCGGCGCGCGCGGATTTTCGCGAATAAATAGGCAAATAACCGCAGCCCCGAGCGCTCCGAGAGGCGCAGCTTTTTTATATTCGTCCTCCGCTACGGTTATATACGCTGCGCTCGCAGGCGCCGCGGGGGGACGTATGACGGCTCGTATTGCGCGTAACACGTAGTATTAAGATACGGGACGGCTCGCCGACGATATGTCAGTGACTTTGATATGACGCCGCGCGGTGGTTTATGGCGCTTCTGCCTCGAGATCCTGCGACCCGGATTCCAGCCTCCTCAGCCGCCGCCGCCGCACCGCAAGCTGGATTCGCGCGGGCTTTCTACCTCCTGTCTATGCCCCGGTGGAATTTTAGTTTTGCGAGCAGCGTTTTGCAGGCGGGAAGCTCGATCGGAGGAGGGGGCGATTCGCGAGGGCTATGGTTTCACCGCTTCGATGTTAACCTTGCAAGTTGAGCGAGCCAAGGTATACCGTGCTTCGTTTTAATGGAATTGAAAGCGGAAACGCTTACTTGAATATATTATCTTGCTTTTTCGATCCAATAACTTTTTTAGTGGAAGATAAATATTCTGAAATAAATAAATATTGGTTGGCTTTATTCGCGGGTATGATATATCTCTTCCATTTTAGTAATGGTAAACAGAGAGGAAATACAAATTAATGCAATAAAAGAAATAAATACATTTTCTGGCAGAGTTTTTTAAAAGTTTCTTTTCTCACCACACAGCAAACACGACAAGTTTCTCTTGCTTGCTACGTGACTAACCTGGATGTCAGATCGACCAGGTCCAGTTCGTTTTTAGATATTTTCATGTGTACCGGTTAATCAGTGCTTAAAATTCCTATTAGAAATCCTGCACGGAGCGCTCGTAGAAAGTGGTTGATTTTTTTCGAGAGAAAATTCCAGAAATATGCCGATCCCGTTGCGGCGGTGTTACACCGGATACATTGTTTAGATCTCGCCGATGACCGATAGCCGTGGGTTCGAAGCGGCGAGTTAGCGTGTGCGGCGGCAATGGCATGTACGTACTACTATTTGTTGGCATAATTTACCGCGGAGCAGCAGCAGCAGCGGCGGCGGCGGCGGCGGCAGCGAGTTATACGTATGCGCGCACGTGAAACCGCGCTTTCGCTGCCAGTATAAATAGGCGTTTGTTTCGCGCGTAATGAGGAAACGCGCCGGGGCGCACTGGATGGATGAAATTCACTCCGCCAGTCGGGGAATCGTGACTGACAATTTTGAGATTATTAGTACCAGCTATACCCGAGTTGTCGCGCCGAAGATCACGACCTATATTCACCTGCGCGCGTTGTCGCGTCAGTGTCTCTCCCGCGGACTGAGTAGCAGGAAATTGGGAACGCTTTCTTTACTCGACGCTCGAGGAACAATTTCATTTTTCTCCGACTATAGGTGTATATCGTGGCTGCAGGCAGACAGCTATAATCATTATTTTGTCAACGGCATTGAGAAAAATATTAAGAATTTCGCTCGTACGAAGTGCGCAAATTATTAATTTGCTTATTAGTTACGCGATCAGTCGCATATAATATTTGATGAGGGCAACATCAAGAGGCACTGTTGAATTTTCGGATCTATACATATTGGAATTCCAGTCATATTCATATTTCTTTGGACGAATGTCTTTCAAAAGATTCGAAAATGAACACGTCAAAAGGACAAAAGTCTCAATATTGATTGCAAATGCAATCGCTGTTCGGAATATCAAAGAAAGTCGTAATAAAGGAAGGCTTCGCAGAAAGAAATATATACAGTTTAAAGTTGAATGTATTTACATTCAAAAACATTTTTATTTACAAAAAATTCCTGTAGTAAAAAAATGTCATGTTGCATGTTTTGATATACAAAACAAGTAATAAAATACGCTGTATTATTAGAAAAAATATATATTTCTAAATAGTAAAAAACCTGTGTTCTACAACAATACTAGTTAAAAAATACAAGTTATTTTACACAAAAATATTGTTTGATATTCGCCCAGGACTCTGAAGTTGCTCTTGAATTCAGATGCTAAATTTGCATGTCAAAAATAAACTACTCATTTTTATTATACTCTCATTCTTCAGCCAGTAATTACTGTTAATCTTCTCTAAAGAAATCTCCTCCCGTAAAAACTTTCGGTCCTCGAATTAAATTCAAGAGAAATCCAACGGAAAAAAAATCCCCCCAGATGGATTCGAAGCTACTGCGAGAGAGTACACGCATCCCGCGCGATTACAATATCGGCGCCTATATAGCTCGCAGGCTTTCAAACTAAGCCAATTTTCCCTCTTGTAAAAGTAAACTTTCACGCAGCGAATAATCCAGACGCTCATCCGTAGCGCAGCTTTTCTTTTATTTGCGCGGCATGGAAATAACTGTGAAATCCCCTCTCGCAATTCACGGAGCTCCGATCGGGATCGCCGACGGAGCTGCATCAACATAAAATCGCCTCTCGCGCCCGGACCGAGCGCGCGTAAAAATCTCGCATCTCTAATTCGCGCGAGCGCGAGTATAAAAGTCGGGATTGACGGCGGCGGAAAAGCACCGAGTGAAATCTACGTTTGATGCTGCCCGAATTCCCGGCTCAACGCTTATCGCGCTCATCTCTCGTGCGGATCTGATTGTCGGAGGCGCGTGTGAGTCCTACAGAGAGCTGCGCGGGGCAAAACACGAGCTCGCCGCGCGTTCACTTGTTTGCGGAGTAGCTACTTTTCTTAATTAATAGAAAGAGAGAGAGAGAGGGAGAGCTGCAGCGAGAGCACTTGTTTAGAGTTCTTTTCGAAAAAAGGAAGCGAAAGAAGTGCGGGCATTCGAAAATTAAAATTAACTTATTAAAATGCAGGATATAATTGAGTCGCTAATAACGTTAAACTTTATAATTTGATTTTGGAATGTGATTCGTACTTTTTTGAGCTGCAAAACTTCGCAGGGTACTTTAAAAGTTTTTAATTTCCGGATCTTTTTAAGAAACTTGTAAATACCGCATTACTAAATTTTCAAATTTAAGAAAATGAGATAATAGATAGTTTTTTTCTTGGCTCCTCTGTGGAATTGAGGAAAGAATTCAGTTGATTACCGAGTTTCGTGCAGGGAAGCAAAAAAGTAGCGCATGTAAACTAAAGTTCCGTAATTTTGTCTAAAATCAAATTAAGAGCGTCCACGGTAGACAAAGGTAGAAAAAAAACTGCGCCACACGATCCGGCACGCAAACTTGGAGGCGGTGAGAGGAGGCGTGCCCGGAGGGGGAGGCACAAAAAAAAGAGGAGGAAGTTCGAACTTTTCCTCGTAAAAGCGGAAAAGACTCCTCGTTACGCGGCGGCGGCGGCGGCCCCGCAACAGAACGACGAAACTCATCGCGCCGCTCGCGGCCGCTTTCGCAAGGATTCTCGCGCATTTGTGCGCCCGCACACGTAGAGGCGAGAGAAAGGGAACGAGAGAGAGAGAGAGAGAGCTATTAAGAAAAAAAGCCGAGCGACGATTCGGCCGCGCGATAATTTTGATTGGACTACGTGCAGTGCTCCTCCGCAATACTGCACCGGGAGAGAATTCAAGGCGCACTGACGGACGCGCCTCCCCCCCCCATGCCGGAAAAAGAGAGGAGGAAACGCAAGCGCGCACCGAGTTAATGAATTCCGGGAGGCGAATTTCTTAATCCAATATATTTCAGCGGCGCAAATTTTCGCCCCGAATTAACGCGAGGACGATTTGCGCCGAATTAAAAGCGATTTGTATTACGACCGTCTGAATTGCAGTCCCGGCAAATTGTCTATTGAATGCGTGAATATTAATCGGCCTACTTTTTGTTCGAGAATTTAAGGGAGCCCGACGATCTGAATGAAGATGAAAAGTACTCCAGCGGGGGGATTCGGTGCTTGCAAATGGTGAAAAGGAAAGCTATTTGTTCAATTTATTGTTCAACTCTACTATTGAATTGATTATCGCACCTCTTTTTAGAAATAAAGCTCGAAATTTTATTGACTTTTCAAACTGTCGCTTTGCTTTTCAAAAATATAGTCTTTTGAGTTTAAGTTTTCAAGAGAGCACAATATTGCTTGCTGCGAAACATTAGTAAAACTTTATTTATTTACATACTTTTAGTTTTTTCTTTGCGTTCTTGCACAACACGACACAGCAATGAAAACTGCGCGGTGTGTTTGTTAAGAGTGGCATTGTTATTTGAAAGTGGAAATCAGCGGCACTCATACTTTCTAAGCGCTTTTTAATTAGCATTCGTGTTTTCACCGCGAATTTCACGTTGCATTTGACAAATTACGTTCGCTCGAAAAAAAAAAAAAGAAAACACCCAAAGTTCTGGAAGAAACTCATTTATGCCCAAGTTTTACCCTTTAAACTTTAAATCGCGTAAGGAGGTAAAAGTTGGCAAACAAGTTACCACCGCAGGGAAAAGAGGCTTTTAAACTTTCAATTATGACGCTTAGGAATTTTTCAATGTCAGTATTATATGACTTTGGTTTTACTGGCGACTTCGGACGTTAATGTTTCTGCTTAATCGAAAACCCTTTAGTTTCCGTTCTACTCTACTTATTGCTTTGCGACTCAATTGCCGCGAAAAACGTGAAAATCAGTTCGTAAACTACCTTGCCCAACTGCAATTTAGTCCCAAAATCGTAGTGACCACGACCGCTTTATCGCGCGCAAATAAAATTTTCAAAATGAATTTTCGAAAAAACTTTTCCGAGTAAACTCGTCAAACTGAACGGATACCGCGAAAAAAGTTGGCCTAGCCTCCGTTTTTCAATCCCTCCCATCCGTCAAGTTTTAATTCGGAAACGAGCTCGAGGACCGATTCCTAATAGAAAAAATGCCCAGCGAAAAAAGCTCGAAAGTGCAGCCCCCGCGTCTAATCGACGTTCGGCAGACGATGATCGGGCGAGGGAACAATGGGGCTCGTTTCGCCGCGCGGCGGGGGAGCCGTGCAGCCTGGCATTTCGCAAACTCCTCCGCGCTTGGATTTCCAAGTTTCGCGCGGTTTAATTACGACGCGATTCTTGGAAGTCTCGGCTTTGACTTTCCCGTGCGCGCGGCGGCAATGTCTCGCCGAGCAGTCGAAATGACTTGGGTCGCCCGGATAGGAGAACTGCCGGAGGGGGAGAAACATGTCCATCAGCATGCGAGAGCGCGCCGCGCACTTTCGATAGAAAGTTCCCGGGCGAGTCGTCGGCGCTGTATGGGAAAACGAAATTGCGAGTGAAGGAGGGAAGAAACGGAAGCGCGCGGGCAAAAAATGCCCAGGCATCGCCTCGCCCACGCTCCGCTGGAGAGGCGCGAGCGGTGAAAATTTTTCCGTCGGTTATGACTGGTTACGCGCAAGTTGGATTTCCTTTTCGCGGGGAGGGGGGGATTTATGTCGCTTTTTTTCGACCTGCCACCGCGGCCCCGACGCATTTGCCATTTATGAAAGCCGAGCCGGCTATTTTATAGCTGCTCATATGCGCTCGTCCGATATTTGTTGCACGCGGGGAAAATGGTTTGGCTAATTTTTTATCAGCGTACAGCTCGCGGCTTTAATACCTTTATTTGTATAAGTAATTTTAAATACATAAACCTTTTTGTGAGAGCTGTAATGTAAAGCTCTCGTCAAAAAGAGTATGAAAAACTGATCAAAGAGAATAGTAACTTTGTGTTATTATTAAAAATAAATAACGGCTAAATTTTCTAAATAGAATAAAACTTTTATTCATAATAATATTTAGTTTTATCAAAAAATAATTCTAATACTTGAATACTATAGTGATTGGCTATCAGTTAAAAATCCATAATATCATTAGAATTATTTATTTATAAAATTCAAATAATTTTCAATGTAAACGCGGCGTTGTTTAGTATTGTTAAACAAGGAAAGTCGGTGCGTTCGAATAACGAGAGGTGTTCTGATTCTTTTGCCGTCAACATGTTTTGAAAGAGCGGGAACTTCACGTTTGTGTCGTCAACATGTTTTTCCACC
Source organism: Ormyrus thymus (assembly GCA_035582935.1). Lineage (NCBI taxonomy): Eukaryota > Metazoa > Arthropoda > Insecta > Hymenoptera > Ormyridae > Ormyrus > Ormyrus thymus. The sequence continues at coordinate 1,457,464 of JAWWEM010000044.1, read as the reverse complement.
ATATAGACTTTAATACTATTCATGGAGGTGGAAGAATCTTGTGTCCTGCCCATAAAAAGTGCAAAATATGTACCGCCCGACAGAGCTGAAAAGAATACCTCCCGGAGTGGCGGAGAAAAGCAGAGTTACGAGAATACGTTTTTCCCCACGTCCTGTATATTTCGAGTGCGCTCCCGAAGTCTAACGTGTAAAGAGAAAAAGCTCTCCGCGGACTTGGATCTCTTTTCGCGCGTAATTAAAAATTGCAGTTATTGCGGATAATTTATGTCCTCGTTGAACAAAAGCGGGCACTTTTCGAGCGATTGCCCCGAATTAAGAAAGTAAACGTTATACCTCCTTTTCATTGCGGCTTTTTTCTGGCTTTAAACGTCGGTGCGGGTTTCGCAGACTGGACGTGCAAGGAAGGTAGAGGCCATCTATAGTTAAGAGCACTTACAGTAGTTACGACCGTGTCGGACAGACGTACTTTTAATAAATTCAACCCTTTATCGCTCCCGCTGTACCGTTCAGGCATTAAGATAAGAGAAACCGAAATGTGACCTTAAAGATTATCTGCCTGTAATTGCTTTGATATTTTCGGATTCGTTTAACTTGTGAAGGCTCGTTTCACAGAATGTTGTTACGGGTATTTGTATCAAGAGCGCGTTTTCGTAGAACCATTTTCTGAGGTAAACTCAATTTTGAAAAATTATTTTATTGAGAAAAAGTGATCCGCTTTACGATTTTCTTTGAAATATTGTAGAAAACATTTTGTAAGTAGCCGCCGTTAAAAGCATTTTTATGCGATAAAACTGCTGGAAAACGTTGGCTTTCGAATCAAGTTAAGTTGTAAACGTTTCATTGATTTTCTTGTCATAATTTTACAGTTAAGACTCTCATTCCGAGCTGCTCGGGCCTTTACTGCTGATACGCAAGAACCGCTCATTATGCAATGCGAATCGCAGGCCAGTAAACTCGGAAAAAATAGAAATTCCCCATCGAAGCATCCACAGCTGCACACGTTCCGACTAATGCCGGCGATGAATCCAGAAAGATCGACGGCCGTAAAACATAATTACCGCGCGGATCGTAAGAAAAACAGCTGGAAGCAGAATCCCCTTTTTGCCGGCCTAATCAATCGGCGCTCTGGAAAAAGCGTCGCTCCAGTTAGCCCGTCGGCCTGTTCCCGACGACCGCGGAAAAATGCGAAAACCATCGACGGAGTCGAGGCGCGGGCATCGGCGAGGCAATCGCGCGGAAAATCATTGTCTCGGCCGGGCCGCGCGCGGCTATAGTTTGTGCAATTACGAAATTGCCGGCTGTAACGAGACCGCGGAACGGAGCCTCGAAAAGTCTCTCGCGGCGCGGTTCATCGGCCTGGCGCTGCGCGGCCTGCGAGCGCCGAAACAAAAAGGAAAAAAAGAGGATGCGGAGGAAAACGAGAACGGAAGAACAGGAGAGCAGAGGAGAGCCGATGAAAAGTGTCGGTACGCACGCAGCCGTGCGCGCGAGAGCCAAGTGTAGTAAGTGTGGCAGTAGGATGCGAGGAACCGTTAGGCGGACTCCGGAGCATTTTTATTATTTCTGCGTCGCGTGCGAGCGCGCGAATGAAAGGCGGAGGCTCCCCCCCCCTCTCCCCCGCGGGAGCGAAGCCGCTAATATCCGGCTCGCGCGCGCCAAATATTCTATCCCGGCGGAGAGCCGTTGCTCCGCGTAATTCTCCGCGATATTTGCGGAGCCGAATTCCGGCCGCTTCCCTCGTTCTTTTTTTTGCGACAGGAGTCGAGCGTCCAGCGCGGGAGCTAAGTAAGAGGAAGTGATCGAGCGGCCGTCTAATGAAAGCTGTCGGGGGAGTTTTATTTCGGCTGGCTGATGATTGATGCGCGCGCTTTGAATCGATCATTGGTAAATAGAGAGCAAAGCAATCGGCTGGAGAAAGCTCAGTGTCGTTAGGCTTTGGCTCAGGGTTATTAAAGGCATTTTTTTAGCTTTTCAATTCTGTTTACTTACTCTATATATCCTTATTCAACGAAGAGTATCAAGTGAGCAAGTTTTGAAAATGAATATTTATATAAATACATTAATATCTAGATGAATCATTACATTTTACTTTCATATTTTGGTATAAAATTACGTAAAAAAATTCACGTACTTACTGAAACTGAAAATGTTACACAAAGTTAAAGTACACGCAATATTACATATCGAACTTTGACATATCAAAATATCAAATTTCTGATAGTTGTATTGATTTTGAAAACGAAAATTCTGTTCCAATATTTCTCGATGTTCCGTAAATTTTGAGATACCCGGTGAGTTCTAAAACCAACATGAAAATCTAGAAAACTTAATATATTCTTACTTCCGTTTACCGATCGATCCTTATGAAATTTTTTTGCCGAATACGCCAATATTATCCGCGATATAATTTCCAGCATTTCTTACTATTTATAATTGAACCGGAAGTTTTAAAATAATAATTAGCTTGATTAAATAAATTTATCTATAATAGCGTCGCTAAAATTAACACAGTTTGCGCAATCAACATTTGTAAGCTTTTTAGTTATTTCATCATTGCACGATGCAAATTCGAAAACTAATATTATATTTACGTATTTTGCTCAGTGCAATAAAGTTTATTGACTCCATTTACGGTTGCAAATATCGTAAAAATCTAGAATACAATTATATAATTACCGTACTATTTCCTGAATGTAATCCAACGATCTTCTATTTCGCCCTGCAGTATATAGTTGTCGTAAAAGCTTATGCAGTTTGTCATTAAAAACCAAGAGCGTCTTTCTTTGACCAACGTGCAGCCACTTCAATTCCAGTCGGCTATAAAGTACGATGTTTTAATAAATAACACTCTTAAAACTTTACTAAGTATAATCATTCTTATTTTATTTGTTGTAAAAGATAAAGCAAGACGCTCGTAAAGGACGAGAGCCTCATTGCTAACCCTAATTACCTAATCTCACTTTATGGACATTTATCCGGCAACATAACTTTTTTTTCTCAAAAAAAAAGTAATTATCCTCGAGGAAAGATACGGCTAAAGTTTCGCAGACCAAAAAGGAAAAAAGATCGCGTCGTAAAAATGATTGCCCGAGGAAGGCCTAAAGTTTAAAATTATGCAACCTCCACATATAATTTCGCATGCCCACTTCAGCCTTTTTCCGCACCCCCGAAATCCGCCTAAATCCGAAAAAATGCAAGCTTAAAGTATCTCCGTCCATTTCTGTTGCAGGCAACGCGATAACTCGCTCGGTGGGCCGCTGCCCGGCGGACCTGGAGCAGAACATCTGCCCGGCGCGCTCCCCGGCCTGCAAGTCCGACGGCGAGTGCCAGGTCCCGCAGGAGCGCTGCTGCGCGACCGCCTGCGGCCTGCGCTGCGTGCCGGGCGAGCTCACCGGCTGCGAGCAGCTGGCCCTGGCGGCGAGTCGCCGCTCCCG
>JAWWEM010000044.1:1430592-1453930 GCA_035582935.1 Ormyrus thymus | reverse complement strand
AGCTGCCGCAAGGCCAAGTCCCTGGCCAACGTCTGCCCGGTCGGCGAGCCGCTCCAGATCACCGACTCGCCCAGGCCCTTCCTCTGCGGCGACGCGCCCGGCAAGCCCGACTGCCCGCCGATGTACCTCTGCCTCGTGGAGCACGGCCAGGAGTACGGCGTCTGCTGCCCCGCGAGCAAGGAGCTCAAGCGGCCCGGCAGCTGCCCCGCCGAGGAGCCGGAGCACTGCGGCTCCTCCTGCGCCCACGACCTCGACTGCCCCGAGTCGCACAAGTGCTGCTCGAGCGAGCGCTGCGGGGCGAGCGTGTGCGTGCCCTCCACCGGGCTGAGCGCCTGCCACAGGAACCGCATGCTGGCCGAGCTGCTGAGCATCTCGGAGCGGCAGGGCAGGGGCTACGTGCCCCAGTGCTCCGATGGTGAGTTTTGCCTGGACGTTTTCCCTCGCGGGACAGACGGGTATTGGGTTGTCGGAGCAAATGTTTACGACTCGTCATTTTGGTGGCTTGGTATTACAATTTTACAGAATTTTTATATTGCTAAAAATGCAATGTTTCAAACTCAACGAATTTTCTGATTCAATGAACGTCTATTTAGCGGGGTCATCTAGCTCGGAAACAAATGAATATTATCCGAAGCAGACGCGCGTCTAAAACCTGCCATATCCATACGGGTGCATGAAGATTCCATTAAAGGGAATGTTGCTAGATTATTGCGGCGCGGGCCTAATGGAATTGGTGGATATTGGGCTTTAGTGCCTCGTGCGTTAGTTACACCAAATTAGTATGTTAATCCAGCTTAAAGTGTTGGCTTTGCCAAACTAGAAGAAAAGCCTGTTTGAGAACACAAAAGCTCCGTGGATACCGACAGAAAGTTTTACGGCTGTATCCAAAAGTTCGACTGTTCCGAATCATATAACAAGTTTTTGCTAATTCAACAGAGAAGTTAGCCGCGTCCCGTAAAAAATACGCAATCAAGAACTTTTGTTTTCTCTTGGGAAAGAACTTAACGGTTTTACGTGATTTTTCGTTAATTGAAACAGATACTTGTAAATCTCATTACTAAATTTAAAACTTTTCGATTCTGCAGAACGTTTTCGAGCTTAACCCCTTATTACAATTAATTTACGTTCGATTGTAAAGTCAAATCTATATTTCTGGAACGATTAAAAATAAGTGTGCTATTTTTCAACTGTCACGTATTATGCATTTATATGATTCCGCAAAATGAACAGTAAACACAAATAGCCACGATGAATAAGTAAAGTGCAGATTCAAATAAACGACTACATTGCCTTGTGCGAAATAAGGTCCCACGTATTCGATCCAAGTTTTTAATAGATATTTTTAGAGTTCCCAGTTTATTTGGCTCGTAAACATTGACCGCATTACCCTGGATTTTACCGGAGGTCAGGACGGTTAAATTTACTTTGAAATTTGTAACTCTAGAATATTTCTAAACTGACAACGTTACAGCTTTCGTATAGGGCTTTTAAAAAAAAGTATCGCTCGCTGCAGCCGTAAGACGTCGTTATCAGCTCCCCATCATAATACGCCTACAAGTTACGTCTATTGAAGAGCATTATTCCAATGGCGATATCGTTTTTATTCAGCTCTTAAAGTCGGCATTTTTGAACGTTCTCCAAAATTCAATCTCCGAAAGTTCCGTACAATGTTGCGTCGATGCAATCTCGGGCGGGAAACGTTTCCAGCGCAATCTCCAGGGCCCCCGTGTTCCTTTTTCAAAAAAGCAAAACTCAAAGCCGTCCGAATTCCGGCGAGAGATTGCTTAACGACGAACAAACGGCAGGCGCGTTCCCATAAAGCAGCGCAATAAGTTTTTTAACGCCTCCGTATATCTGGCATCTCGCGGATTCTCTATTGTTCCACTCTACTTATTGGCGCTTCCAGGATTTTGCTTACGCCGTAATACCGCGAAGGAGCGATACATCTTGCGGGGGGGAACGGCGCGCGGCGCGGCGGGAAAGCAGAAAGTATATGGATTTACGAGTGGCTCCTCGTTTCGCTCAACTGATTCCGTAAGAGTAATTGCGTATCGGGCTGTTGAAAAACAATTTGCGAAGTGATAAATTTAATGAAGTTGAGACGCTACCGAAACAGGAGAGGGCCGATATAAGTCGCTGGCGAAACGCCAAGAAAGGGGGCGTTGCACCTCGGGCAAGACTTGGCGGGTCAGCTCGAGCCTGCCGGGTCACCTCTGCTTCCCCATAATTGCGCCTAATGTGGATTTATTACTTTTCTCGGGCAATTTAATGTAAACAAACCGTTCAAGAGCATAAACTTTAGCGGAAATAATTAGTCGGGAAACTTGGCGACGCTTGCATTTTTCACTTTTGCCCTTTTCGAGGTGAGGAAGCTTTTTATTAAATTAGAAAAATAAGCCACTTCTCCGTTGAATTTAATTAAAAATTTTTCTTGTCGATTCATAGTCAAAGACGAATGAGATTTTGTAATTGTAATCTGCCGCGCTTGTACCGCGCAAGAAGCGCGGGCAACAGAACAGTCAATTTGCTTGCGTTTAAAAATTGACAAAAATTAATTTTACAAATTTTTTCAATATTTTCTTGGGGATCCGACTGCAAGCGTCAGCGCGGCAATGTGAGAACGACTCGAAGAAGATTGGCATAGGCACCGGTGGCTCAGTGGGAAGAGCATTCCTGACGAAAACGGGGGTAGGGCCCCGGGTTCCTGGCCGAGTATGCCATGTCACTTTTTTCGAGTCCCCCCTCCTCTTCAATCAATTAATACGTAACAGGAGGTTTAAAATTACGAAGTCACAGAGCAGTCCTAAATGACATAAAAATGCAAAAATTTGGTTTTATATATTATATGTTTTTTTATCAATTTGTAACAATCTGCATCTGCCTTTTTTCTGCATCAAAAGTATCAAAACAGTTAAAAGTTCGATCTTTTAATATAAAGTTGAATGCATTATTACAAATTATAAAAATGTATTGTTAATTTTATATCATTTTTACAGGCAATCTAAAAGGTAAACTAAAACTCTTTTTCCAGCGCATCGCCCCCTTAAAAGCCCGCTCCCTCGAAACAGCAAAAAAAAAAAGTCCGACTAAACCTCGCGCGTAAAAAAGGAGGAAATCTTTCATGAAAAACAGCCACTTGGAGGGGTGCGTTTATTAACGCGTAACTCAGAACATTGCCGGGGTCGTAGCGTTCGGCGCAGGCAAGCCCATTTCCGCGGGGGACGGGCTCTCCGTAGCTCTTTCGTGTCACCGAGTACGGCATCCTTTAAAGTCTAGTCAAGCCGGCATAAAGCAACGTCGGGGCGGTCGCACAGCTTTGCTTTTAAGCAAAGGCTCCGCTCCGCGGCGCGCATTTACAGGTGTTATAAAAGACAGATATGGCGCGGCGTTAGCGTCAGCGCCGTCGTCGCCGTCGGAATGCTGCTGCGCGGCGGAGAGGGCGGAGAAGGAGGAGCGGGATGAGAGGGGGGGAGAGACAGCTTGATTAAGATCCATTGTGCATTGTGCGTTCGCGTCTAAAGGGCTGCGGGATTGCTCGTTTTATCGCGCCGTTTTCCTCCGCGGGCTAATTTGTTTGCCGGAGTTAATGCTCTACGCCCGGCAAACAGTTGATTAAGCACAGCGACCCTTCGGCTTTTTCGTCAATCCCTCGTTTGGCCGCTCGCGATTTTTCATATGCAGGAGGGGGCTAATTACGTTGGATGCGCGCCGCTTGAATAATCCGGATTTGCCGGAGTATCCCAACGTTGATGGACGGTTTTAAATGAATGTTTGATTAAAATTTATGATTTCAATTAGCGTCATATTTTCCGATGATATTTTCGACGGTGAGCTAATAATTGGGATATTATGAACGTAATAATATCTGTCGAAAAGCCCCGTAGGTGCTCGGCAATTTCAACCAAACGTTCGAGCTATTCTCGTATTTAAATCAGAGTTGAATAAGCGAATTCAGGAACAAATGCGATAATTCACGATTATAAGTGGATGAACGAACCTCTCCGACGGATCAAATTATTTTACTATATTAATGCAGTTATTCAAACGTTATTGGCGCGTTTTGTCAAAAGCTCCCCTTAGGTTATTCTCGCCCTTAAGCAAATGAAAAACAGTACCCGCGAGATAACAGTAAATATTTTTCTTTGCACTTTGCGAGAAGAATAGAGCGGCGAGAGAAATATTCACTTGTAGGTTACTCGTCTAATAACATCGCGCAGCAAGCAACTCGCGCAATAAAAGGAACAGGCTGCACAGTAGCGGCGCAGAGCAGCAGCAGCAGCAACACGTTCATAGCCTCGCAAAGAAAACGAAGCAAAAACGCATTTCCAGGGCGAAAGGAAACACAGAGGAGCCGAGAGCAAAGTCGAAATAAAACTATGGCCATAAAATGCCGAGATTCCATAAAACATCCAGGGCCCTCAGGCAGTCGCGCGGAGGCTCTGCGTATACACTCGTAGAAAAAAAAAGCACTCTACAATAAAGCAATACGTCGGCCGGGGAAGCTCAATCGAATTCAAAAGACTCGGGGCTGGCACATTTCGCACATACGTTCCCTCTCCGCCTACACGGGAGCCGTCCCCGTCGCGCAGAGAAAACTTGCCAGCCCACTATCGCTGCTTGCAGTCGTAAAGCGTTCTTTCTCTCTCTCTCTCTCGCCCGAGCTCATGCCTCGCCCAATAAGTTTTATAAGTGCGACTTATTCCGCCGCCTAGTGGATGTTCGCGTACGTGCCGAAAAAGAGAGCGCAGCTTTTACTCGCTCGCCGGCAAGCCTGAAAAATGCCATTTTCCGCGCCGCGGAATTAGTCCAAGTGGCTCCTGCTCCTGGGCGCTCGCAAAGCAAATATTCTACCTTCGGGCCGCATTGTTCCTCGCGGTATTTTAATTGGCGCCGGTTAAGCTATCGTTAAAATGCCTTTAAATACATCTTCGATATTTATCTTTTATTCAATAGCGACTTAATGCATTCAGGTCGATATCTGACGTAAAATACGAGTATTTTTAGGCTTTGGCCGCCTCGTTGAAACGCGAATACAATTACTTCATTCTATCCTTTGATTTATTCGCTTTATTCGGCAACAATGGCCAGACGAAAATTCGGTTATTTTTTCCTATGCGTTGCCCTTTGTTTTATGGAGAACAATATATAGTCGCCGGTGATGCATTATTATTAGGGTACATTATCAAGGCTTAAAATAAATTGCATACATCTCCCCTTTCTCTTGGGCTTTTTCGCTCTGATAATAGGATATTTTAATATTATTGAACTCGAGACGGGAAAGTTTCCTTACCATAAAATCGGGGGGCTACGAAGGATCCCCGAGGCGAACATAAAGTTTAGATACAAATTTCAAAATTAACTTCCTTCTTTCGAGAACTTTCCGATTCATTTATTGATACTGCTGCTTATTAAAACTCTTTATAAAGCCCGAGGTAGTTTTATTAACATTTCATGAAAGAAGTACAATCACCGTCCTGTTTGGTTTTCAAATTAAACCGAGTTGATCAGCCCCGGCTGGAGTGGTTATTTATTCAATTTCGGCAGCTTTGAGGCTGAAATTATGAAGGCAAAGTGAATGCGATCTGTAAAAATATAAACCTGCAGAAGGTAAAAGACGTGTTTGGAATAACCGGACTCAATGGACGATGAATCAATTCAGCGCTACACGGTTACTTCGAAATTGCTTTTCTTTGTGGTATTCCTATAAAACTAAATTGAATTCTTTTTCCAAATTTGCAGAAAAATTTTATTGAAAAGACTGTGTGCATTCCAAACATTATTATATTCAATTCGAGTTTCGGGGAAGAGAAAATAGTTTTTAGCAGAAAAATTCAAAGTTTATTAATTCGTATTAAAAATTATTTTCGACGTTTATTCTGGAAAAGAAAAAAATGTTTTTACTTTTTTTAAACAAAAATTTTACTTTTACCTTGAATTTTGCATTTTTTTAATAAAATTTCTCCGCAAGCCAAACTTTATTAAAAAAAAAAAGGTCACCGTAAGAAAAATCTCGAGTCGTAAACATTTCGCAGACCAAACGCAATTATTCGATTAAAAAATCAAGACTCCGACTCCGACGTCATTCCGAGGTCGTCCGTTAATTACCCCAGAAAGTTGGCAGCAAGCTTATTTGTACGAGCCCAGCGCCGGTCCGTCTGGCCAATCAATCAAGCCTCAATTTCCCAGCGTTACCCGTCTAAGCTCCCCGAGCCTTAATGCCAAAGTTCTCTTCGCTCAGCATCGCCCGCGTTACATACCTGTCGTTGCAGACGGCGAGTACGAGCCGCGGCAGTGCTCGCGCAACGGCCTGGTCTGCTGGTGCGTGGACCCGCTGGGCAAGAAGCTGCACGGATCGATGGGCCCGGCGGAGAAGGTCGACTGCAACGGGACGAGCAGCGGCGGCGGCGAGGTCCAGCCGAAGCCGCGCTCCTTCCCGGCCGCCTCGGCCTGCACGCTCCAGCAGTGCGCCCAGGTCTGTCAATACGGATTCAAGACCGACGCCTCCGGCTGCCCGACCTGCGAGTGCGACGACCCCTGCGAAGGGTGGGTATCCCCCTCCTCCTCTTTCTTTTCTTTTTCGGCTTATCCGACTCGGCAGAGCCGTGTGCTTCCGCCTCCGCCGCCACATCTGTTTTCTTTCCGGGCTCGCGACCCAGTCGAAATTGCGTATATCTTTGTCAGTTATTGTCTTTTACTTTCGCTTCTGGCTCCGGGCGGAAAGGGGTGAATTTTAAGCTTGTTCGATTGTTAATTGGGTTCGGCTCGCGACCCGGGATGAATGGGCTATAAATTGCAACTTAATAAGCAGACGGAGTCGCTAATTGAACTTAATTAAGCCTTTAATCACCGGTGGCAGAAAACTGGAAGAACGACTTCTGGCGTTATTATCGTCGCTCGTAATCATTAACGGGTGACTTTCGGAGTTGTAAAGATGCACTCGTTACTGCACGCTGGGAAGAATGGAAGTTTCAAAGTGCCATTTTTAGACTCGAGAAATCCTTTCGTGATTAGAGAAATACTAAGGCTCTTTCAACGAGAAAAACTTTTCGCGATTCGACTAAAAATACAACATTCTCGGAAAAAAGGGAATTTCAAATTTCTGTTTGAAATCTAGTTGATAAAAGTAGAAAATTAATCGGTTATGCAACTGAAATTATATATGTTGCAGATATAAAGCGGTGCACTCGTTCTTTAAAATATTTTTAAATGAACTTTTCTCCAGTCCGCCATTAATTTGAGATTCTTCAGAACGATTAAAAAACTTGAAAAATAGGTGAAGATCTAAATTTTAAATAAACAAGGGGACCGGAGGCGAAACTTCTTCAAAGTTTGCACTTTTTATAACATTTTTTATGATCCAGCCAGTCGTAAAATTTTTAGAGCTATATTTTATCGAGTGTCAATTACATCTTAAAGCTCGACGCATATATAGATATAAACGCAACATTCAGTATCCCGACATCGCGTATAAAGTCGTAAAAGATAAGATCGTCGCTATCCTAAAAGCTGTATCGAAAAATTTTCTTCTTTTTAACTTTATAAGAAATACGGTGTGCATCTTAATTAATATTTCCTGCAAAAGTATACAACTTATGTCTAAATAAAACGTCTACAAAAAGATGAATCATCTCGCTCCGGCGCTGAAGTCAATTCAGATTTTGAAAAAGCTCTGACTTAAAGTGCAGAAAATGAGGGAAGAAACTGCAGCTACGTGTAAATCGAAGTAGAAATAGTTGAACCAGGTCAGACGTGAACACTCGGGCGGTATATTGCATACACTCTCGAAACTTTAACGGAATTTCTTGCCCTCCCCTTAAGCTATTATGATCAATTTTTTTTCCTGTTGGCGCTGTTGAATTCACTGTCCCCTCCCCTAAATGAGTGCGCTAATATCTTATGCATGCCGTACATGGCGGAAAGTACTTTTAACCCGGGCTTTTCCCTTTTATGCTTTGTACCGCATATACTAACTTGCATAAACTTGCTCTCTCAATCTTCCCCTCCATCTCATTGGCTTTGATGATATTTCGTTTATAGCTTTTCTTTTAGAATCTACGGCTTTCCGATTCAGTTATTCCTGGCTTTTGTTTGCCCCGAATTCCGCCCCTCGGTATAATATTCAAAAAGCACTCGATTTCTTTGAATCATTTCTTCTCAAAAGTTAGTTTTATCCTAGGCCAAAATGAAATCAGCCACTTTGTGGCAGAGAATGTCGAAAAAAATTCTCCCGAAGCCAATCGAAGGCGCACACTTTCCAGATATCCGTGCCCAGCCGGCGAGGAGTGCGTGCTGCACCGGGAGGACGGCTGCCCGGACATCCTGTGCCCGACGACGCCCGAGTGCCGACTGCGGCGCACCTTCAAGAACCCCTGCCTCTCGGGCACGCCGCTGAGCGACCGCGGCGGCAACGCCGTCACCTGCGCCGAGAACAAGACCTGCCCCCAGAACCACCACTGCACCCCGGTCCCCGAGGCCGAGCAGTCCGTCTGCTGCGCCACCGCGTCGCCGCCTGTTAAGCCGCCCACGAGTGAGTTTCGCAGGCTTTATTGGCACCGGATCCGCTGCTCGCGGGGGAGTCGTCTCTTTTAACTGGCGGGCGCTTTACTTTTCTTTTTTTTTCTCTTTTTCTTTTTTGGAGAAAACAAGCTTTCTTACGGCTGGTTGCAGTGAGCTTTGCAGTTAAAATTTATACGACTGTCTAAGGCATCATAGGAAAAGATACATCGAGTTTTCAGGAGAATCTTGAAAAGCTATATAATAAATATGTTTTTTATACAGATTGGGCTGAATAATTTGAGCTTTCTTTTTAATTTCCGGAAAATAATCCTTTACAAAGAAATCATATTGATAAAACAGTAAAAAATTAAGAAGGATTTAAAATAATGTTTTATTGTAATTTAATTCAACGCTATATTTTTCAATTCTAAATCCATCGCTCGCTTTAAAGAAATATTAAATTTTTATTTTTTCATTTTATGCACGTGCTTTTTACGAAATGGAAGTAGCGCGAATTTATTGTCAAACTCGTATTTTAACGGGATCAGTTGTAAAACATCTTTATTGTACTATTGTACATTGTATAAGGTATTATGCCACGTTTAAGTGCCTTTTTGTAATGGCATTACAAAATATTGTTTTTTAATGACATTGTTCTACGCGAGCTTTTGTTTTTAATCAAATTTTAGCACAATGCAGAAAAATGTATCAGCCCGCGCAGAATGTACGGTGAATATGAAAATTTAATAAAGTCATTTTACAAGGTCTCCGTGTCAATGCAAAATGACGATGTTTAATATTAAGCTCCATAAATTAAAAGTCGTAAAACCGGCACTCGCGTTAATTAATGCCTCGACATTTACGTGACCAGCCCCTCTCCGCTACACAAAAGCAACGTAAAAACAAAGCAGCTAGAACCCTCCCGCTCGGAACGATCGCCAACACCCTTGGCCGCGACGAGAGCCGAAAAGAGCATCCGCCATAAAGCTCTCGCTCGTGCCTCTGTTGCAGTGTGCGAATACCTGCGCGACTTCGGCGACAGGATGGAGGGGACGCGGGAGGGCATGAGCCTGGCGATCCCGGCGCCGACCTGCGAGGAGGACGGCTCCTACCGCGCGCTCCAGTGCCAGGACAAGCTGCCCCTCAACTGCTTCTGCGTCGACGAGTACGGCGTCGCGCTCAAGCTCGGCGCCGACCCCCAGGGGAGCACCGACTGCGCCGAGGTCCGGGACATGCTCAACCTCTGCGACTTTAGGTGCAACCTCACCTGCTCCTACGGATTCGAGCTGGGTAAGAAGAGTGCCTGACTTTTTTGCTTTTTTTCTCCGTTCGTGAGGTTTCATCTTTTTGTTTCATGGATGGTCAGCGACAACAAGTATTTTGTCGTGCTGAATTGAAATTGGGAACGGCGCTTTAATTAATGATTATTTTAATAAATTTTGACAGGAATCGCGCATATGTTGCTGAATTAATATTGGTTAATTAATACGCGGCAAACATTTACCGAGAACACTGAGTGAAATTAATTTACTAATATTACCTAACTGTTGCAATTAACGTGGGATCGTGTTAGCTTTGCATGCGTATAAGTAATAATTCCTCGCAGTTGGATGTAAGAAAAATATTTTGTGTATTCAAATGGATTCTCAAACGGAAAGATATAATATTTTGCATATTTTTGAATTTCCTCGCCAAAATCCTTTAATCCTATTAGTGAGATATTTTCAAGAGAGATTGTGAGAGACGCTTTATGACATTAAATTATAACTGACGCGAGATTAAGCATTTAATACTAAGCTTCGCTTTTTTCCTAAGTTATTAACTTTTTGCTTTTTTCGTAGTCCCCGACAAGACAGTTTTTTCTATTACTTAACGTGGAATTATGATAGAGCGTCGTGACATCATAATAAAGACACCATTATAAGTCAGGTCAACTTTATTTCATTAAAATTAATGCCTCAGAATTTGAATTTTGCGCGGCTTCAAAGTGACGCACCTTTTCATTGCAAAATGTGCTTTACCCTATTGAAAAAAATCTTATAAAACTTATTTTATAGGATTTAACATGCGTATTTATTAGAATACACCAAATCTTATAAAATTTTTTAGTAGGGTAATTATCGTTGGACTATGAACGGAATTATAAACTTTTTTACCGTCGAGAAACTCAATATTCAACTTTTTAGAATATCCGTATAACAGTCAGAATATCGTTGAAATGAAATATCATTTTAAAACGTAAAATGTAATTTTTTCACCAGGAAATATCTTATGGCTTTTTTCTAGCATTGTGAAGTAGTTATTTATTTCTATTTTTATTGTATAAAACGTAAAATTAAACATTGTCTTTAAATTAATAAAACGTTATCTATTTCCTGAATTAAATACTTAATTACAATTAAGATATAAAATCAGTTTTCTTTCCGTTTCTGAAATTAACATTTTAAATTACACAGCTCAATATGCAGTAATCAAATCTTTTTCATCTTCATTAGAGGCATCTTGAGAACTGCCTCCATCAAAAATATCAATCCGATGATTTAATTTGATTATTTAATTTATGACAAACTACTACCTAATGTTTTTATTACGTTTATGATGTTTTTTAATCTTTTGTTAGAAATTAATATAATTCAACCTACAATAGCTTTTATATATGTAACTAATTACTTCTATGAATTGCTGACGAAAGTGAACTGAGCGGTGGGGGAAACGTTGACTGGTTTCTTGTCAATTTTCCTATAGGTTTAACAAAAAGTCTCGTATAATTAAATTTTATTTCTTTGTAAGAGTATAGCTTTGTTCAGTATTATCATTTGGCATTCTCATTTTTCATTTCCCTCCTTTATTCGCCGTAAAAATATCATATTCAAAAATCTTTTTAATTTAGGACTTAAAAAAAATCATTACTAACTTAATACTAACTTAATTTCGTTGGTTAATCTTTGCTATATCGAAATCAATGTTCTACAGCATCTGTTACTCAAAAACCCTTTTGCAAGCATTAAAACGCAACAAATTAATCTTGAAAAGCGACTCCACCCGCCGTTCATAAAAGCTAACCGAACGATTAAATGTTCGATTGCAGACGCGGCGGGTTGCCGTCAGTGCCGCTGCCGCGATCCCTGCCAGGACGTGACGTGCGCCCCGAACGAGGCCTGCACGCTCGTCGACGTGAACTGCGGCGCCGGCCAGTACTGCCCGTCGGTGCCGGCCTGCCTCGCCACCAAGCCCGGCCAGTGCCCCTACCTCGTGCCCAGCAGCTCGAGCTGCGAGGTACTCTGCAGCAACGATCAGGAGTGCGCCGCCGGAGACAAGTGCTGCTCCACCGGTAAGTCTGCGCTTGATGTTTGCCGAGCTTTCGACCGACGTCCCCCCGGGAGGGGCAGCGCGAGAAATGGGGCGCCGCTAAAAATTCAAATGGATCGCTTTGGCGAGCAGGCGAGGGACTGTAGCGCCGAGGATTCGTGTCACACGACGGTTCGTGTCAACTTTTCGAATTGGCGGAGGAACTTATTTGGAGTTTCGTTTACAACGGCTCAAATTGAGGCAACCTTTTAGTTGAAATATTAGTAATCAAGAAAATAATCCAGCTACAAAGCCTTGAATAAATTACTCTGTCTACAAAAAAGCTACAAACTTTTATGCAAAGATTATTTTCATTAATTATAAGTAAACTGCCAAAATTTCTTTGTCACTGTAATAACATTTCGAATAGGCTATTCAATTCGAATATGCAGCATTACGTATGCAACCATTGAAAAACAGTTACTACGCCGAGCAGCAACCCTAAACAGCTTTGCACCGCGCTAATAGGAGCTTTCAGGGGGGCGCGCGTAAAATCGGGGCGGGAGGGGGGTAAGGCTTATTTGCCAGAGGTAGGACAATGCGCGGAGAATTATGTTTGACGCGGAGGCGGTTATCCGGGCGGCGGTGCAAGGGACTCGCATTTGATGGAAACACGTCGATTGTTCCGATTGTCTTTGGCCACCCCAACGCCCCCACCCTGCCATTGGTATGCCGCGATTGTGCGCGGCGAAGTAGGTGGCCCGGAACGACGAGGCCCCTTTATTAAGGGGTTTCGAGCTCCGCGGGTTTACGCAGTGCAGCTTAATTTGCAAAATCGTAATTAGATTACCGGCCGCCGTTACCAGCGCCGCTCGCCGATCGCAGAGAGGGAATTTCAGGGGGTTTATCGAATTTGGGAGGGGAATGAAGGCGGGAAAGCAGGTTGCACGAGTGAAGTGGAGAAAGATGAAAGTGTTTGTAGAGAACAGTATTTATATTTTATCCGTGAAAAGAGTTTTAGCGAATCGTTGTGCTCGAGTTTAAGAAAGAATTTGTCGAAAAAAAATAGTCTTTTAGTGTTAAAAGGGATAGCGATTGAATGGGATTAAATAAAATTTGTGAAAGAAGAAGACCACTTCGGCCCAAAAGTAATTTACTATTTATAATCGCTGTTGAGAATTTATCTGCCTTTTAGGTTAAACGACGAAAAGAATTTTTCTTTCACAATTTAATTACGTTACGAAAAAGGGCTTTTATTCTCTCGAAGACTTGAAGAGACCTTTTTCACTGACATAATTGAGTTCTGAAAAAGAACTCTTACGGCACTATTTTTCTGTCTAAAGCTATTATCTTTTGAGTTCATTAAAACGACAAGCTTTTTAGACGAATTTTCCAACCAAGTCGACTTTACGTGACCACAGTTCTACTTATATTACGATCCATAATATTTGAGAGCTAGAAAGCTCTTAACCGTAAATAATTTTTAAAGTTGCTATAAAAAGAACGTAAACATTCTTTTTTTATTGGATATTATTTCGTTTTGTCTACGACTGCAGCTTTTAATTTTCTAATCAGCTCAACAAGTAGTGCAGTACATTTTGAAATTTCTATCACATTCAAAAAGAAAGAAGAATACCTCACTAAGTTCACAGACTAAAAAAAGGTGCCTTATGTTCCTCCGTACAAATGAAAGGATATCAGAGGTATTAAGAAACTTGCATTTTGATCTTTGGAACGAATCTCACGAGATTGAGAATATTGGTAATAACCTTTCAGTATTTTAATACATAATAGCAAGTCAGTTCTATGTTTTCCTACGCGCGCATTTTGAAATGTAATCCTCTTAAGAGGAAGAGAGAACTAGGTCATACTTTGCGATTAATACCGCGCGTACACTTGAGCTTCAAAAGATTATTGCGTATCCAATACATCATCTCGCGTGTAAGTAAATGTGTTTCGAGCCTTGTCAGACAGCATGCAGACGTTGATACCCTTTGAGGCATTTCATTTAATTCTCGGCTGTTTCTTATTTGTGTTTTCTCGCGCTACTAAAACTTGCAAGTCATGAGAAGCTGTTGATTAAAAATTACATTTTTTAAAACCAATTTCAAAATAACAAAAGTTTGCACAAAGCAGTACAACGGAACTGATACCGTATTGAAACACGAGCCTGCTTTTATTCTATAACAAAGAAAGATCAATGATAGTTTTTAGCAGCTTTAACGAAAGGGAGGTTATACATTTTAACAACGCTGATTCGACAATGCGATTTCAATCCCCATTGGCGAAATACTACGGCTCGCCAGCAATGACTTGTCGATCCTCTCAATATCAGCAGCCAGGAGGCTCTTAAAATTGCAGCCAATCCCCATCAACTCCGACTCGCCATGTTCCCAGGTTGCGGCACGCAGTGCGTGGCGCCGGTGATGGCGACGGCCTGCCAGCACGCGCGAGCCGTCGCCGAGCACGGGGCGCGCGAGTCCGGCGAGCCGGCCAGGCTGAGCTACATCCCGCGCTGCGACGGCGAGGGCCAGTTCGAGCCGGTCCAGTGCCACGCGGGCATGTGCTGGTGCGTGGACGAGGAGGGCCGCGAGGCGGCCGGCACCCGCGTCACCGAGGGCCTCGTGCCCGGCTGCGCCGCCCCCAAGAGCTGCCCCGACATCGACTGCCCGCTCGTCTGCCCGAACGGGCGCGACCTCGACCCGGCCACCGGCTGCCCCGTCTGCGCCTGCGACGACCCCTGCAAGAGCGTCACCTGCCGCGGCGACAACGAGGCCTGCAGGTACGAGTGCACACGTCTAATTACGCGCGGCTTCCCGCTCTTTCCGGCTCGTTCGGGTGCTCGAGGGAACGCCGGGGGATTGTGCCTGGGCAAAGAGAAGTCTTAATTAAATTTTATACGCTTTTGTCGGGACTCGAGTGAGGCGTCACTTGACCCAGTGCGCCAATTAGCATCGGCAGTTTGTACTTTTGCCTTTTTTTTTGGTACTTCTTTGGGCGTCAAATAAAGCTCATTTCCTTTTAATCCGATTGTAAGCCTGATTTTTAAACGGACGAGTTATAATTTAAGTTTACAAATGGTAAAACGTTTCTATAATAACTTTTCCTATTTCCACGAAGCTGGCATTTCAACAGTGATTGATGAAATTTCGTACAAAGCTTTCTCAAATGATTAAACGTCTCTAATTCCATTCTCATTTGGCTATCAAATTAGAGTTCCGGGAACGTTTTAGCAGCAATGTGACAAGCTTATGTGTAAGCGCTCTCTATTATGCCTGTCGTATTACAGATTCTACTTTCTGCATACAATATATATTATTTTGATACCTGTTTAAAATATTTAAATAATTCTTACTTAGTCTTTTAGTATTTTAGCGTTAAAGGAATACTGTCTTTCACGTGTAATTTCTTTTTGACTTTCAACCTTGTTTCTACATAATAATAAATATAGAAATTGAGTTGATCCACAAATTTTGACAAATGCACTGAATTAGAAGCGTACACTGTTAAAAAAAGCATGAATTTTAATGCATTTACTGGAAGTTTATTTCCAGGACAATGCGTTAGATTTAATTTATTTGCATTGAATTCCGAGCATGTACCATTAAAATTCATGTAAAATTAATGAAAATATACATTAATTTTAATGTATAATTCATTAAATTCAATGTAAATACATTAAATTTAACGCGTTGTCCTGGAAATAAACTTCCAGTAAATGCATTAAAATTCATGCTTTGTTTAACAGTGTATATATTCTTTCTAAAGAGGCTGAATTTTGGAAGCTTACACTCTTTATCCGGCCTTAAAAAGCAGTCTCGGTGAATTTCAGGCAGTGTATCGAGGCGGCTCGTAGCTTCGGCGAGGCGCGTCCAAGAAAGATTAGAAAAAAGTGCGCCGAAGCGCGACGAGCGCACACTTGGGCAAAAAAGCTAATCGGTCCCTCTTTCCGCAGAATGGTCGAGGTGGCGTGCAGCGCGCCGCCGTGCCCGCCGGTGCCCGTCTGCCTGCCGAAGAAGGACAACCCCTGCCCGAACGGATCGCCTCTCCTCGTCGAGGACGGGACCCCCGGAACCTGCGGCCCGCGCGGCCAGAGCTGCCCCTCGACGCACAAGTGCGAGCTGTCGCCGCTGGACGAGTACGCCGTCTGCTGCCCCAAGCCCCGCGAGGTCTGCTTCGAGACCCTGAAGAAGGTGCCCTGCCCCGCCCATCCGACCGGCAACGAGACCCGGTGGTACTTTGACTCCGAGATGAACGAGTGCCGGAAGAAGGAGTTCTGCGCCGCGGGCTACAATGACTTTTCGAGCAAGCTCGTCTGCGACACCGTCTGCCCGGTGCTGTCGCAGTGCGAGAGGCTCCGCGAGAGGAATCTGAAGACGGCCCAGAAGTACAAGCAGCCGTCCTTCATGCCGAGGTGAGTTGTGGAAAGAATTCTCTTTCTCTTTTTCTTAAGGCAACGAAATGAATGACGATACGAAAATTTATCAATTCAAAGGATTCTCTTGCAATTTTTAATAGAGGGCGATGAAAATGTGTTGGATCCGTTAGCTTTTGTAAGAAACTTTTTTTGAAATCAGCTTTTTAAACGCAATGTCGCTTGTAACTAAACTTTTCCCGTTACAATTTTCTTCGAAATTACATTTGTAAATTATGTTGTTAAAACTTAATTCAGAATTTGAATTCGCAGTCGTTGGCGAAAATTGAAACTCGTTCGTTAGACAAATTACGTTATATGAATTTAAGAGAAATGACGTCGAGGGTCAGAGTTTAATTTTGTTAAAAATTTCAATTCAAGGGAAAACTTTTATACATTAAGTTCGCTGTATCCTTATCGTAATATTTAAATGCTTCTTTCCAACTTTTGGAAGTAGGTTTTGCTGAAAATTGTTTGACATTTGTTCCAAGAACTAATAAAGATAAGTCCAAGTGCCCTGATTGAAATGAATTATTTTCTAAAGTCAAGCGTCAACTGAACGCATTCAAGAGAGAGAAAACAAATGCCTAAAAGTTCTATTTAAATTTCTTACAACTGCAGTCCGACACTTCCCGGAGCCGAACATCTAGCAACATCAAACTTTATAATAGAGTGACTTTTCACTCTAATGGGATGAAAAGTCATTTTAATGGCATGAATATTTCAAGTGCTCGTTGATTAAGCTCGGCATTTCCACCTAAAATTTCGACTTCTGATTAACAATATTTTTGATAGAATCTGTTAAATGAATTTCTCATCCAACATTAATTTTCTAAAATAGCCAACTAAAAAAAGAATAAGTGCCTCCATCCGCGTCTTCTGTACTTGATGCGCAAAATTTCAAAACTAATCGCTACCCCGAAAAAAAAATTAGCTCGCGTTTGCGACGGCAAGGAGTGGTTTGTACACATAAGAATCCTGCACAAATTAATTGTACACACTTTAGCATTGGTGAAAATTATACATAGATATATCGAGATATGCTAAATTGTGCACAATTAATATGTGCATGATTCTCATGTGTACAAACCACATCTTGCCTTTGCGACTGAGCAGCGAAGCGAATGACGAAATCCACCGTGCCTTGCAGGTGCAACCCAGACACGGGCGCCTGGGAGTCCGTGCAGTGTCTGGAGCACGTCGGCGTCTGCTGGTGCGTGAACAAGAAGGGCGAGCCGATCAAGGGCTCGCTGAGCCGCGACGCCGAGCCGAAGTGCAACTTCCGCCAGGCGCGCCGCGGCCGCGTCGGCGGCGCCGACGGCTCGGCCGTGGAGATCGACGCGGAGATCAAGGCCTACATGGAGAACGCGTTCCTGGGCCTGTCGGCCGAGGGCAAGGAGATCAACAAGGTGCTGGGCAGCAGGTGCCAGGCGATGCGGGAGCGCGGCTTCGTGCCGGCGATCTGCGACAAGTACGGCAGATTCGAGCCGACCCAGTGCGCCGGGGAGACCTGCTGGTGCGTCGACGAGGCGGGAAATCAGCTCGTCGGCAGCGAGCCCTTCATCAAGGGGACCAATATTTGCCGTGAGTACACGCGTCAGCGAGCATCTCCGCGTGTTTGTTTAGCTTTACGCGCCTGCCTCCTACGGCAAGTATCGAGGGCGGGTCTTAAGCTTCTTTTTTCTGCCTTTTCTCGATTAGCGGCTGCGTTTTTTGCGATGCCTCTCGGCGCTTGCGTATTCAAAGAGCCACGCGTTTCTCTCTGATGACTGCAAATCTTTGTCCCGACTAGCTTAAACATTTTTCAATTATTTATTCTCGTAATATTTTTTTACCTCTCGCACAACAGACTTACTTCTATTTGAGTGTCGGCGCTCGCCCGTAATTACGCATTAATTATTAACTGTTACGTTTGTTGTTGTTCATTAGCTCGTTTAATTACGAGCTATCAATAACGCATTAATGTTGCAATTATTCAGAATTGGTTATCCCGTCAAAGAGGCCTTTTAATTAGAGGCGACTATCCCCCTAAATAAAATATCGTTGCACGCGATTGCAGTACCAACGCCAGTGGAGGCGGTCGAGGTGACCCTCCACTTCCCCGGCAGCTTCCTGCCCGTCGAGGACGAGCCGCTGTTCGCCAAAGAAGCCACGGACTTCCTGCAGAGTCTGGGCGCGCGACTCAAGGACGGCGTCCAGGTGGAGCTGAGCGCCGAGTCGATAGTCCTGGCCTTCGAGGTCGTCGGCCCGAACAAGGTCGACGTCGCCTTCCACCTCGAGGAGCTGACGCGCATGCAGAAGCTCAGCGTCCTCGGCTACCTGGCCGACGCGACGACGTCGCGCTTCACGCACCGCGTCACCTCGGGCACCGCCAACAACCGGGTGGTGGCGCTGGAGCAGCGAGAGATACTCACCGAGCTCGACGCGCCGATCTTCCAGACGGCGACCCTCGTACTGGCCGCCGCCAGTGCTTTCGTCATCAGCAGCTTGCTCATCCTTTTGGTGCTCTATCGTAAAAAGGTGCGAGGCGGCTTTTTCAAATTACTGTGTAAAAGATTATTAATTTAGCTTTTTATTAGGAATTCAGATCGGTCTAAATTTTCACGAAGCGGACGCGTAGTAGTGATTTAGTAAAACGTCTCCGTGCTTTTTATAACGGTTTTAGAATTAAAACGATGCTGGAATTTTTCATTAAGAAAGGATAACGCGGTGGTTTGAATAAAAATTGTGGGAACAATTGTGCATTTATAAATGTAGATTGGCTCTGTTTTTATTAGAACTTTCAACTGTTATTGCATTGTTTTATTAAGTGAATATGTGCGCAAATAACGGAGCTACACGAACGAGCTAATTAGAAAGTACCAGGAGTGGGGCACACGTTCACAATTTAAAAGTTTCGAAATTATGCATTCTAAAGTATTTTAATTAATAATATTGTTAGCCTCTCGTCCACTAAAATGTTGCCACAAAAAGCTTTGCGAAAAAGATGAAATCGCAATTCGCAAGGAGGAGCTAAAAATGTAAAGCTTGTCGCAATGGCTGTTTCAGATGAAGATGAAGGACGCAGCGGAGGCGACGGCGGATCAGCACTTCCTCGCGTACAATAGCCAGCCGGTGTACGTGATCTCGGGCATGGAGAACAGCGAGAAGGAGAAGGAGGCAATCGCGACCGGTCACGAAGTCGTCGTCGGCCGGACGTCCGAGACCGTCGGCTGAGAGCGCCGCCTCGAGTAAACGCGTCCATAACTCGTACCACTTTTCGTCCAATTTTATCCATCCTTATACTTCTGTCCCCCACCCTCTGTCATGCAATGGATATATTCGACGCGTATATATAGCGCATCCGTAATTGAGTATTTTCGAATCGCTGTATATCCCTATATCTTTCACACGTCTCGCCATTCCGCGCCTAAAGCACCAAGACGGACGACGGCTTTTAACAGAAAATAAGCAGATTAGATCGAGTCTATAAATTTGTGAGTTTCCAGTTCTGCCGATCGATAATTCTATCACCCTTGAATTGAAATTCGACATCGACATATCATGTATTAAACTTATATATCGAATTCAATATAAGAAAGCGCTAAATTTACAACTTTCGAGCTCGTGAAATATTCCATCGAAACCAGATGCGCCTTCCGAATGCACTTATTTTTTATTATCAGTCGTCAAACGTGAGTTACATAAAAAAGAAAAAAAAATACACATTTCGTACGTAGGTAGAATCGAGCGTAGCTCGGGGATACTCGTATACCGAGTCTTTTTCATATATAAAATAACTAGGGACATAAGCCGAGTCGTCGGCGGGGCGAGAACGACTTTTCCCGTTTTCGATTCGCCGACGATCCAAGACGAAGATGATGACGGGGACGTTGATGACCTACACGTAATAGCGATGAAGAGCGTGGGAGAAGGACATCCGACATCCCCCGAAGAGAAGCGCGAGGACGTCCGGACACCTTCTGCGATGCCACGTCTTTCGCTGGGAATGTATATATTATATTTATTAGACTGCACGCACGTCGTATGTAACGACTCGAGAAAAGTCAGACCTTTGATGTACAACACTGTACTGGCGTTATAGTTATCGCCCGCTTGTTATCCAAACCTATAATAATAATTTGGTGCACGAACGATTCGAAGACGTTGATCATCGCGTTTTCAGATCGCTTTTTTGCCGTTTCCATTCGACGTTTATACGAGATGACAGTGCGAGGAGAAAAATTTTTTAACCGACCGTGCAAATCAGTTATCAGTAATTTTAACGCTGGTGTTTTAATGCTTTTACGCACGTTGTATCAAAAAGTTTGAGTTTTCAGGAATCGAATGTTTGCCTTTTTTGTACGATGTAAATTGATTCGAAAAGGAAGAAAAAAAAAAACAACCAACTCGTTTCGCATATATTTCTCAGCCTTCCTCCCCCACCCCCTCCCCCCAATGATGCAACACCGTTCTGGACTTTTGTGTACAGTTATGTAGCGTAACGTAGCAATAAGTATCGTACCGCACGAAAAGCTCGAGAGCCGTCGAAGAAATCGAAAGCGTTTTTCCGGTTCATCGGCAATACGCTTGACGAGCTCTCTCTCTCTCTCTCTCTCTATCCCGCACTTATATCCCCCAGTTCGTACGAATCGAGGCAAACGACGCGCTCGCTCGCGCCCGCCGCCGCCGCCGCACACTGCGACGCGCGTTTCACTTGCGCGCGCGCGCGACGAAAACCCGAAAAGGAAATGATCCGCGCGAGGCTGCTCCTCTCCTCCCTCCTTCCCCCCCCCTCCCATTTCGAGCGCGGAGCGACTGCATGCGAAAACAAAGAATACGAAGACAATTAGTAGAGTAGTGCGATATGTTAATTTATTTATTTGACTAACCTATTAACATAATTTCAATAATAAATACATTTAAAAAAAAAAAGAAAAACACTCCTACGGCCTGTTGTTTTTTTTTTCTCACTCGCTGCATATCATTTTCCCTTTGTTCCTTCTGAATGTATATTTCGAGTGGCCTTTGTCAACTGGCTTCGCTGCGCTGCACTGCGCTGCGAGGAGCTTTTGATATACAAATTTCTGCCAGAGGTCAAAATTTAAATATGGATATGGGCCAGCAGATATGATGCTGAACGATTGCACTCGAATTTATTATGCAATACGTTTATTCAGGGGAGAAAAATATTAATCTCTGATTTCGATTTATGATTAAGAATTGTCCGGCTTTTAAAACAGAAAAAGCTTTTTTCTAACATTTCCAGAATATACAGTGTACGGGGGTAAGAGCTTATTTACCGCAATTTCTTTAAAAGCTTTATAAAGGAAACAAAATTGCTCGGTAAATATTTTTTGAGGCGTGTGAAAGTTACCCTTAGCTACCAGCATTATCACGTAATTCCCTCAGGCGACGCGAATAGCAAGTTTGCAAGGTGGAGATAATCACAGCCTCGGTGATTGATTATTGCGATTTTCGCAACATTTTCATCGAGAATGCATCAACGGTAATGTATCGCGTCACTGAGTTTTCTACTTGTTACACGGATTTATTTCCAGCAATAAGAAAGTATTGAGAAATCCAAACTTATTTTATAATCGCATTGCAATTCGCACCGTTAATCCAATACTGTTAATTAATAAATTACCTCCTAAAATTTTCAAATATTATTTCATTACCTTCGCTTATATTTGACAATAACTTTTAATAAAGCCTTTGAACGAAATAATGGATAAACACTTTGAACCGGAAGAATAAAAGTTAAATAAAATAATTGGTCTCGAGATATTAATGAGGAGGAAAGGGACACCACCGGCGAGGGCGCCTCTAATGCACATCAGCTGAGAGTACCACGTGTACGCGTCGCTAGGTAACGCCCACCTAAACAAAAAGCAGACCCGAGAGAGAGCGGCGCCGGATCAATCGCACTTATTCGCCCTCCCTCTGCCTGTGTGTACGTCTACTTGCGGGAGCACTTCGAAATTTTCCATGAAGCACTATAGTCTTTGAAGTTCGGGAAAGTGCAAAGTTCGCCAGGTCGTTTTTAGAATGACGCGATGCTGGAGAGACAGTGTCGGCCTAAAGAGCTCAGGTAACGGTGACGAATAACCCCGAAAATCGTGATCGAGTGCCAATCTGGTATTTCTCTTCCGGATACAGTTAGCCTCTTGACATGCTTTTTATTTGCTCGGCTGCCAAGGCAATTTAAGAAATTACTTTCTGCCTTTTTTCGATTTCTATTCTTGACCTTGCTAAAGCGCTATTTTTTATTCAAATTAAAAGTAGTTTGAGGCGACCTCGGCTCTGTTGATTTTGTTGTTTTGAAATTTTACAAATAAAAGTTTTGTAATTCATATTTGTAAATGTTTACGAGCAATTTGCTTACAAGGTAAATCAGGTTAGGATTAGCTTTCGATTTTTTTTTTGCAACTTTAGCAGCGAACAATAAGTAGAACATGGAACAATATTTTATGAATATTTTTTTACGGTAATAATTATACTTAAATTGTGACCTAAAATGACTCTCTGTATTGAATGTAAATAATTAAAACGACGCTACAGGTATCTGCTAGAAGAATTTATTACTATAGATATAATTATAGATATAATTTCTTTAAAACTTCTTTCGTTTTAGTTAAGAATTTAAAGTCCATTAAAGATTCAATCTGTGATCACAGTTTATATTTAAATACCGAATGAATATTAATAAGTTTCATTGTTAAATTTTCATTTAATACAAGAATCGTATTAATTTATTGTTTAATATAAAGTGAGTTTGAAAATGAACAAGGTACACGGAGAAAAATCGCTAGTGAAATTTAAAAGGTATAAGTAAAAGATACTGATTCTGATTTAAGTAAAATTTACTTGATTTATTAAGTAAGCCATCGCGCGTGCGAGAGAGACAGAAAGAAAAATCCCGCCTAGAATTCGGTAAAATTTACTTATAAAGCTGAGTAAAGTTTACTTAAATTTTCAAGCAACTTTTATTACATTTAAGGTAAATTTTACTAGCGATTTTCCTCCGTGTACGTAATTAAAGCGAGTTAAAATCTTATACTTAATTTAATAAAATTCAGCAAATGATTTTGATAGATTTTACTCGTGAAAATGAACGTGTTTAAAAGGTAGGATTCGACCGAAGACTTATTCTCTACA
>JAWWEM010000044.1:1416354-1430492 GCA_035582935.1 Ormyrus thymus | reverse complement strand
GAGTAGTGAGTATTCATTAAGTCGTAATTTAAGTCAACGTGGATTAAATATTAGTAATCCTTTCTCTCTGTGTACATTAAAACTGTATTTTATCTTCTTTCACATTACATATTTAAAGTCAAATAGACATTGAAATCTTTAAAAAATGATGGTTCGATTAGCACAGTAAAAATGTTAATCATTTCGAATCCTCCGGTCGAATTCTACCCATTGAACGACCAGTGCCGGAGAGCAATTTCTCAAACAACAAGTGCAAGCGCAGTTTACAACCAAACTGGAGAGAGCTGCGTGGATCAGCTGGCACTTCAGCGGTCCATGGGTACCCATCTCCGTCGCGTTTTACTGGCGAAGAGCGTCGTCGACTCGCGGAATCCGAGGTACACCCGAGTCGTGCAGAGGCGCTGTCATCCCTCTAGCTGCAAGCTCAAGTTCCTCGAGGGCTGCCCTTCTGACGAAACCATAGACAAACTGGCCTACGACACCGAGCACCATCCTTCCGTAAGACTTTTTTCCCTTGATCTGTCTTTTTTTTGGTATAATTTCGATAAGAATTGAGTTCTAGCAGCCATTAAGCGATTGCAAACAGAAATCGCTTGTTTATCACAATTAACATGCTCCAATAAATGGAAAGCATTTGAAGGAATCATTAGCTAAGGTTTCAATTAAAGCTCTAAATTAATACAGATTCGTTATCAATTTCATCACGAGTTTGAGTCTGTATTAATTAGCCTTTTCAGAACAGGCAGTATAATGAGTTGGTTAATTAGAGTAGTAACCATCATAGCAGACGTGTATTATATCACGCGTAATTGCAAATACAGTTTCTGTTTCTCTTTTAAACAGTTAATAACTGTTCCTGCATATTTGAAACGCACACTTTATTTACCCAATACTTAGAGCTCGCGCAAACAAGCAAGTTTTAAAAGCACCCCTCTTCATTTTACTTTCGAATCTAAGACGGTACGGTGCAATTACATTTCCAGGAAATAATTAAAGTTCAGTGTCGCCTTAAAAGATCCGAGGACGGAAGTCCTAGAAGCGGGGGCAGGCAAATGATTACCGATGCAAATTGTCCGTGTTTACGACCATTCACTGGTAGGGAACGCTCGAGCATCATCAAATCAAACTTGAAAAATGAGAAGAGGCTCGAGGACTTGCGCAGTTTCAGATCTCCGCAATTTACGAGCTCGCCCAACATCAAAAGTAGGCCGAGGTAATTTCAACTATTTCTCGATTTATTTACTATTCTTAAGCTTGGACGTTTGATATTTCTTTTACCGGACAAAGACGTAAAGGGCCGAAAGTTTTGCTTTTAAAAATTTTCGTTGGAATTTGGAAAATTCATAAATGGCATTTTTAAGCATCAAAGGGATTTTCGATGTTCTCATAACAAACGGCATTATATCAGGAAAATAGAAGAATTTAGTATAGTCTGAAACAAATAATGTTTTTACTAAAAAAACTAGTGCCGCGTAGAAAAGTAAACTTCCTGTTAAAATAGAGTTAATTAAAAGATAAAAATTTGTTTTCTGAAGCTATTATTTGTTTCCCTGTTCAGTGAATTCTATTATTTAATAACAATTCTTTCTGAGAGAATAAATAACTCCACAATAAATAATCTTTTATTTGAGCCAAGTTTTTAATAAATATTTTTCCCATCTTTCTGAAATGCTCTTAAATGAAAAAGGCATTTTTTCTCAATTATAATTCGACTAAAAAGGAAGCAAGAGAGAAAAAGAATTCCAGTCGTACAGTTATGACTTATTTTTTGCAAACACAAATGCTCGGGCAAATATAGTCCGAGTTTATTCCTCGAAGAACTAGTTTGAAAAAGAAGAAATACCGCAGAAACCGCGTACTCTAATTATGTACATAATTCCATTAAGAAGCGGGGCGAGGAGGGGGGGGGGGCGAACTCCTAGCCGCGAAAGCGCTTAAAATGCAAAAAGCGTCGAGGAAAAACTCGGCGAAAGAAACGCGGGCCGTCTTCGTTAATTCTATAATCGAATAACGCCCCCGCGAGGCGAAACAGTCCGCTCGAGTTTCGCAATTACGGCCTCTCGTCTCCTCCGCTCAGCAGGCGGAGGTCCAGATCCTCGTCGTCGGAATGCTCGAACGAGCAGGTGGCCTGCTCGCCGCTGCGGGGCCGTTCCAGCGAGCCCGACACTTCGCGCAAGTCGCACAGGGAGGAGGACGCGCGCTACGCCAGGTTCGTCTACGACATTACGCAAGAGATCGTCCAGAACGGACTGTACACCGACCGGGAATTGAAGCAAGTTTTCGAGAAGCATCTTCAGAGGTATGCGGGCCGACTCAACAAGGTACGTCTGATGCTGGGGGGGGGGGGGGGCACGACTTTTTTCGACTGGCTCTCGGAAAGCTCTTGTGACTGGAGAACTTCGGAGAGTTAGACAGCAGCTTTTTCACAGTTCGTTGCAAAATCAACTATTTCTTTTTTTTATACTTTTTTGTTTGCTGGTTGATCAAGATTAATTAACAATAAAATGCAGCTTTTGCGGTGATTAAAACTTTTTTGGACATGTTTAACAATAATTATTGACAGACACTTTTTATAATTAAGAGAAATCTTCAAATGTCAAATTTTTTTAAGCGACAAGTCATTAATCAATCAAATTTTCGCTAAAAGATGAAGTAAAAATCAGTTCGATTTGATTTCGTTTTATGTGCACTGACCTTCATAATAATTTATCCAATGTTTGTATTATTGAGTACATTTCAATATTTCGTGAAAGCTAATTAAGATTAATTGATTTTCGGCTTAAAAGAAATATATATATATATATATATGTATATGTATATATGTATCTGTAGATTCATTTCGACTAATGAGGATTATCGAATTTAGGTGCTAAATGGAGCCATTTAGAAGGTACACGGAGCAGTTTGATAATTTAATTAAGATAGCGTGAATGCGCCAAAATTTAATGATCCTTAATAGTGACTTTAATAATCGATCCTATTCGTGTACCACCTCTCTTATCATATCATAAATTATTAATAAACATTTTTAGCATTTCCAATCAGAATTAATTTCGAAAAAGAAATTTTAAGTGTTTGAAATTCGTTGTAAATACTTTGAGAGAAAATAAACTAGTATAAATTTTTAATACAATGTTAATTATACGGATCGTAATTGTAAGAAAATTAATTCTTAAACCTAATAAATTATCCTGAGCTATCACATCGTAAAGGCCACATAAAATGTTGCTGCTAACAAATTGAATGATGCTACAAAATACAGGGAAATTAAATAGGGGAAAATTTAGAAAGGAACTATAAACTTTATTAACACGCAATTAAAGCATTAAAGTAATAAAATCTGATAAACTTTTAATTCTACCCTCTCGCGTCCTCAGCGAAAAATGCTGTACGAAATCTACCAGCTGAAAATCTCGCTCAACATGGAAGACGACTCCGAGGACGACGACGAGCTCGAAGCCAGCCTCGTCTACGCGGAAAAATTCGAGAGCCACCGGGTGCCGAAGCCGCCGACGCCGCCGAAGGTCCTGAACGAGAACAAGGTCTTCGAGAAGCTGAGCGCGTTCAAGCACCTGCAGGAGATCGGGGACGTCGGCAGAACGTCCTCGCCGCACAGGAAAAACGTCGTCCTGATCGACCCCAATCCGAAATTCGTCGTGACCGAATTCGACATACTCACCACCCTGGTGGACAACGACGTCAAGCCCGAGCAGATCGAGCGGATTTACAACAAACTCTACCGGAAGAGCAAGGATACGTCGAACGAAGGGGTGCGTTGACAATTCATGTTCGGTTGAACGTCTTTTTCAATAATATAGTCAATGATGGAACTATTTTAAAGAAAGTACAATTAATAAAGCGATTAACTTTGCCAAACAAAATGAGGATTTGAAGCTTAAAAAATATCTATGCTGCCTTTTTAAGTTCTTCTTTTGCTTTTTTGACAGTCAAATTAAAATTTATTTTATGAAAATAATAGTACTAGTCATATTGCTTATTTAAATCCAACTCTAATTTTAGGTTCAAGTTGACAGCGACCCGCCTTATTTACATCGAATAAAGAAGGTAGATAAATCTTCCAGTACCGTATCCTTAGACAGCGTATTTTCACAAAGAAGATCTTCGCCAGGAATCCTTCGAAAGGATGCAACAGATTTCCCAAGAAGGTCTTCTTCTCCGCGAAGAAAGAAAAGTAAAGAAATTAAGGCACTAGAAAAATGCAGTAATTGGCAACTTTTCTGTGACTGTAAATCAGCGTAAGCATTCTTCTCTCTCCTCCAGTAAAACAATAAACAGTTCTTTAATTTTTCACAATTCTAATTGTACCATAATTTTGTTTAAAAGATTTCGTAAAAAGGATATGGATTACGTAGACGGTGAAAAAATTCAAGAACAGTGTAAAGAAAGAAAAAAGCGAACAGATCACCGACGCAGTGTAAGTAAAATCCCTAGCAGCAGTAGAGCAACGCATAAAAGAGATTCTACGGATAAACCACTTACCTCGGACGGTGGAAACGACAAGCGAAATTTCAATGTAGATAAAGAAAAGAGAACGAAAACTTTTATTAGAAAGGAAATGATGAATAATTTAGAGAATGTTAAGCCTGAACGAGTAATGAAACCAGTTAAAGCAGTGGAAAAAGGTAATGAATGCTTTGGTTTGTCATTTGGAATTTGTATTATAATTTTCTCTTATATTATTACTGTGTATTAAACAAAGACGAATTTTTAAAATTTTGAGGTCAATAAAAAGTTCAAAATAAGCTTGTTAAGTTGGCAAAATTTTTTATTGAAGATAGAAATACACAGATATAGAAAATATCCATTAAATATTAACTTACCTTTTTCTTTGAATCGTCGAGGACTTTAATGCAAGAATATTATCAAAGGAGAAATAGATTTCCATTGTTGTATTTAGTTGAAAAATGAATTTGAAAACGGCGATGAAAAGCTTGCTTTTAATAAAAAATGTTCTTTCAGACGAAAGACGAGAGTCCAAGAGCAAAGCGGAAAGGAGTCCCCGCATAAACGAAGAAATCGAAGAAATCGAAGAAATCGAGGAGGAAATCGAATCTGTGGTCGAAGAATCCGAGGACTCGTCGCCGGACTCGTCGCCGAGGACGTCGAAAGAAAAGGAAAAAGGAGATGAAGACAAATCGGACGACGAGATAAAGGAGCTATCGTCCGTTCAGGAGGAAGAAGAGGACTTGGCGTCCAGCGCGAGCTCGAAGGGAAGCGAGAAATTCTCGGAAGACGTTTACATGACATTATCCGAGTCCGACAAAACTGCGAAGGAGCTCGGAAAGCGCGGCAAGGTGTGAGAAACTGATCGGACCAGATGCTGGTCAGCCTCGAAAAAGAATTCATTCCAACGTGAATTCTTTTACGCTCAGTGCTGCTGTCTACGTAAATAAATCCCTTCGAAGGTGGCCCGGCGGTACTCGACGATGAAGGACTACTTCGACAACTTCACAACGATCGCCGACCAGAAAATTTGGCGCATCAGCGAGGACAGCACGACGTCCTCGACGTCCTCGAGCGTCGGCGCCACGAATCCGCACGAGAAAGAGCAGCCGCGGCAGAGCTTCTCGCAGCAGACGGGAAAGCTGTTCAGCCGCGTGGTCAAGAGGCGAACGAGCTCCAATCGCAATCCTCCTCAGGACACTTGGAAGCGCCGACTCTCCACCGAGATCACCAGCGACTTTTACGCCAACTCCAACGTCTCCAGGTACTGCGACGTCGGCTGCAGGGACGCGGCTGCCACGCACTGCAGCGAGAGCTGCAAATTCGTCAGGACCAATTGCAGGAACCTCTCCAATACCGCGGACTGCTTGAATCGCGAGGACAAATCTGAGAGCACTGACACGTGGTCCTCTACTTCGTGAGACTTGGGAGTGTTGTAATTTTATAGTCATTTTTCCTATTTTTTATGCTTTTTTATTTTTTATTTCTTTTTACAAACATCCTTTCTACTAAATTTGTCTAAGAATATATTAATAACGCTCTATTTTTAGTCACGTAAAGTCAATATAATGTAATTAATGATATTAGACGGGTAAGCTAGCCGATTTTCGCACCTTTGAAGCTGCAAATTTTAACATTTTAGAAAAAGTATTAAAGAAAAAAAACTGTCGCTATTCATTCATAAGTAAATATGTATTTTATTATTAAATATTAACGGCACCAGAAGCTTTCTTCTAGTAGTTTACAAAAATTAATTGTATTTAAAAAATAAATACTATATACCGTTGATATAATTTTATACCGAACAAAGATATAATAAAATATACGAAAAATACAAAACTTAAATTTTAGAATCTTTAGAAATAAAGATGGTAAAACAGGAATCTGCGTCGGTAAATTGTAAACGATAAATTATCGGATGCAGAGAAGGCATGAAAAAAGTTTTTTTTACGTGAATAGCTTTTATTTTTAATAAGAAAGACAGATTTGTGAAGCTGAGTGTTTACGTATGGTACAATGCTTTGTACGTCCTTAACTTGTTACACATATTCAACAATGAGAAAATGTACAGTGGAAAAATATACTTTAATGTACATACGTATTATAAAGTAAAATATTTTAGTACAAATGATATTCATATTTATACACTTACATACAGATTCACTAAATAATGCTTTAAATAGTCATGTATCATTTACTATTTATTACATATATTTTACATCAAAAGGGTCGTTTCAGAAGTATTGTTACTTCATGTAAAGTCATTTTTATTATACACACACACATATATATATATATATATATATAATGTATATATGCACTTTGCTTTGTACATTTGTTACATGTTTCTTTAAATACGCATGTACATGGATAAAGATATGATAGGTGCAGATCTTTTTGAAAAAGCTCTGCCCTGAAGCTTACTTGCTAAACTTTAAGGCTGCTTAATTTCTTGTACCGTGAGAATTGACGTTTGGTTCACTAGCGTGCATCCAGACCTATTCTCTTTGTTGAAGTAGAATATTATCAGTTAAGGCAAGTAAATTCAGCAACAACAGCGATATACTACTTTTCGATTAAACTTTCTACGATAAACAAAACATTTGTACTTTAGAAAATAAAAAAATTACAAACTAATTAATCACATGGATACTACTAAAATTTTATCACCAAGTAATACAAGTACGTGACGATCTACAACCGTTTCTTCGCCCAAAGACGATACCGCAGTGCCCCTTTTCATTGGTCAAAATAAAATAACGTACTCATCGAATGTAGTAAAAATGTAAGAAACTTTAAAAAAAGCGGACATTCTGCGGTAATAATTCATACCGCCCGTAAAAAAATAGTTACTTTGATTAGTAATCTGCTCTTTGCCTTCTTGTTTTGCTTCCTACGTTACTTTAAGCTGATAGTTCAAACTCTTAAAAGTAGTGAAACTGATCACCCTGGTTTGATAATCCGCGTATTTCTGCTTCCTCCAGCGATCTTCTTACATGCCGTCAGAAGCGTTGGAGGAGGAATCTTCGTACTCGTGAGCATCAGGTCCCCGGTTTAATACTTTTACTAGATCGGTAACTTGCTTTATTATGTAGCTGGGTTTTGGCCCATCATCGTCAAGACGATTATCGCCAAATGGAACCCACACAGTTCCTGCAAATCCAGCTTCAATGCCACCTATGACATTGTAAAATCGAAATATTATTCATCGTGCAATTTAGCCCGAAAATAAAAAAAAAGATTTGCATTCGTTATTTAAAGTTTCAGTTCAGCAATTTTACCAATAAATATGTAAAAAAATTTTGTAATTTTTACATACTACTATGTAGTTCTATATAATACTGCAAATAGATTTCTTAATCCGTAAATATAGATTTCTGTAAATATAAAAATATTACTTTGGAAAATTTGGATTTGACACAAGGCTCACCTAGAATATCAGTCTCTAATTTATCCCCCACCATGATACAATTTTCAGGGTCAACTCGAAGATATTGACAAGCTTCTTTGAAGATTTTGGCTTCGGGTTTCTCCCATGGCAAGTCACCAGACACGAGTATGACGTCGAAGTGCGGCTGTAAATCAAGTTTGTGAATCTTCTCCCATTGCGCATTCGACGGTCCATTCGTAATGAGACCCAAGAGGTACTTGTTTCTGAGCTGATGGAGCATGTTGACGGTTTCTGGTGTGAGTGCCAAGTAGTAGTACCTCAGGTAGAGCCACCTCTCGTAGATCTGTTTGGCAAGATAGGAGTATTTTTCTCCTAAAGCTTTGTTCCATAACTGCGTTCGCCAAGTATCTAGACTAAGAGTTACGATGTCAGGACACTTTCTGAACTGCTTAAGGTACGACGAGGTGATCTTGTTGGCACAATCTTGCGGTATTCCATACTCCTCTGATAGCTCCTCTGCAAGCTGTTGGTAATCAGGAAAAACCATTATTGGCTTTAATGTTTCTAAGTATCATAGCAGAGCAATTTGGGAAAATGGCACATGATCAATTTTAATATTGCATGAGGCAGAATATGCGAAGGCGGAAATAGTCTTACACCACAGTCAATAACTTTCAAAGTTTCTGATTTTTTAGTCTTCTGTTTTTTTAGCACACTGCCACTTTACTTTAAGAAATGAATCGAAAGTTATTGAGCGTGATCTCTGAAATCATAAACAAAATTTTGGGATTAAGGATCTTGAGCGGTCAATGAGGACTCTTAATTCTTATTAATGATTACCTAGAAAATGCATTGATTGATTCATTCAAATACTCAAGCCGACTAATTGGACTCTTGAAGTGGCATCCATGGACATTGCTGTAATCACAACAAAATGAGTTGTGCCAACAACAGACTAATTCAATTATTTTAAGTGCTTTATTAGCTTTCTGCAACTCCTGCCTTTTGTTATTCGAACAGTGACAAGATCTTCTAAACTTTGAGATTTTCGAAAAACCTAGTAACTCGCGCTTAAACTACGTATCTGAAATTAATAAATTACTTATGATACTTGAGGAAAGGTAAAAATAATCAAATGCAATTCGTTTTTACGAAATTATACGTATTTAATGAAAATTCTCTTTCGATACAAATGCTTATAACAACAAATATAAATATATGTCAATTACACATTACAATTTTTAAAGTTCAGTTTCATATAATTTTAATATTTTTCAGAATTGTTTTAGTAAAATTATCCCAGCATGTAAAAAATAAAAAATATTAAAAGCACATTCGATTTTTAATAAAGTTACAAGAAAATTCATTTTTTTGCTTCGCGAAAAAGGTATTAAGATAAAATAAATAAAAGCATTACGTTCTCAAAAGCAAGCATTAAGTTCATCGTCTGCCAGGATACTATTTTCAGGTGTGATGTCCTCTAAATATACATCAGAGTCACAAAGCATACATAAGCATCTCTGTCACCCACCACACTGAGTTTTACAATTTTATACTATACTTGACTCATTCTCATCCACCCTGAGATGAATGATTTTACGTTATAAATAAAAAAATTGTTTTTGAAAAGTATTTTGTAAACAATATCTGTTTTTCTCACAGACAAAACATGTTTTTCTAGAAGTACTAATTTTGGCTTTATGTTTTGCTGGAATAATGTAAAAGGATATGACAATTATAAATTCATTTAACATTTTTTATACAAAATACAAAGTATTTATATATATTCTATATAATTTTTGGCATTATTTAACTTACTTTTGTAAGAATATAAGCACACTCTGCATACTTTAATTTATTGACAATAAAATAAAAACAGTTATACTGTACAGGATATATAATAATTCATTTAATGTTTAATCTCCAAATAGATGTTTTCCTAATTCCATCATGCGATGATTTCTGCACACAGTCAATGCACCTGCTTTTTTCAATACAGATGCAACGGATTTATCAGCCTTAACGAGGTGAGATAATAAATCTTCAAATGCCGACTTAACATTTGGCTGTAGTCCCCCGATCTTGACTTTCTTCAAGGTGTCGATGATACCTTCAGCCCAACCAGATTCTATAGCAAATTCTGAAAGCCAAGGAACTACCAGCAAAACACCAGCCATTGTTTGCATTCCTAGGAACCACAATTCCATAAGTTCCATCCAATGTTCTTTATATGTTATGTTTACGACTAACTCTGTTGGATCATTGCTTTCATCTACGATGTAAGCATCCCACAAAAATCTTATAGTGGCTTGGATATAACGGCAAATGGAAAAGTCATTCTTTTTAATACGCTTAGCTTGCTGCTTCATTAACAATAATCCAAGAATGGCTAAATTACCATGAAGAACCAGATTTTCTGGAATTTGTTTAAGCTCCGGTAAACTATCAAAAATAAATTTAAGTAATTTAACAAATGTTTCAGATTCTTCTACTAATTTAGCCTCCAGTACAGTTATGTTCATAAGAACATTACAAATGGAGACCATGGCAGCTCTAGAATCTTGCATTTCTTCTAAAATGTGTGGTTCCAGTTCCTTGACAGGTTCCTTAAGAGCCTTCAGTCTTTCAGACTTGGGTACTGGAGGCTTCTTATAATGAACTATGGTCCAGTGGTAAGATAAGCATTCAAATAGTACTTCATCTTGCTTATGTTTAAGTAATATTTTTCTTGCATCTTCTTCAACAGCAAGATGGCACAAAGCTGGAAGTAACAATCTCAATGCATCTACTTCGCATAGTGGATCATATTTTGCAGGTTCTCCAGAAGATGATCCTTCGTCTGGTTTGGCCAACAGTTTTGCTTTTTCAGCTACTCTCTTATTGCGGTGTGCATAAAATGTGTCATTAGCAATGGTCAAAATGTAAGGCAAAAGAGCATGCACTTGAGTACGCATTGCTGATGTTTCTTGAGCTAACCAGGCTGCCAATACTCTTACCATAGTACAGACGAACATACGCTCTTTAACATCTGTTAAGTCTTTCATTTTCGATACTGATGTTAAAAGACCAATGACAGCAGCAAATGCACCTTTTAAAGCAGTATATAAAGACTGCTTTTCTTTTTGCTCCATATCTAGTTGATCAGTAATAATGTAAGACAATGAAATTTCTAAAATCATAAAACATGCTACTATAAGATCAGCATTAACCATTACAGTTTTAATCTGCTTTCCTTCAAGTTGCATTCTAACTTCAATAGAAGCTAATTGAATTAGTAATAAGAAGAAAACTTTAGGCTTTTCTTCATCTAATAGAGCCCACTCAACGCCTAATAATGCTAACATTATGGATGCAAGTTTTAGAGCTGGATCTCTTTGATTTTTCCCAATTTTAGATCCAAGAATGTCATTTAATCCTTTGTGAATACTTTGAGGCCAAGATTCATTCTTAGCAGTTTTAGAAATGACATCTCTTCTGCAAGAAGCAAGTAGGGCTTGCAAGATAGAGCAAAGTTTAAACTTTCTTTCATCATGATCTGTTTCAAAGTCTAAAGCAATCTTATTAATAATGGCATGGAATGGTGCAGTATCATTTGCATCCCATGCTTGAGGTCCAAACTGGTTAACAAGAGTTACTAAAATATTTAAAGCTTCATCTGTCTTAAAACTTTTTTCAGCATAAATCTCACACATTTTAGGTATAGCTTTCTGCTCAATCAATGCTTTTTGTCCAGGTTCAAATTGAGCAATATTTTGTAGACATGTGTATGCCTCACTTACAATGATCAATGTATCATCGGGTGCATCTTCGTCAGCTTGAGAAACAATTTCTAAAAGTCCAGGGACGTGTGCAACCATGTCTGGGTGAGATGCAAGTATTGGATCGTTACAAAATGCTGAGAGTATAGACAAAGCTACTGACTTATACACTTGCGGGGGACAATCAACAGGAACTTCATTACTAGTTAATAATTTTCTAAGAAATTTTGCACCAATAGCCTCAAAGAGTAATTTTTTAGCTGTTGAATTGCAGTCTTTTCCTCTAACCAACTTTGTAACCATAAAAAGAGCAGCAAACTTTTCCGAATCTCCACTCACCATTTTTAACATAGCAATGCATTTCTTAACTCCCTCTGGGATGCTCTCTGTGCTATCACACTCCATTTTCAAAATGTGATTGCTACCGGTTAAAAGTCAATATTTCTTGAAGAAAATTGTTAGAGTTTTTTTACACTGTTTTCACCACGAAGTGCACGAAATCAATGAAAATCCGTTTGTCAGCATGCCTCTGTTCCTTGCAAGACAACTCACAGCCAACTGGCACCGCTCCCACAGAGAGAACGTTTCTCTATACTAGCCTTGCCCTTTGACACACTCTTTTGGAAGTACCAAAATAGCGCTTAACTTGGAGTATTTCCAAAATTAACTTCGGGTGCAGCTACCCCTCATAGAGATCACAGCAATCTTGCCTCTTTTGGGAAACTGTTTAATCGTTGGCGTGTAAGCCTGTGTGTATCTCCTTCTAAAATCTCAAGATAAACAATATATCCCCAAACTCATGAGCAGTCTAAAAGTGCCGTAGGGCAAGAGGGTTCGACGAACGGTGATTTGGAAGCTGGCAGAGACTGACCGGTCGTTTTTTTCGAGCGGAGAATTGTCGGCACGTCCGGCACGAGATTCTCTCCTTCTGGCGTTCCCTCGTCGTTGTCGTCGTCGTGGTCTAAAATAATCGCGCACGAGAAAGCACTATATTGGGCATCTCGGCTCGTATTACGCGAGCGGCCGCTCTATTTTCGCCCGCGCTCGTTCGGGCACTTTACGTACGTGTTTCGAACTTTCCTCTGTCGGATCTCGAAGAGTCTTGCGACAACGCGCACGCGGCGCGAGCTACTGCGCAGCGTGCGCACAAGCACATGTACGCATACACAGATGCAGGCGAATACGAGACTTGCCCCTTTCACGCTGAGTCTTTCCAACTAGGCTGTATAAGCTACACTGCTTGTCCTATCGTAAGCTTATTTTCACCATCAGATCGATACTCTTTCATCATTCGCTTGGAAAATAGTCGAGAACGGAAACCTGGCATTGATTGCATGAATAATCCAGTGGAAAAGTACCTGACCTCGGTGGTGCCATTACGAAGCGTCTTCAGAGTGCAACTTTGCGAGAACGTTGCATTTCAATGCTGCGTTTGACCTTTGCGCGAATGAAAATATGCAGTGTTCATGATGTCGGGGGAGAATCGGAGAGAAGTAGGGGAAGAGATAAAAAATGTGTGCGGAATTTCACAATTATACGCATTTGTCAAATTGAACAAATTATAGAATGGGTTGAGGTGGGTGGAGGGAGTATCGAAAGCTAACTAATGGGTTGTACCTTACGACAGGCTAAACTGTCTCCCTTTCTTGTCTCGATGAGGGTGTTGTCCAGGTCGAAGAAGAGCGCGCTGACTGCATCATTCGGTCCATTGAAAATTCCAGCCATTTGTCGTTTATCAGCTTCTCTGAAAAACACACAACGAGAAGAGCTCCGCAGCGACCTGTCGCGCTGCGCCTTTACGGAGAGAGAGATGACCCGAATCCCTCGATATCTACGCTGTCCGCTGCTCGAAAGGCCCCCCCTCCCGCCACGCTTTTTGAGAGCTGGTCTCGCTCAGTTCATGCGCGGGGTTCGCTCATTGAATAAAGAGCTTACGCAGGCGCATTTCACGCGGGCTCCGCTGACTCAAGCTCTTTGTTCCTTCGTGTGCCCACATAGGTGTGACTTCTGTATTACGGTATTATCATGTGCATGTGTACAAGCGTTCAATATTCTTGTAGAGGCCGTTACTTTACGAGCATGAAACAAATATGCAATGATAAAAGTGACGATGATAGTAAAGAAGGAAACATACTTGTTATTTGATGGTTTGTTCGCTGCATTTTATTTTATTAATTGATGGTAATGCATTTTTGTAAACTTTTACCGATTGAGCAAATGCACAAAAAATAAAAAATTTTATATTTATTTAAAAAACATTGTGAATTTATTTTAAATATTAATAATTTAAATATTAAACAATAATTTATTTTCATTATTGTTCTTTGTGACACTACTGAAGTCACTTGTCTCCATATGTCTTCATCTGCCTTTTCTTTAAACTAGTAAAATCCAACGCGCGTACTATTCTTTGTTTGAGGTTATGACCCAATTTTTCAGTATGATTTTACCCTGTCAAAAATATTCAGCTAAAAAAATAGCTGTAAAATATAGCTAAAGAAATACCTGTAAAAACAGCTGTATTC
>JAWWEM010000044.1:1358351-1393577 GCA_035582935.1 Ormyrus thymus | reverse complement strand
AATGTAAGAAATTTTACTATACTGTTTGGTAAATTTTCCTATAAATTATGGTAATTTTTTGGTTTTGACAGTCTGTGACGGTCTTACCAGACCGTATGATAATTTTTACAAAACTTTTTTCTCAGTGCAATTGTATCAGTCATATTAAACATCTTATAATTATTTAAAATAATAATTCATAATTTTTTTTTTCAATTGAAGAATTAGATAATGAAATCAATGCGATTGACATCAATGTTTCTGGCACGTGTGTATTCTCAGTTGGAAGAGACGGAGGATTTAGAATGTATGATGCTTATAATGGAAAAGTAATAACTGATATTTTATTAAAATTATAAAATATAAAATTAGCCATAAATACGAGCTTGGTTAAAACCCACTTTATATGCGAAACCTAAGATATAATAAAACTGATTTTGATTTTGTAGTTAATTAAAAATTATAAAAAAGACGATGTTGATATTATAAGTGTGAAAAAATTTCATTACGGAAGAATTTTTGCTGCGAAATGCCATAAAACAGACGCAAACCTCGTAATAACTGGTGGATGGGATGATACGGTCAAGGTAAAGTAATGAAAATATGTTGTCCTTTATGGATAGTTGTAAAGTTGTAAAGTTGCAATAATATGATTACTATGAAATTCTTTATATGATTAATATGAAAAGATTAAATTTCCCTCTTACTTTTGTGAGCTGCATGGTGCTGACATCGTACTGTTGATTCTTGAAACAAGTCATCTTTACACGGTCGATAAGTCGGATTATATTTTACAGATTTGGGATACCAGAGTCGGTAATGGTTGTATTAGATCAATAAATGGACCTCATATTTGTGGAGATGCTATAGATGTACAAGTAAAAATTTACAATTCTTTAAATTTAATAATTAAAAATTTTTAAATTTGTCGATTTTAATAACAAATTTTAAACTCACATACTTCAGTAAATTTTAATTGATTGCTTTTTTCCAATCTTTAAATAAAAAAATGTATATTTTTCGCTATCTTTGTTAACTCCTTAAGGAAGCGGAAATACTGACTGGATCTTGGGTTGTAAGCAAGAGTCTTCAAATCTGGGATTTGAAAAGTGGCAAACTCGTTGACACAATAATTCCTGAAAACCGGCCTGTGTCGTTAGCTGGAGAATTTCTTTACTGTGCTCAGTATTTTAACGGAGATCCGTACGGCGAACACGCCTTAATAGGCGGTTCTGCCACACGTAATGTTGAAGTCGTAAATCTGAAGACCAAAAAAGTAAATAGGAATTATTAATAATCTTTTGATTGTATTTTTCTACAATCGGCTAAAATTATTATAGATTGTGGCATCCTATAAGGCTGTAAAAGCTGTATTTTCAATTGACAGCTATAAATCTAATATTGTTTACGGTGGTATGGATACTGTCATTACGATGGCTGAGTTCAATTAAAACTTTCAATAAAAATGAAATAAGATTAATGTTTTACATTCTACATCGCGGATCTACTTATTACGTAAGGTGTTTTTTAAAAAGCTTTTATACAAATTATGATTTTATGAAAATAATTATTTTGCTTTTGTTTTTTGTAACCTGTTTATAAAGCGATAAAATCTTCCTTCTACTTATTAATTTTAAAATTTTAAAAACTGATAAAAAATGATTTTGTATAAAGTTTAATGTATTTTTCTGTTTAGTAGCCTATTCTGTATATATGTACTAATAATAATACATCATATACC
This sequence comes from Ormyrus thymus, assembly GCA_035582935.1. NCBI lineage: Eukaryota > Metazoa > Arthropoda > Insecta > Hymenoptera > Ormyridae > Ormyrus > Ormyrus thymus. The sequence goes on along the minus strand of JAWWEM010000044.1, from coordinate 1,391,857 downwards.
ACATCTTACAATTTGAACTCCGGTTTTTTCAACAATAGACGAGCCTTCTTTTTTTTATACGGAAACTTATTCGCTTGCCTGCTTCAGCAAAGAAGCTTTCAGATTGACAGTAAACTTCTTTGTAATGATTTTTAAAAATATTTCAAATTCTATGTAGTATATTCAACGGCTAATTTAATAAGCCATTCAACGAGTTATCAAAACTTATTTCACGTTTGCGCTTACGATTTCAAAAAGGCACAGGGGATATTTTAATATTTATTTTGAGTTACTGCATTTTCTAATAAAACCACAACTATCTAACCAATTACATTTTTATAATAATACATTTTACATATTATATGTTTTATACTTATACATTTTTGAACTTATAATCGATATTGCTTTTATAATGTGGCAATGATGTTTATAGGGGCGAAATAAATCGTGGATATTTTATTTGTTATTTTCACGGAACTGATGCTTAACTTGGCTCATGCTTAAGGTAAAGATAGATGTCCTATTCTGTTTCACGAATTTCATTCAGCCAAAATTATCGATGATACCAAAGGACATGTATGACCACGACTAAGCATAATATCCAATATATCAAACTTGATAAATCAATGTTTTATAAACAACATGCATTTTTTCCCTTCTTCTAGAGATTCATAAAAATTAAGTTATTGGCGAACCCATGCATGAATTCACTGCTAAAAATTCCAACGATAATTGTTAGAAGATAAATATTATCCAAACGAATTTAACATAATTTCGTTAAAACTATGATATTAATTCTTCCAAAGTAATATTTAATGTATATAAATATATATTTTGCATCATTAAAAAAGATGTTTTTATTGTTGAAACTAAAATACTTAAAGAACTAAGAAAGTTGTTATAAAATCCTTTGGATATTTCTTCAAACGAAACAGATCGCGCGTGCATTTTCTCAGTTTACTTAAGATTCCCAGAAGAAATATTGGTGGATTTTAAAAGCGAAAAATCACAATTAACAATCAAAGGCTCGTCTGATATCCTGCGGACTTACTATAAGCGCAGCGAATCCTACCTCCAGAGGAGCGAAGAGGAAGAAAGCAGCAGTCCGCATTGTAAAGGGAAGCAAGATTCGGAGAGAGAATTGTGAGAAAAACTTGGGGAATAAGACATTAGAAAGAAGACGAGCTTTAAAGAAGAGTCGGGATGGAGTGCGGGCACTCCGCGAGACGAACGCCGAGTGATGCCAAAGCCTAAATATAAATGCCGCGCGGCGTCGAGACGCCCGGCGTCGAGCGGCAGTAGCGCTCCGTTGCCTGGACCAGACCCCGACGTGTGATCCAGCGGTGGCCAGTCTCTTAGCGGCAGTCTTAACCCGCGGCTGCGAGAAAGCATCGTTATCCGTTCAGTCTGCGCGCCGGTTACCTCCGCGTCTGAGGGTCGCTATCGAAACCGATCGAACGAGTGTGCACTGCTTTTTCTCCTGTTCCCGACACGAGTCCAGCTGCCAGTTTGAAATTTACTTTATTGCTGACGGTCTGCTCGTAGATCGTTGGGGTAAGTGGACACGGAATGCATTTAGATCTGCGGGGTAGGTTTTAAGGGGTGTTTTTGTGCGCTGAATATTTTTAATTTCAATCCGACAATTATCAAGTTTTTAGTGGTAATGTAGAAAGAAAATTGACTGTTACGTTAAAAGCTGTTTTTCTGTTAGGTGAAAAGTTTCTTTTAAATATCGAACAATATTAAAAGAATGTCGAGCAAACTGCGGACGAATCAGTAATTTTGTTTTAAAACGATCCGTTATTGTTGCAGGTAAAAAATATTTGAACCATGAATCTTTAAACAAAAAATTTTAAAATGTCATTTTAAAATTTATCTTAAACGAAGAACTGTTAATTACAATACATTTTATTATTTTTCAATATTCAACCCTTCAAAAGGAAATTTAATCGAAAACTGATAGAATATAAAATATTCTTCTAAAATAAATATGTTGCAATGTATTTGTTTCAATTGACTTGTTAACTTAATTGTTAACCAAAAATTTGCATTTATTTAAAATTGTGTTATTTTAGACCTACTCTGTATTAAAGATAGTTTTATAAAAGCTTTATGAAGTGATATTTCACCAACCTGTCAAAGATTTTTTTTATTCAGATATTTTTGAACCCGAGGTTTTAAATTAAACGATCTTCAGGAAGTAACAGACTGAATCACATTTTTCAAATAAAACACCAAGTCGCGATACGCAAATGTCACGAGGTAACTCTTATAAGCTGGCTTGCGTCAACCAGGTTGACAATGAATACCAAACAAAGGGTCGTGGCGGAAAATAGTCGACCGTTGACTCCGACTGTTTTTTTAACACTCGGGAACGTAGGACTGAGCAAGTAGGAGCTGGAAAGAATACAACTAGCGGAAAGAGTAATCATTTTTTTCGAGAAGAACAGCCGCCCGGCGACACCTTAGTCCAGCCATCCTATTTCTGACCATCGATCGGTATATCGTATACGCACTTTATTTTCGGCGCGTAGAAGCTGCGAGAGTCTGAGAATCGGTGAACCGCTCGCTCGCAAATCTTCCGCGCGTGTAGGACATTCGCGGATACGACAAAACAGTTTTCAAGGTGTGCGTTTACGAGCACCTAATGCATGGCGTTTGGTTCATTTGCTTTCTTTCTTCCTGTAATGAATTTTTTTAATCGGATTATCAGAAAAGTGAAAATAACAAAACTAGAATAAATTTTAAAAGAACCTGAAATAATCAAGTTACAATAAATTATCTTCAGGAATATGCTTTTATCTTAGAAAATACTTCATGTTTGAAATTCAAAAAAGAACTTTAATATCAGAATATAAATAACATTCTAAAATTACTAAAAATTAAATTTCAATAAACGTTTCTCTTACTTGGATATGATTAAATGCAATTCTGTTAAACGTCTTTTTTACGTATACGTTTCTTTTTACTAGTATAGAACAATTTTTCAGTTTTTAAAAGTTTAATGATATTCCAGTTTTTAAAAGTTTTAGCAATATTTTTGCAGTGTAATTTTCATTTATGTTATAAATCAATTATCCTCTTTAGATGCAGACAATATGTCTATACTTTAATTTCTCTTTTAGAAACATAAAGAATTAATAAAACTTTTTGGTATACTTACGTCTTTTATTGTCATTTTCCATTAAACATTCAAAAGCTAATATTTAAAAAATCCTTCTGCTTTCAAAGATGTTAGAGGGTCGACAGATGGTGGCACCGCGGAATATTTTTAGAAAATTCACGAGGAAATCTTAAAAACGTAGTTTTTATATAGTATCATGACTTTTCATATAATACAAAAGTCAAAGTAATATTTTTTAAATTTAGTTTTGTAAACCAAGCATATCTAAACTTCTTAATAGTAAAATTAAATTGGAACAATAAATTTCCCCAAAGTTTTAAGGGAAAAACGTTTTAAACTTCTTATTTTCTTGTCGTTAGTTCTACGCACGCTTAGAAAAATATCGACCTTGACTTTCATCTAAATCTTCAAGATCAAAATGCTTTATAGAAAAAGTAAATTCTTTTTCCGAACGAAAAAAGTGCCTCGACGGATGTGTAAACAGCGCGAAGCCGTAGCCGATTAGACCGCAGCAGTGACTGCTTAATCATTTCCCCTGGTTTGATTTATTGCACGGTATGCGTAAAGGCGTATGTGCGTGTGGCGAAGCTTTGAGTCAAACGGCTTCAGCCGTCAAGATAAAGAAATTTTTCTCTTTTAAAGTGCATTATTCCTGTCTGCGGATTTTTTCTTGATTCTGAAATATTAAATTCAAAGATTATCCATCTTTACTGAAGAGACTCGAGATTACACATATTTATGTCTTAAAAACCAATTCGAATTATTTAAAATATGTTAACTTGAAAGTAAAGCAGATCAAGTACCATTATAGGTTTTTTTATTTATTTAGTTAATATTTCATCTACCGTTCGGATGGATAACGATAGGATAACCATTTTCAGATAATTTTTTAACAGTCTTGCATTTTAAATTGGTTCGTTGCGGTCAACGAGCTCGATTTCCGACGCACAGGAAAACCCAGGAAAAAATTGAGGTGTAAAAGAATCGTATGTCTTTTTATCGTCTGAACCAAGAACCGTTCATGAATATTTTAAAAAAAAAAAACAATCTATTTCTAGCATTTTGTGCGTCTGAAAATTAGGATTAAAAGATAAACTTTTATAAATTAGATTATGCTCGGAAAAGCAATAACTGTTCGGTAAAATTCAGCAAATGTCTAAAATTATCATTTATAAGCTTTCTCGATGAATGCTTCAAAATCGTCATCGGTACAAATGCTCTCTTGCCGGCACTCTGCTTTTGCAAGAAGGACCACGTATAAACTAATTCGTCGCAAAAATCATATGTTTATTAAAATCACCATAAATTCTTGTTATTGGTAGTCGAAGGTACATTGATAGGAACATCTACCCTATATGTATACACAGGGGCCAGCGCACCGCATGTATAGCGTCGTTTAAAAATAGATATGCTGTTAAATTTAGGCGGCCTACACTCGGTATCTGGCCAAAAAGCTTAAGACCGTCGGACTCTGGACGTTTCAAGCACCCTGAGCTGTCGATTTCTTATCAAGAAGGAAAATCGAGTGTTTTTTTTTCAATTTTTTTCACCGCTGTATGATTAACAACCTTTTGCCATAACTTTGATATTGACTGGATATTCATGCCGCTGTTGCACAAATTGAAGTAAAGTTGATTCGAAGCTTGAATGTACCTGCTTGTTCCATCTTACATATTAATTTTCATTTTTAAACTTGTATCAACTGATGGCTAAAAATTAGCCTTGGATATGAAAAAAGATGTGGGCTTACTTAAAGATTACAATTTATTAAGTTTTTAAGAAATGTACTTATTTCAGTTAGCTTCGCAAAACGTGCAGTAAGGCAGTGCAAGTCGAGCAACCCAAAGTCGCAGTGACATAACTTAGCGGCGCAGTGCGTATATATTAGGTCACGCGCTACTCTGATTTCAGTTCTTAGTAGACGAAACATTGACGCATTACTAGTTTTTTTTTTTTTTTAGAGAACTTGAATTGTTGAGATGAACTATTAAGATGTATTTTATTAATAGACGATTTTCGTTTGATGATTTTAAATATTGATATTTAGTAATTTATAGATTTTAAATTTCAACATAATGATGCAAATGTTCATTGAAATCGAATTATAATGATTTAATTTACAATAGAAAGTTCAAAAATATTTGTAGATAGCAAAGTAAAGCATGTGGCAAAATAAAAGCTATATCCGGAACTTTAAATATGAAACGTTTGAATCTAAATTTCTTACTGTTAAGTAATTATAACATTTCTCAGGAATGGCTTGCATTTTAATGTTAGATCATTAATAGATTATTTGCCTTTGTCTAATGCTCCATTAAAACTTCTCTGTATATTTAGAGTGTAGCTTTTGGCATTACAAAATCTAGATATTCCAAAGTTTATTTTTTAAATCGATTGTTTAGACATTCATTCAACGCAATGTTATAATTTTACAATACTAGATCGAGACAATTTTACTGCACTATACTGTCAAATATCAATAGAAAGTATATAAAAAAATATTCTTAAAACTTGTAATAATTTTCATGAAAAGGTTTAAAGACTTGAGTCGTCTTAAATTTAGCGATCAAGCGTGGGCCTATGAACTATTAATACATCTGCAAATATTTAGGAAAAATATTATTAGATAGACCTTTGAGTGATTTTTGGACTATCATTTATCAAGATTTTTTTTGATAATTCATGCGATTTTTTAATCATATTTGAAACTTTTTTAGATTAATGCATCTGTTTGAAAGTAATGTGTAATACAAAACTTTAATATAATGAAAAAAACGGCTGCCAATTCATTGGCACTTAGCTTCCCCCTAACTAATTTATCGTTCCAATATAATCTCTGAGATTCATTAAAAACAATCGATTTCAACAACATAATTTCAAACTATTCTATATATATTTAATTAATTATTTATTTTTGTATTATTTTATTTTTATATGTCCATTTTAGAATTTAATGAACAGCAAACAAAATTTATATACAAATTTTGTCATCGGAATATTTAAAGTCCTAAAAAACAGAATCTTTAAAACTCCAGGCGCAAAGTTGGGTTTTGAACTAATAAGTTTCATAAGCAGTAAAACTATACATCTCTAAACATACAAAAGACATAAACCTTTTCCCAAAATTTCAAGTAATTTAAAGTCTTTTTACTCCCGTAATCGTTGGACACAGAAAACTCACTTTTTTCAGTTTTCAGTTTTTTATTAAAAAAATAATTTACACAATGCCTTGAAATTTTTACAGATTATGACTCTGTATATTCTTAATTACCAAAAATTTCTTCAGAGCATTTGATAATTCAAATTAAGAATTATAAGCTTTTTATAAAAAACACGTTTTTGTTAAAAACAAAGGGACTATAAGAGCTAGAGAAACTTTTTTTCTCTGAAATTATACGTATTTGTATGCTCTTTAAAATGGTCTTTATTTAATTCAAATATCTCAATCCTATCATTAAAAATAAGTAAAATTAAATTTTTCGAAAATTGAAAATTTGCGATAAAAAGAAAACAAATAGGCTAAACAAAAAAAGATTTTTTTGTCGCCATCACAAAAGAAAAAAGAAATGAGCCGTGAAAGGTGCATATCCGTTCGGTGGAAGCTGAGATTCAGGTGCATACACACGCACACACACACACACATCCATACAGACGTTTTTCAAAAGCCATTTATTTTTGTTGCTAACACCTTAAAATACAAATTATAACAGGTTTTTCGAACAACTCCAAAAATTACTATCACAATGCTTCCTCTAGGAGGAAGCAAAATCCGTAGACTAAAAAATAATTTTCAGAACTATTTTTTTGTATAGTTTATTAATAAGAGATGTACGCGCCCTTTTTTTATGCCAATATTTTACAATACTTTAGATATTATCTAACATTGATTCTTATTCTTAAAGCGGTGTACGTATGAAACTTTCAAAATTATTATACGGTGAATTCGAATGAAAGAATTGTGTGCTTTCAGTGCACGTACTTCTTTCTCGCTAAAACTTTTCCCAAAAATCACTTCTAGTCCAACAGTAGCCTTCGCGAATTCTCGTAAAGCGCAGCAGTAAAAAAATTCTCCACCCAGAAGCTCGCGAAAATCGCAGAGCTTCATTGGCTACAGTCAGCGCCTTGGCCGACTGGCTGTTTAGTCTCATTGAACTCTGTCGGGTTAAATAGCACGGTAGCTTTCTGCCGCAGAGGGAACAGATGCTTCGAACATGTTCGCACAGTACTAAGTAAGCATGCGTTTACGCACGCACGGGTTGAAAGAGAGAGAGAGAGAGAGAGAGAGAGAGAGAGAGAGAGAGCGATACGCGCGCCTATTTCGAGATATTGCATCTGGCCAGCGGCCCGCCCTGAGGGAGAACTGACCGATGATGCAGCCTGCGAATCAACGACTTTTCCGCGAGTAGTTTTCTCGTTAGCTGTCGGTTTTTGCAACGCTCCGCGATTTATCGTCCCGGCTTATTTTTCGAGTCTCGGTTCCAAGAGGAACGACCGCAATTACGTGCGACTCGCGCTTTCGTCAATGTCCCGTTGGCTCTACAGTTCAGCGGGCTTCGAGGTACCTTTCATTTTTCTCAATTCATTTTACTTGTGTTTGGAGGCTTGTCAAGATTTCCAGAACGGCGAGCAGTCTGATAGGACTTTGAAGCGCGTACTGTTTGATCTTCGCCACCCACTTGGCATGTCTAAATGTCACTTTTAAAATGGGAGTCAAGTAAAATTGATTAAATTGCCTACCGTAACTCTTTTAATTGTAAATAAAGCTTTCAAAGCTCGGTGAACTTTCAAAGCGTCTTTCCGCAGCTTAACCTTTTTGTTTACTACCAAAGTACCAAGTCTGAAACTACTTATGTTAGTGGATCTATGAATATTGCATTTACCGCTGACAGGTGATAAAGTGACAGATTCACTTGATGCTACTCTATCAAACATTTTTCATTTTCAAAGAATCCGAGGACTGTTTTTAAGAAAAAATAAAGAATAAAATGGATATAAATATTTTACTCTTCAAACCTTCAAAAATAGAGAATGAAAGGATTTTTGTCTTCTTGTTAATCGGGGTTACGTACACAAACATTTTCTCCTGTCGTCTTTGCCGCCAGCTGCACAGTCGACATAAAGTAACCATGTGGTTTTCCGTTTCTAAATGTGTTGGCAATCAAAATCAAATTGGCCCGTTTTTGGAGAACTAATTTAAGCTCAAGAAAAGCAAACAAACGCAATGATAGGTTGTTCATGATTTCACAATTTTTGCGTAAAATAACCTTCTGCTTTACATGCACAGAGTCGATCTCTCCTAAAGTCACCTTAATCATTTACTAAACCAGAAAGCGTCAGACTTTACCCGACGCAGCCACAAGTCAGAAACGAACAAACAAAGCTTTGTTGTGATGATCTGCTAGAGGCAGTATACCTTTTCAGGGAACGGCGGCGCCAAAGCGGAGCGCGGGGCTGCGCGTCTAGTCAATGTCTACTAAGGCCACACGCTCGTTCTATTCGTGGACGTACAGTAGCGTTACATCATAGGACATCGTCTCCTCGGTGCGAAAGGCCGAAAGGCAACACGTGGTATTCGTATCTTTAAACTGACGCGCCCGGTAAAATTTACGTTACCTCCAGATGGTCAATTTTAAATCTTGCCTAGGACTCGAGAGAATAAAAGCTAATTGCTGAAATATGAACGAGCGTTTGCGCTGTTAAATATTTAATTTTAGCAAGCTGACGTTAGTTTCCTTCAAAATTATTCGTTTCATTGTTTCACGAAATGCTTAGCTGCAAATTTGTGTGATTTTTTTTTCTATGACATTATTTGAAATAAATTTTTAAGAGCGCTTTACAGAAAGCTCTTCATTTAAAAGACATTAAAAGAGACCTATAGGCTATTGACATTTACAACAGAATTTTAATAATGATGAAAAATCTATCATCATGGTGAATAAAAAATACTAGAATACAATTGCAAACATAATTCATGCTTAATTAAACGTTAATAAAAAAAAGCGTAACAATCCCATCAGCACCAAACGACTTTGCTTCCAGAGATGTTGTCGAGACGACAGTTGGCGACGAGATCGGGCTAAAAGCTCCCGATGTCGCAGCAGCCTTCGCGCGGCGGGCCGGGCGGCTGGCCCTCGGCGCCGAGTCCCTTCCGGCCCGCTTCGCCGTACAGCCCCACGCCGCCTCACCCGCAGCACCATCACCATCAGCAGCAGCAGCGGGGACCGCCGCTACCGCCCGGCTACCAGCATCCGGGCCTGATGTCGCCGATGAGCCCCGTGCCCTTCGGCGTGCCCGTCTCGCCGGGGATGTCGCCCGTCTTCGGCGCGCCGCCGCCCGGATTCGTCCAGTGCCCCAGGCCCAGGTGGCCCACGCCCGGGAACGCAACGCCGAGGCCCTACATCCCGCAGCCGCAGGTGGAGATCTTCGATATCTAGGCTTGATTGGCTCAAACGGACAAACAGTTTTTATTGAGAATTGCGTATAAACAGAAGTTTTTTCAGTAAAAATAGAATGCGTTTTAAATAGAACGTAGTTTCCGCGTTAATCTTCACACCGAGGCTAAATGTAGTTTTCTTCAATTCCGTCGAGATAAGAGTCGAACGTATAGATACTTGAAAAATTCTTTAAGCGAAAATACCAGCAGTCGAAGGCACTCATTTAAGTGCCTACCTCGATTAATCAGACCAGAACCGTCTCTGCAGCCTTTTAGCCGGAAAAGTTCGAGCCTATTTTCACCCTTGGAATTTCGAGAGTTCAATTATTTCTAGCGCGAACCGTCCAGTAAAATCGTGCTCTAATACCCGGAGGCGAGGCACAATGCGCGGGGACGAGAGAGGATAAAAGATAAAGCAAAGGCTCGAGTCTACGAAATAAGCCCCGAGCTCGCGGCCGCCATGAATCAAGAGCCGCTGCCCAAGAGCACACGCGTATTAATTAGTCTATTCTGGGGCTCGATGCCCGTACTTGCAGAGTCCCCTGAGCGTCGGCTGCCAGTCGCCGCAGCCCTGCGGCCCGCCCGAGTACCTGATCGCCCCTTACCGGCCCGGCGATTACGAGTTCGTCGGCGTGCCGCTGGACCCGAGTCAAGCGGCCGACGACGAGGACTCGGGCCCGAGCACCGCCGAGATCATAGCCAGCCAGAGCCAGGATTACGTCGATGAGAAGTTGGCCGAGTACCAAGCGACGATTCTTCAGCTGCAGGGTGAGTACAGGCGCCTCTTTCCGTCTTTTTTCACGAAGCCTTTCGCTTCGTTTAGCTCGTGCTTCTCAATTTTCGGGGGGAATGTAGACGTTGGGGTTCTACCTATCTCCGCACTATGCGGACATTCTGCGAGGTTTGCTCTTTTTTTTTAAACAACTACATTTCTGATCATCTTTTGAAAACCATCACTTTTTACATTTTTTTATTTCTATTATATGTAGCTTCTTTAAACGCTTAGGCTATTTAGATTTATTAAACCATAAATGTATTGCACTATTTCATAATTTACTAATGCAAATTACTTTGCGAGTAATTTTCAAGACTAGTTTAAATTTTCGTTGATTAAAAGAGTGTATTTTTCCGGAAATGAATTAAGGTCAATCATGATGCTTGCGTTTGTAAAAAAGGAAATGCAGCAGAGATAGTATGGGAAAGCAAAATTTGTTATTTCAAAGATTGAGGTTTATTGTTTTATCCGCGGGTGTGAAAAGCCAACACTGCGGAAAAAACTCACGCATGCTTATTTTATTTTTCCTCGTCGCTATTGTCGAAGAAACAAATTAAGGGCATCCCATCATATTTCAAATATACTTTCAACTTGATCTTTCTTTCTTTTTTCACAAAAAATAGGTTTTATTAAACAATTTTATCTCGAATATTAATTTGAAGCAGAGCTGTATTTGACTCTTTAAATTGAGCACCATTTAATTCTAATAAAACTATTTTACGTTTCGCTGTCTGAAATAATTTTATTTTCGCGAGACTATTTTCGGTGTTGAAATCATTGAACGTTTGAAAGTAAAGTTTGTACACAGCAGCGTACATTCAACTGAAAATTACGAAATATTTAATTTTGGCATGACTTAGCTGAATGAATTTGCCGGCGGCAACAAGATTTATTAGATTTAATTAAAATATCATTCACCAATTTACTTTGTCGGATGAAAACATTGTATCAGTGATCTATTAAATTTAATTACGATAATAGTTTAAAATTGTGAAAGCTTTCCAACAATGGTATTCTGTATCTTTATTTCAGATAGCCATTTTATTTGCCAGATACGTGCAACAGTCATCTGAACGAATTCATTCGTTCATTTGCAACAAAAATCAAGCTTTCATAAAATTAGCTCGAAATTAACAATCAGTAAGTTAGTAACATCAGCTACAAATATAACTAGCAGAGTCCGTCCATTAAAGTATTACGGAACCTCAATGATACCAACTATATCCCTCAATTGCGAAACTTTTCCAGCGTCGACTTTCCGCTCGAGGTACGGGCTCGAAAGAAAAGAAGAAAAAAACCTCTCCCCAATTGACGTCCAGTGAAAAGTCAACACAGCCTACTTACCGGCTAAGCGCGTGATTTGCATTCGGCGTGCGCGCGTTACGCTCGCGGGCGTGGAATCGTTGACGATATTCGCGTGCGACGACTCATCCACTCTTGCCCCCCCACCCCCCTCTCTCGCGCGCGCCGAGTTTATAAATAGCCATAACGAGCACCTGTCTCAGCCATTCACGCTCTCGTCCGTCTCACTCCCTCGCGCACGCCGGGAGGAGGAAGATGCGCGCGGACGTCCCGAGTGATGCGGCAAGGAGTTCGCGCATCCGCGCTAATTCGCGCTCGTCGTTTTTTTCCTCCCGCCGTGTCGGGCCTGCACTTGTCGACGGCTCGGTTTGTACCTCGACTTGGCCTGAATTTTTCAAGTGCTGAGGCGGCTTTGCTCGTTTTGCGAAGCGATCGGACGACGTTAGTGGGATGGGGAAGGTCAATTTTCATTTTGCCTTTTATTGATGTTCGAAATACAGCCGAAATGATACCTTTAATGTACGAAGAGAAGAATAAATCATTTTTTCCTGGGCTAGAAAATTCGGGTTTCAAAGGGTGATCAAGAAACACAGCAATTTTAAAAGCACCGACGATTCTCTTAATGAATGACTTTTACCCTTGAACGGCTCGTGTCTAATGGGTTAGGGAAAGAAAAAGGCTGCTGTAAAAGACATGCACTTTGGCGTCACGTCAAATGGTATTGATGTAACTTCGCGTCTATTCACCTGTCGTCCATTTGGGTGTCGGTTGATAAAAGTACCGGCGGATGTATTCTTAGGCATGACAGCGAAGTTTAAAGCGCATTCTCAGGCCCGATGACGCTTGCGGGGCGCCAATTAATTATAGCAAGTGCGAGGCGCATATTTATTTCGATTATATCCTTGCGCCTCCTCGTATTAATAGTTCACCAAGGCCAATATTATCATATTGTTGCTAAGAAAATAATGCAGGTGCTCCTGCGGTCGAATTGTTTTAACGTTTTCAGAGATCGGGAATAGTTTAAAGGTTCTGGATTGATACGTTTAGCGAATAAATTTTAATTATCAATGGATTCGGCTTATTGCGCAATTTACTTAATTGACTGACGATTAAAAATTGTAAAGTATATTTATTTGTAAATTGAAGTGAATTTATCTGTTTTTATATGTACGCTTAAGCTTAACTTCAAAATGAGCGTTGATTAATTTTAGAAATTAAGTCAAACGAATCAAAATAAAATGAAAAATTCAAGTAAACCGGTTTTTTGGACTACGAAAGTTAAAAATAAACTCGCGAAAGTCAATAAATTACACGTAAAAGTTTTAATATTCCATAATGATGTCATTTCATATATCTTTCGATTGGTTGGAAAGAAGAAGATAAACGACCTTGTTATTCGATTTATTTTTAAACATTTTGAGAGGAAGCTTGTTGAGGATCTGACAAATATTCAGGCAATGATGCAATCCAACTATGCATATAAGTTTGGAGAAAAACTATTAGCATAGGCTTACTTATTCATTCTGTCAAGTTTGCAATTGTTTCATTGAAAAATTTCTATTTATCTAGGCTCTCGAATAGAGAATAAACTGTAAATCTTATACGAGCAGTTATTTGATTGCAATTGCTAAATATACGTCATTCCTATCTATGATTCACTTTCTCCTGAATCTGCAATGACGTGATCGCCTAAATTACTGGGACTATAAAGCGTTATCAAATTGTTGACGCTTACATTTCTTGAATTAAAGCACGTCTTTAATCAATCCGATAATTTTTTGAAGAATTTTGCACACTTCTAAAAATATTATTTGTTTTTCAAGCACTTATAAAATTTATTTTTATTCTTGACCCGAATAACATTAGCTTAAAAATGTATTTTTATTCGTAAAAAAATTAAGCACCTCGGAATTTTTGTACAAAAAAACTTCAAAACTTGAAATTAAACGATTTAAAATAAAAAAAAAAGAAATACCATACATTTCTGTAATATTAACTTCGGCGCTAGTTCAATATTTACATCCGTGAGCGTCTCAGTTCACCGGAAAGGTAAAAATGATAAAACTGCCACTATCATCAAAGTGTTCGATTTCTCAAACGAGAAGAAAAAGACTTCCTGCCATTATGTCCCGTGCCGTAACGTGTCGTTTCGCAGCAAGCCTCCACGGTCCACTAAGAGCGCGCTCGCGGCTATTTTTGCAAAGGAGCACCTGTCCTGTCGTCGTGCACGCGCAAGAGAGCGCCGGCTGGTCAGCGGCCCGTTGCTAACGCGAGCAAATCTGCCGTCGCGGCGCAGTCGAGCGCTTCTAGCCGCGATAGCTTCATCCGCGGCTGCGTTTTCTCGATGATCGACCGCAGGGAGAAAGGCCGCGCGGCTTCGATCCGTCCGATCGATTAATGAGGCTCGACAATCGCGGCGCGCGAGTTCGGTAACGACAATCGTAACACGCGGTGTACGCCGAGGCCGCACGCGTTCTCCGCTCCGCAGGCGCGCCTCGGTCACGCGAGAGGAATTATACCCGATCGAGACAGGCCGCGAACGAGGGGAGGCTCGCTGCTGAGCTTCAGGTCGAGGAACTCGATTCGGAAGCTCCGGTGCAATCTGTTTATCGCTTCCAAGTTTTCTAATTATAGATATATTGTATGGAGCAAAACGGCGCTAAAGTATTGTATGAGAGTTCGCAAGATATTTTGAATCTTGCGTAAGATCGTTTTGAGTCTGGGAAGTAATTGAGATTTGAAACAAAAATATACAAATATAAATAGATATAACTAGGCTGTAATCTGTTATTGAGTCACTTTTTTATCGAGACTTCCGGAAAATTTATTAATATGTTTTCCAAAAACGCATTTTTAGATTTGAAAATATCTCTTGAAAAATCGGAAATTTTAGATGTGTAAACCCATTTTTTACAGTTTCGTATAAATTTGAAAGCAAGAATAACGATGAGACCGAGTTTATTTTTGTGTATGTCCAAGGGTTAATTTCAGATAAAATATGTTGCAATGACCTATAAACTCTACGTTCATTTCAATTAAAAAAAGATGTGATTTTAAAGAGTATGAATAAAGTTCATTGAGTCTGAAATACGAAAGTGTTGAAATTTCAAAAACGAGTAAAGATCAGCCAAAAATAACAAAACCTACTTTCATTGTATAAACTGATGATTTAAGCAAGCATTTATATCCATTTGTTTTTTTAATAGGATTTTAAAAACATTAACTAATGTTTTTTGTAAAAGAAATTTTCGTGTGAAAGGCTTTATTTTGCATCTATTGCAGTCTGTTCAGAGAGTCGATTTACGAAGATCCGTGTTAAATTTTATTGCTTTTATGATTAAACTTTGTTTTAAGATTTAAGTTTATGTATTGAAAATCATTAACATTTTCTACGACTAATGAAATAATAATCATTTCAAAATAAAAACTTTTAATTTTAAAATTTTGTAATAATAATAATTGCAGTGACCAGCGATGCGGGGATTTTTCCTTCCTACAAGTGGAAATGAATTTTAGCATGTACTTATAGCCGGGTGTCTAAGGATAGGCTAACAGTGCCTTACTGAGAACTCCACGCTGGTCTTTGACGAAACACCTACCCTGTTGGAAGTTTTTACCATTATTTGGCCAATTTTTGGCGAATTATTTGTAGATTGGTAAAATTTGGTCAACTATTAGTGAAGTGGCGAAGGAAAATCGTGAAATTTCTCCCAGGGCGGCTATCTTTAAATATTATTGTGCAATTCCGTTGCTCATTTTGCCGATGATGTTCTGTAGTTCTTTTTGAATATTATCAACCGTAGCTCCAAGTTCAATTAAGCCTTTCTCAACGTTGAATCGTACTTCACATATTCTTTTATTGTGTTGCTGCCGTTTCTTTGCCTTTTTCGTTGACATAGTGTCAATAGAAGACTTTCGTTCAATTTTTCGACTCTTCCAGACACGCATTTCCACTTGTGGAAATTAATTTTATTTTTTACGACTGGCGCTTGGTGGCGCATCCTAACCTTTTACGCCTCTCATGCCAAAACTAGCAACCGAAGGCTATTAGAAGAGGTTCATATATTTGATATTTTTATATAGAAATTTTATATAAATTATATAGAATCAAAATTTTATGAAACTTGTTTAAAATTTTGATAAAAATTATATATATTATTTCCACTTGGGATATAAGTATATGATTTATGATCAAAACTATACCTACATTAACTATCAAGAGCAGTGCCGTCTTTAAGGGCGGGTCTACCATCAGGCCTGGGCCCAGGGCTCCGAGCTTCAAAAGGGTCCCGCTTGCCACAGAAATTTTAAGATTTGTAGTAAACATTTAAAAAAAAATTTTAATTCAATATTTTTAAATAAAATTATAAAATTTTTTGTTATTAATTCTACTAAAACAATTAAATCTTTCAAACCTGAGAAACTTTGAAAAGCGCAGAATGTTACGTATAGTCCGTGCGTTTTTTACCTAAGTAGATACATCTATAGGAATATTTTTCAAACGATTATCAATTTTTTAGTTGCTCATGCGCGCACCCCTTCATGCAAAAACAAATCGGCACGCGGTTTAGGCGCATAAATTCAAATGTTTAACTTGTAAAAGTTAAAATTTAATTAATTATACTAACGATTACTTTAAATCATACTACTATGGGAGGCTGGAGGAAGCCAGGCCTATATCCCTGAGCCTCGACCGGTCTGTAAGCAAGCCCGACAAATCCGCGCTATGCCACCTAGCAACCAGTCGGGCGGGCACCCAAAAACGCTCATCCCACTCCCCAAGGCCTTCCTCAAACGCTCCTACCACAAAATGCCTCCATTATTGACGTTTTGATATTTATGTTTTCATGATTGTTTTCATATCGACATTTTTCTGCACTACTTTGCTATTATTCTATGCAAATTATTCTATCAAAATTCATTTTCCCAAAATACTATTAGCATTTATAATTAGTGTAATAAATAAGGGACAAAGGGTCAACAAAAACACGAACTTTACTTCTCTATTAGAAATCGGAAGCAGTTTAATGCGGAATATTAGCATTTTTTTCAGGAAATGAAATTCCTTAGAGGGGCACCGAGGGCAATTTGACCCAGGACCTCAAAAGCTTTAAAGGGGACACTGATCAAGAGTAATATTTTCTTACTACAGCTTGTGCAATTGCGTTCACTAAAAAAAATCGCACCTGAATATGCTTGTAAGCTAAGCAGCAATCACCACTGAAATTGCATACTTTTTGAACTTGCAAGATAAAACATCAGATGCAGTGAATGTGACATTTTATACTTACAAGTATGCAATTTTAAAAAATGAATATTTGATTTTTTACCCTACTCGTTTAAATTTATCCTACTAACTTTTCCAGTATTGTTTGCATTTTTTTTCATCGAAAAGATGTATGTTTACCGTTGACTTTTAATAATGTTGACTTTTAATAAAGATAAAGTTAACTTTAATCATAATTTGAAATTAAAAATGGAAACTTTATAGCTAAAAAAGTTAAATGAAAATAAATGTTTAATTGCCAACTATTCGACTAGGATAAGCAAGTTGCATTATCGAACCGACTCCGCTCACAGCAAAATTCGATTTTAAAGCTCGAAACAAAAACGATTTGCGGAAGTTGCAGCGTCAGCGGCGCACGATCCATTGCATTTTGGGATCAATGCTGGGTCTAACGATGTTAAGAACGCAGGCGCCCAACGCCGAGTTGTAGTGTGTCGGGATGTCGGAGTAAGCAGGTCAAGCAGGTGTTCGGAAGTACGTTCGGCAAGTGCGCACACACGCACGTGCTTCACGAATTCGGCACGGAAGGCCGTTGGATGGCGACGCCGTTCCATGTAATACTACAGCTGAGTTAAATGCTTATATTGATTTCACCTTTGGGCGAGCTACAATTAATTGTATACGCGTTAAACAAAAATCATTCCGGGTTTTAGGCCAATTCACTTATCTGCAAATTGAATCCAGGAAGTGATAAAAAAATTGAGCTCCAGTTATACGTGAATGACGTGTAATCGTGTTTACTTTCGATGAATTGTAAACTTTATAAATAACATTTTAAAATTACGCCGGAATATACAATGTTTTATTTTCACATTATTTTAAATTTAAAAGCGTAATTTCATAAGTAAAAGAATAATAACTATATTTAGCATCCAGTAAAAATTCAATAATTACGTTTGCAAATAAAGTGCAGATCTGCCAAGAATAAATCGCCTATCCTCCGTGCGGTTTTAATCAATTTGCACTCTAATCGACCCACTCCGAGCAATCTCAAAGACAAGTAAATAGTCACGCGATGTCACGTAGTCACCCTCTGCGCGCATTTCGAAATTAATTCATGCGTCTCTCTGCTCCCTGTTCAAGGCAGACTGTAACAGCCTTTTTATGGCCTTTGTCTGGCGTGCCGTGCGAGCGCCGAAAAAAAAATTAGCCGCACCGCCACGCGTTACACGGCTCAGCGCATGGCTACGCAGGAATATTAGCCTTGGCGCTCGTTTACGAAGGCGAGAAGATGAAGTTTTATGTGCCGCCGCCCAGTGCTGCCTTTCATTTTTTTCGGGCCACTGTTTAAATTTTATTCCAAAATGACCGTCAATTTTTAAATGAGCGTTTTTAAAATTGAAGTCCTTTGGCGGAAAGCTGCTTTAGCGCGGAATTTTAATTTGCAGTCTGACCGAAGCGTTATTTTTGGATGTTTTCGAGAGAATTGTATAACGTTTCTGACAGAGGAACTCATTGATTAAACTGACCGGTTACGACCAGCCAAAATGGTCCGATTGCGAGAATTTCTATTTGCTCATCAAAAAGATTCTAAAGTCATGTTTATTCCCGCAGGCTTCGAATACTACTTTGTACAATAAAACAATCTTCCCCCTAAATTTTCTATACTTTTCGTCGAAGTCGTTCCCATTCGTCGGCCGCGCTCCGCCAACGATAAATCCTCCCGAAAAGGTTGATTCTCGTCGGAGGGCTACTCGGACTAAGCAGCTCTCGCTCGCGGCGGCTTCGCAGGCGAGAAAGAGAAGGCGCGGAGAGCACGCGAGTGCGTCAGCGTGCGCTGCGAACTGTTACGCAAGACTGCCCTGAGAAAGTGTTACATCCAAACGCGCCTCGCTCAAGCGGCGGTCAATACGACCGGGAGAGACCGGCGTGTGTGCTTTTTACTGCACAGGGTCAACCGCGGCTTTCGCCACGGGAACTGCGCGATGGTTTCCCGACGGTTTTACCGCACTTTACTTGAGCGCTTAACGGTTCATTGATTACAGCAAGCGGAAATTAATACAGGCAGAGGGTCGCTTTGTTTTCATTCTTAATTGATTAAGGAATTGGAGATGATGAGGCTGATTGTATTCGTTATGTTGGTTTTGCACTCGAATGGATTTTATAAATTTTAGGACGTCTCGTATCTTTGCCAGCGTGCGCTGCGTGAGAAATTGTTTTATAGCCAGAGTTGAGGACTTTGTAAGCAATTAAAAGCTAGTTTAAATATTATTCGGTTGTTGTTCTATTCTTATGAATTTTTTTACACAAATATTCATGATTCGAAAGAATGGATCATCGTTTGACAGATTTATGTCCACTTATCGAAATTTGTGAAAGTCTTACATAAAATTCATAACTGATTAGATAATAGCGGATTTGAATGTATCATTATTTTCGTCTCGCGCGGCACGGAGTGGCCGTACTCCTTTGCGCATTAAAGAATTACCGACGAAAATCATGTTGTATCAATCCTACGTGATTTTTAAACTAAAAAAACTTTGATGAGGTCAGTTTTGGAGAAGATTTGACAAGCGAAAGCAGTAGCAATATAACTTATCTGAATTCGCTTGTTTCTTATGCCCACATCAGTTTTGAGACAAATTCAAGATTCAAAAGAATATATAAAACGATAAGGAAAATCATATCGTATTCTTAAAATAAAGTACTTTTTATATACTCGTTGATGTAATATTCAGCGACTATTTCTTTTGATGCTGCAATGATTTTTATAAAAATAAGTAAAGGAAGTTCATTGTAATTCTAGACTATCTCGTTTCGCACTAGTGCACAAGATGAAAGACTTGATCAAGTACAAGGTCCTCCATAAATAAGTTCACGTTAAGTATCCTTTGTCCAAATTTTAAAGAATTATAAAAAGGTTCTTTCTAACAGTAAACGGTTTTACAAACGTTTAAACGACAAGATTTATATAATGCGATGTTTACAATTACATTTTCTAAACTAAGTGCGCAAAATTCAACTTTCCATGCCTGTTTAGCGTGCGCAAAGCTTGCGTTTCCCGCATCTTGGGCTTACAGTGCGCAAAGTGTTTACTTTGCGCACTTGTTGCGTAATGTACTATTTTCGTTAAACCAAGAATTTCAATCACGAAATTATTTCAAAGTTCCAAATGTTTACTGCTTGATTTGACATTTAATATTTTTTATAAAAATTTTCAAATCGTCTCAAGCAACTACCCGGATAATCAGATTGCAACACATTAAAAGAGAAAGTCAGCAGCCCGGAGCACCACGCTGTTCAGCTGCACCGGAAAGGGGTTAAAAGCCAACGCTCTCCCAACCCCATGCGCAAACCTGCCGATTCAATTAAGAGCCCCTCGTAAGCAATTTCTTTTGTGTCCCTGCGCATGAAAGGAGCGCAGAAAAGAAGGAAGCGTTCGGTCTAACAAAGCCGGAAGGACACTCCTTTAAAGCTCGCAAGAGCCGCTCGAAGTGGAGGGGACGAAAGCGCCCTCGCCACCCTGCCGTACACACGAGCCAGTCCAGGAGGGGGGGGGAGGGGGATAGGCATTTATCCGTGTGTACGCTCTCCGTACGCTCGCCCCTCCAGCTCCTGCCGGCAGAAAAGAGAGAAGGAGCGGGAGCGAGATAGCAAAACTGCGCGGCGGCACGAGTCCGCGATGTGCTGTGGTGTGTGCCAGTATCGAACCGGCGTCTCGCCAGGCAACACCTTACATTCCCTACACGGCCATTCCAGGCAAGCGTGCGCCCGCGTGGCGAACGCGCTCATAGCCAGAATTTTACAAGACTGAGCTGCGATATTGTTCGACTCTCCGCCAGTAAGCTCTGCTCTTTATCAGTCCGCTGGACGGATTGTCGGAGTGAGATTCTAATCGAGAGGTAGAAATATACTTGGATGTATGCAGAGAGAGAGAGAGAGAGAGAGAGAGAGAGAGAGAGTGCGTGCGGATCGATCGTGGTGAAAAGTGCTGTTGTTTTGTACGAGGACTCGGGCTCGAGAACCTGTCAGTCAATGAGCGCGTAGACCAAAGTGAGAGGATAGCTCGACGAGACGAGTGATTAAGCATTGATTGCGGCGCAGCTTCGCGGCTGCCGCTAAGGAGAAGCCTTCATTCATCGAGCAAGGAATTCCATGTGACGCGATATTCCTCCGGAGCAGCGAAGCCGAAAGTGTTGTCGATAATAATATTAGATAATAATATTAGAATCGTTGATAAGAGCCGCCTGCTGCGAATGTTTTCCTCCAAGACAGCCTACGCGCAGCCTATCACGTGCTCCAAGTCATAACCTACATCAGGCAATTGCGCTCCAATCTAACTTGAAGCGTTCCTTTAAAAAGCCGCGGATATAAGCTTCGAGCGAGCCGGCAGTGGGAGAAGGCAAAGGTGAGAGAGCTGGGCGCTGGTCAATATGTCCTGGCCGAATGAGTCACGCAGCTCGTACTCGTGGGCCAAGGGCTCGAGATCCTTAACTACCGCCTCGTGATTCCCGGCCGCGATATGTCACGGAACAGCGGCAGCGACGGCTCGAGGGGTCAGCCGCACGGCGCCGGCACCCCCACCGGCACACCACGTGGTGGCGGTCAGCTGCGCGACCGCGTCACTTTCTTCGAGCAGTTCGCCAGCTCGCCCACCAGGCACAGATACTCCTCCTCCAGCCACGAGGACCTGCTGGACGAGTCCGGCGCGATGAGGCGGTCCTCCTCCAGGGCCAGCAATTCCTCCTTCGAAGAAAGCTTCGAGAGACTCGTGGAGGAGGGAGAGTACAATGGGGCGAAGGTTGTCAAGTTCGAGAAGATCACGGTGAAGAAGAGCGTCAGGGAGGTCACGTCCTCCTCCTTTAGGTGCGTCTTACCGGGGATTTATGAGATCGCGGGAGGGCGATAGGGCGAGCAAAGTACTGCTTGTGGCTTGAGTCGATCTTTGCTAATTGCTGCGAGAGTGTTAATTTAATTGCATGGGAGATGCACACGAATCGTTACATTTTATCAAATTTTACGATGACTTTTAGTATTTCTTCGAAAGCGATGATTTATGTTTCATAGAAGTAAAAGGCACTTACGTCAGTTCTCCTGTTTTACATTTTCCGTCATTTCGAGACAAACGAAACGAGAAAAGTATATAATAATAGTTGCTTCTTGCCTCTATTTATAGATGGCTACGAATACTTCAAGGAAAAAATAAGGATATCTTACTGAAAACTTAAATAAATCATTGCACTTTTGATCTACTTTTGATCGTGAAAATAAATTAGTTTCCAAAGAAGATTAGCGTATTATAGGTAACCGATAAATCATATAAATCTTCATTTTGGAACGCTAATCAGCACTTAACATTGATAAAAATCTGCCTCTTTAACTTTCCAATCCGATAAGTCGTCACTCTAATCCCTATCGAATGCTCAGAATTATTTACTGCCTTGAAAAGTACCGGTACTCAAAATTTAGCATCGAAAGCTTTCCAATCAACGGCAAAGATCAGCTCAAGCGCAGGCTGCCCTCCTAAATGAATGCAAAAAAAGAACGTGGTGAATGTTTGGATGCAGCTCGCACCTGACCACCAGCAGCAGCAGCAGCAACGGCACGACGATGAGGCAGGTGGTTCAGGGTCAGGGCCTGTCGGAGGCGAGCCGGACGCCGAGCGAGGAGCGGGGCCTGGAGGACTCGGCTTACCAGAGCCACAGTCACGGACTGCTGGGCAGCAAGTCGAGCTCCGTGGCCTCGCTGGTCAAGTCCCCCTCGGAGGAGAGCCTGACGAGGCGCGGCTCGACTTCCCGGACGTCCAGTCCCATGGAGGATAAGGCCCCGGCCGAGTGGTACGCCGAGTACCGCAACCAGAGCTTCCACCAGAACGTCGCCGGCAAGGTCGAGTACCTCCGCAGCAAGAGTCAGTTCGACGCCCACATTGCCGAAATCAAAGGTACGCCGGGAAAAGCAGCCGATCTGGGATTTTCGAAACGTCGCGTTTTATCGATGGGGCCCGAAGCGCATGCTTGCGCGGGCCAAGCGTATCTGTTACGCAAGCGTTGGCAATGGAAATACCGATGGGATTTCGAATCAAAACATTGCTTCATGCGTCCGGTAGACTTTTTCCAATAGAATAAAAATCGATTATTTTTACACATTCCAATGTTTTGTAATATAATTAGTGATTTTATTTAGTAGTTTAGTAGAATGGAGTGTCCGTTTGTTTTGAGAGTAATTCTTCTAAGTGCAACCGAATTTGATTGCTTTCAAGATTCCATCTCACGATAATCGAAGATTCTTCAAGTTTCTAGAAGCAAATATGTACCTATAGCAAATTATATTAATTGGAGCGTGCAATCTGCCACGAGACCGATAAGTAAACTTTCTTTTAGAAGAGTTAATCTCAGAATTAGTCAAAAGTTGCACAACAATATAAGTTTTATCTAATAGTGTTTTAAAATTCATTCCCTTGCGTTATCGCCGCATAACTCTTTTGGAACTTGGCGCAGACATTTATAACGTAACGCTTGAATGTATTTATCATATAATAACCATTTAATCTTTAATTTTAAAAAATACATTTTTCGACTTATCTAAGTAGACAGAGTGGCTCCACAAACTTTGCTTTCGTTTACGAACGTCAAAATACGTAAAAACCGAACGATTGAGATAAGCCGAAACAAGTCCATCAGTAAATCAAGGTCGAATACGCTGGTGCAGATACAGACAGAGATGCTTTATAATTGTTCATCGGTTAATTATGAACTTAAGAACCAGGACTCTTTTTACAACTTAATAGAAAATCTTATCCTGCGAAGAAACATTTTTGCAATAGCTTTTTAAATTATTTTAAAAAATACAAAATTTGAATGTAGAAGAAATGCTTTAAAATTTAACTTAATCTAAATTATGCAAGAAATAGAAAGTTAAGGAGACCTTATTAAAACATCGGATTTTGTAGAAAACATCGTGCGAAGGAGTAACAATAATCGTAACGATTAATGCTTATTTCGTTACGGTGTTTCACGCTTATATATTGCCGTAGCTTCGTATTTCTCCCCAGTCCAATCTTTGTTTCGTCCTTGATTTTAGTTTTCTCAGCCGTCTCACCGCTGGTTTCCTGTTGAACTTTTTTGCGCTTCGAAGTCTCCGTCTCAGACCCCTATTTTCGTAGGCAGCTGATTGTCTGCTTAAATGCTACAGTCTTTCTTACTAAACCTATCATTCGTCTTTCTTTTAAATTTCACTACAATGTAGACAGACTGTAGGTTTACTATAAAAGCTTATAAAACGCGCTCAATTTTATAAACTTTTACATTTATAAAACGCAAAAGTCTAAATTGTTTTTAATGTACTTTCTATATTAAATAACATTAATGACTTTTTAATATAGATAACTCTATAATTAGGCATCTTGAAGTATATATATTCTTATCAATCAATAAAAAGGAGTTACTACTACTATCTGATTTGACAAATTATTAAATCTAGGCAACCTTGAGCTAATGGCGCGATAACACATAACAGCTGTAGTTACGATTTGAAATGTTATACATTTTATTTTCATCGGCAATTAATCATTCGTTTACAGAAAAGTACACCCTGTTATTTTTAAAGTCAATAATTTTCTATTAGAGCTGAAATTTATTTTTAACCAGTGTCAATACCATAAATTTTAACTATCGCATCAGTTTCCCTCCTCAGATCTAATTAACCAAATTTTCATCAATAAAACCCTCCAATAAAATGACCGGCATATTTCCCAACGAGCCTTTTTATCTATATCTCATCGACGCGGCCGCCTGCGAAACGCAATATTTATTTCTGTAAATCTCTCGAACAAGCGATTAAGCTCTCCGTCTGTTTACCTCGTCGATTAAGACGCGCGTCGGGTGCGTCGGTTCTTAGATAAAGCGGGCAAAAATACACGCCCGGGCAAATGAAAGCATCATCAATCCGACAGCGATGCGGTGTCTAACCGGCGCGTTAACGGCCTCCTTCGTCTTTGAAAACGAACTCGCCGATTCGCGAGAAGATAATCACTAACGGCTGCGGCTCGCGCCCCTCTCGGTCGATAAGTCCTCAACCTTTGAGCGCGCGCGTGGGTGCAGGCTGCTTCTCTGCTCCGGTGATGTATTATTAGCCTTTCTCTTTCCGGCGATCGTTGGGAGTATCCTTCGCGGTCAACGGTTGCACCTATCGCGCGAAGGACTTATAATAGCTTATTGTGAAAGAATGTAGCTTAGCTGGAATGGGCATTGATAAAGCTTGATCTTGAGCGCATTGTTAGATTCTAGATGTATCGGCAGGAACTTCACAATGCCTCGAATTATTGACTTTTGAAAGAGTTGATAATCTTGCGATATGTATTTATCTAATTGCCTCAGCAGGTGACAGTTGTTTTTATAAACAATAGGTATATTTATAGTTAATTACGAAAATAAGTATGATTATTAAAAATGTATGCTATCAGATAACACAATGAAAGGAAAACAAATAGCCGAATTCAATATTACTGACCGTAACATAGGTCGACAAGATTGATTTCCTAGTCGTAGCTAATTGAGTTCATCTTACAATGACAATGAGCTTGAGTAATTTGAATACGTTCACGGTTCACGAACTCTTCAAGGTGTGAATTAAGCAGCTGCACAGTTTATTTATAGTGCTGATTTAAATATAGCCGGGGTTGAATATTATTTCAGAAATTTCATTCATAAAAATATTTAGACATTAAAAAAAAAAAAAAAAAATAAGTGTAATTTTAAATCAGGTAAAAAATAGTATGCTCTATAAATGTTTAAAGTTTTATTGAATTTGAAAGCTGACGTACAAAAGACAATTATAATGTGATTAATGCCATTTCACACCATGACAAGTTAATCCTTTAATTAAGTTGGCCGTAATTAAATAATAACCAGACAAATCAAAAGCAAAATAATATTGAGGAACAACTAATCTACAAAATACTATTTTATCGAATTTTTTTAAAAGAAATTTTTAACTGCTTAAAAAATTTTGAATGTTGACCATTCATTTCGTCTTCTCTTTAATAATTGAAGTAAGAATGTCTTTAAACTTAGCTGCAGGTTAGTTACGTCGTAGCTTTCGTCACGGTTAGGGGGAAGGAACAAAGACATAGAGGCTGCTTTCTATGGAACGTCGCACTGCCAAGTAAAACGGGAAGAATAATCAATACTTTGCTATTGGCATCAGCTGCGGGAATTGCGGATATAAAACAGTTACCGCTGACCTAGCCGATATCTTTAAAACGAGTGTGAATGAAAGTTAATTGGGTTAAAATCGTGTTACAAATAAAGAACGTGAATTAATACTTTGTGCAACATTTTTCTTATTATAGAGTGGAGGGAATGAGATAACGTAATAATAGCCTCGACTCTAGCAGGATGTATTTTTATCAGTCTTTTAACATACGAGCACAACTTTCTTATTCAAAGTTCAATTATCTGTATTTACTTGTTTGTATGAATAAAACTCTAAATTTATTGACTGTAGATTTGTGCTCAATGTATGCACGTAATTATGTCATTGATTATAATAATCATTGATATTAGATTACTAGTTCATAATTATCAATTATTAACGCATATTTATTGAAACTTTTAGAAGCAAGTTACTTAATAACTTTAAACGGCGCATTTATCATTAAAAAGAATAAATTATTAAACATAAATTATTCGTTAGTAGTTAACGTCAGTAGCCCACTAATTAATACCAGGCGGGTATTTTACAAATATTTTCAATAACAAACCTACTCTACAATTTTTCTCCTCGCTATACAAAACTTGCCCCAAGCATTTTGCAGAAACTATTAAAATCACTACCCGCAACCCACACATTTATCACGAGTGAACGAGCGTAAGCGGACGAAGTTCGTCATCAATAACGCCGTAAATTTCGCGAGCGCCTTATTCCTTCTCAAGTTATTAAACTTTAAATGCTTAATTTTCTCAAAAGACATAAAGCTTCCGCCTTAACGGCGGCGAGGGGCCCGGAGAAAAAGGCGAAAAATCGCGACCAAGCCGATTCTATTCCCGGTCTCTCCCAATTAGAGGCACGCACACGAGCCAAAGTAAGACGGCACTCTGGATTTTCGCGTACATGCGGTTTTGCATGCCGTGCGTCGCTCTCGAAGAGCAGAGGTAAGTCTTGCGCGGGGCGGGGAGGGTCCGCCGAAACATGCGATCTTCACCTCCAGCGCTCCTGCCGCGCCAATTAACGAGTAATTACGAAACAATTTCGCAAGTGCAAATGCAGCCGCGGGTATATTCGCGCGCTGCGCCTCGCGATTAGTTAGCGAATTTGCGGGACGTCGCGCGCGCTGCGGGTGTCTCGAGTTGCGGCTTGTCGCGCATAAGATGCCTTTCGCTTCGTAGGGGAACCGCAGGGGAGAAGAATCGAAGAGCGTATTTTTGTCTGGCTTATTGGATCAAGGACTTTGAGGGGGACTTCGTGCGCCGATGAAGCTCGAGATCTTCGTGCGTAGTAGTCGTGCAATGTCAAGGTTGCGGAAGCGGAGAATTGGCTGCGCAGACGGTGTGCGTGCGGTCAAAAGCTGTTGTGTGATTACTTCTTTCGTTTAAAAAATGTAGTTTTACTGCTTTTATTAACGTTTAATTCTAAAAGCGTATCGTGACCCTTTCGATCAATATAATTTAACGCCATATATTGCAATCTCAAGAATTAGAAACAGCGTATCACATTTTATTGTTCAGTTCCAAGATAAATGTAAACGAATGAAAATACATTATACATCTTTTTCTAAAATAAACGCGATGAATTTTAAAATACCTTTAAACTTGAATAATCTCAATGACGCTTAATAACATAAATTCACAGCGTAGTGTACAGTAGTGGACAATCGCATTCTAAAAACATTTAATTCGCATTGTAAATAAAACAATCGTCGCGACAAAGGCCATCAGCGCCTATCGCAGCTGAGATCTCGGAGCTCGCTCGAGTTTACACGACCGAATCTTTTTATCTCCTCCGCTCTCCCGCGACATTCAAGATTCGCCTCTCCAAGATGGCTCTTCTATATATCTTCCATTCCGCCTCTGTAATTAATACCGGTCCGGTGTCCGGAGCGACGCGTGGGGGGACAAGGTCGGGTCGGCGAAAGAGGAAACCTAATACACCTCCGGAGCGACAGAATTCGATCCCCGGCGGCTACCGATCACCGCCGAAGATGATCGCGGGCAACCAGTCCGGTTAATAAAACCGTGCGTCTTCGCGCGCGCGCGCGAACGACTGACCCAGTTTTTCGCGAAAACGCGCGAGAGCGCAGGCGCGACGGGTCAGCGGTAAATGCGTCACTTTGACAAAAAGCTTAGCGAGCGAGCGAGCTCTGCGCGCGCGACAAGGTGAAAATTAAAAATGCAACGATTCTGAGAACGTCGACACCGCGCGTATACAAATACAGCGCTTTATGCGTTTTTTATGCGCGCCGCGACTGAGAGAATTATGGCTTTTTATATTCAGTAGCTGCTGCGGGGATCGATATGCGATAGCGCTTTGTTCTGCTTTTCATTTTTACGGCTGCTGCGGGAAATTAATTAAGATTTTATAACTAACGAGTTTGACAGTAGTCGATTGCGGCATGAAATGACAGAAGTAGTCTTCAGTGCGACTGCTAATGGTACTTTAATGCGTGAAGAATTCTTACAATTACGATTGTTACTTATTATTATTTTGCATAAATCTATTTCAAGTCCATACGTAATTCTACCGGAAAATTGTGACTAACAAACATTTAAAGAAACAGATATTCCAATATTTCGCGGAATGTACTTGTAGTTTTTTTTGAAAAGAATAAAAAAAAAACATGTATTTGAGTTTAGGTTATTTAAAGAGAGAAAAGATTCTTTTTCAGAAAAGTTTTTTATCGCGCAAAACTTTAGCTGTAAAAAATCACCATTTAAAAGGTGTAAGTAAAGTCATAAAAATGACAAAAGTGTTAATTTTAAAGACCAATTTAATCTACTGGAAATTGCACAACATTTTCCTGCGATTAGTTTACGTTTCATAAAAATAAAAAATCAATGCTTGAAGATAAAAAATGTTCATAAAAAAATTAAAAAACCATATCCGATTTGCAACAATTTTCTTTAAAATGTCCTCCAATTTACAGAACAAAAAAACAAAAAACAACGCAGACGCGTCTGTCCTTCCAGTGAAAATATATGCGAGTACGAGAATATACAATCGTCCAAGATCGACTAAGAATTAGACGATCAATCTCTCGAATCGGTATACCTCTTACACGAGCGGTTCCCGTGGAAAAAAAAAAGAATAATCCAGCGGCTCTCTCGCGCATCGGGCCGGGCAATTAGCATTCTCGAATCCGCGCTCGTGGAAACGAGCGAGAAGGTCAGGGGAAGTACAATGCTCATACATCGGAGAATGCGCCGCGAAATCCTGGCGCCATTATGTAAGTCAAGAGCAGCGCCGGAGACTGCGGACTGCCGTGGGCGGGGAGGGGAGCCGAGAGCGAAGAGACACGTATAGTCCCGGTCCCCCTCAATCTCTGACCTCATCCTCGAGAACTTGTCCCACTTTGCCGCCAGACGCCCCTACTTCCAGCCGGCTCTCCGCGCCTTTTCAGCGCTCTCGCTTTCTTTTTTCTCGCTGCCGATCGGGCCCGTCCGCCGCGATCTCGGACGTTTAATCTTAATTGGAGAGCAGCTCTAGGCGGCTGTCTTGTTTCTCTCGCGCGGCCGCGCTTCGTTTGAGTGTTGCGCAGCGCGAGCTTTTTGGGGATTCCCGAAAATACCGGTCTTTCCTCGTGCAGGAGAGGCGAAGGCCGAAATTTTGAGGTAATACGTGGGACTTTTAAACGTTGTAAGAATGAGGATGTAGTCTCGTTTATTTACAGCCGCGCAAATCGAGACGATAATGTTCTTTTATTTTGCAAGCTGCCTATAATTCGAGTTAATTTATATGAGTTCATTTTAGTTATAGGTAATAAATCAAATTTTTAAATTAGTCGCAGCTGTGTGTGCAGCTGTTTAAAACAGATTCTTTTTTAATTTAAAAGTGGATACTTTTATAGCTTCGCGTCTTCGAACCAAAGTTTTTCGAAATCCAAAATTTTATTACATTTCTTTTTTCCTCATTCCGTTCCGGCGATAAAGGCAGTCTGTAGGGTTTGCGGGGACTTGGGCTCGCACATGCTAAAAATACAGCTTTATAGCCGCGAAGACACATAAACGACGGTTGCATCGCGAGCCGTCTCAGGCCGGAGAAAAATCAACTGCAACTCCTACTTAGCTTTTCACTTATACTGTATCAAATATCTCTTGCTAATCTGTTAACGAATCCGTACGTGTGGGAACAGGGGATTAATTAACGCAGTTGTCTTCGAGCGTTTACCGTTCGAATTATGTGAAGCGTTAAATCTTTCATTTCCGTCTTTTGCTTACTGCGCCTTTTACGACTTAAGTTCTCATAAGTAATTATTAATGGTATAATTAAAATTAAAATCAAATTCATTTTATAAAAATATGAGATTATTATTTGCCGCAGGACTTTTGTAATTACTACTATATACTTTGGGACTATTTATTATTATGTTAATTTAAAAATTGGCTTTGTTCAAATACTTGTTATTATTAACGTTTATAATATGCAACCTATAATGAATAATACATTTCAAGCATCGTTTTCTTGTCACTAATAAGTATCGTTTTCTTCCTCAACAACGAGATTTCTAGTGTTATCCAGTTTATTATATAATCCAACTAACTTCCTGCGACAAAAAGCTAGTAAATATTTAAGGTGAAACAAAAGTCGTGTTTAAATAACCGAAATGCGGACTAGCGTTTCCAAGTCTGCGAAAGAAGCCTATAAAAGAATCGGGGAAAGACATAAAAAAAAGCGATAAAAAGCAACTTTTAGCTTTAAAATAAATTGAAATGGCTCCGAAAATAAAGTTCTCTCTCTCTCTCTCGAAGAGAGCGAAATAGTTGTGGATATTCCGGCGTGTACAATATGAGTTAACAGGGTTTCGTTATACGCCGAAACAAGTTTCCAAAATTCCAAGGGCGTTTTGATTCACTCGAAACTTTCTCGGGCTGACTCCCGAGTCGGCGAAATAAAAAGATCCGCCCTCGCGATACTTCGTCGGCGAGCTTTCGCCGCTGGAGGGATAAAAAAGCAGGGAGTTCGTGAGGCCCGCAGACTGCATTCTTCGGACTCGCGAGTCGGCGGGATTCTAAATGGCGGTGCAGTCGCACGCGACGACACACGGCTCCGGGCTCTTCTTCGCGAACGCAAAGCTCGCGTCTATTTAAAAGTTCGCCCCCCTCCCCACCCCCCGGCGAGCACCTGCCGACTCTCCGCTTTAACGCTAATCGCTTGATATCACGGATCGCGAGTCCTTTGACCTCTATATGCGTGCTATACAGGCCTGGCTGTGATGATGCGATTGAATGCTGACGTAGTCGAACGATTTACGCGCGGGCTTGCATTGCCCGGGGAATTTCGGATTTATTACCGATCAATCGAGGATATTGACTTTTTGTTTAGAAGGGCTTCTTTATTGCGGATTAGCACTTATTGCTCTTCGGTTATTCGAGTTCAGTGCGAAATTCGTGTAAGAATAAAAACGGGATAGATGTGGTATTAAAGTGAAAAGGATTACTTGGAATTCTTATTTTTAGATCCTCCTGCATTCTAATGAATCACTCCCATTCAAGGCAGAGGAGCATTAAAAATAGAACGGAGGAAATTTTCGATTTAAATTACGCAACGTTCATCGCGTAAAAACCTCATTACAAAAACATACATAACATCCTTACAGTCAGTACTCGCTGACATTCACATAATTCTTCATCTCGTAATTTGCAATTCTAATAATTCGTTCTTCACAATCAAACACTTTGCGCACACTCGAGCCATTATTTTCTCCAATGCAAATCAATTGATACTGCTGCCGCGAGACTCGCCGCAGTCTGGACGCTGCAGAATCTACACTGAAACCCAGGTAGATACGCAGAAGCGTTTTAATTTTCTACCGGTCATTATCCAGCGCCTTGAACCTTATTCTCCGATTGATCGCGATCTGACATTGAAAACACGTTTTCGTTTAGCCAATTTAGTCATTTAGGGCGTCAATCGATTGCGTATTTAAGTGATGCCAAAAAAGTGCAAGACCGTTTTAAAGTAATCGCCAGATGAAAAAACTAGCATTACCGCATTCATTCTAAATAGGGAGCTGAACGCATAGAAGAGTTTAATTAAAGTAATTTTAAAACTAAAGCCGCGTAAGTAAAACTTATTGTTTTTTTAGAATATTGTTTTAATTAAAAAGGTGTATACTGTAACGTTAATGTTTTGCGCCAACAGCTTTTCAAAGGCTAATTTTACGATCGTCATTTCAGCATGAATTACCACTACGCCCAATGCTTTAAAAGAACTCATTGATTGAACACGAAACCTTGCTCGATTGTGAATCCCATGCTTTTGAACCTAGTAGTTTAGGAAGTGATGCCGATTGGCGAGGAGAATCCATAGATTTTATAGATTCGGAAATTTATAAAATTTTTATTATGGGAAATAGTAAAAATTCTAGCAATTTTTTCTATTTAATAGTAAAAATTATCAGAATAAGAGTCTGTCCTAAGAGTATTATAAAAAACAGTAATCTTTACAAAAAACTTTTTCTCAACGTATCTTCATTTTTTTAATGTATTTTTTCTATTAATTTCGAAGAAAATAAATTTTCCTAAAGTTCTACACTTACGTCCTTGTTGCTTAAATTTATTTGCTTTCGTACAGTTCCGCGGTACATTATAAATCGTTTTAATCTCTTTAGTTTCTAAAGCTGCGACGAAAAGCCAATATCCCTGAACGCTTTCTTTCCTCGAGGAAGAAGAATCGTTAAGCGCCGTAAACGAGACAAAAGCGTGGCATCCAAGTCGTAAAGCAAGCAAGGCGAACCGCGGCGCTGCCCCAATTTCCCCGCTATCACGAGACGAGCGTCGCTTAGCGTCGTAATTCTCGTAAAAAGCGCCTTTCCATGTCGCGACGTATTCCGTGCAGCTGTACCGGGGAGCAGCGGCTCCGGCGAATGCGTCGCCGTCCCGGCGCTCCTCGTACTTATGCAATATCGTGACTTTACGTCTGTCCGTGTGTCGTGGCACCGCCAGGCTGTAGGATCCCGCGGGCGACGGACGCAAATAAAAAAGAAAGCAGCGAGATGCGCCGCCGGGGCAGAAAAAGAGGAGGAACCCGAGGCCACACGCGATCGTCAATCTTGCCCGCTTGTCATCGTCAGCTGTTCGCTCTCTCGCGCTGGCACCGACTTGCTCTGTTTTCCTTGTGCGCTCGCTCGTCGATTTTCCAGGTTTTACAGGCCGGATTTTCGTGTATACGACTTTAAAAGACGGCTATTTATTCACGGGACGGGGAGCGGCGATATCCGTGGTTCCCGATCGTTTCGGCTAGGCTGATCGCGGGAAATTAGAGTGAATCGTGGTGCTTTATGTTTAGCTGGATGAGCTTTTACCTCAGGAAATAAGCTTGGCTGAAACGATTCTAACAAAAATTGATAGCTTTTCATATGTAGACTAAGATTATAGTCTGTCCAATTTTGTCTGCAAATAATATTGGTAAATGAAACGATTGCATATGTCTTCTATTTTAACGTCATTTTTAA
>JAWWEM010000044.1:1321195-1358251 GCA_035582935.1 Ormyrus thymus | reverse complement strand
TCTGTCCAATTTTGTCTGCAAATAATATTGGTAAATGAAACGATTGCATATGTCTTCTATTTTAACGTCATTTTTAAACAATAAATATGGTTTTGTTGTTTTTCAAACGTTTCAAGTGCAAAGGAGTTTTTGTAGTACAAAACAATGCTGAAATAACAATTGGAACTTATTATGTAAATGTACTAATTATACGTTCAAGAAGTTGCAAAATCCAGCAAAAGCAGTTGCAACTCTCCTGTTCCACTTTGCACTGCTTGAATATTAGAGCTTTCTATTTTCGACCGTCTAACAACTGAGTAATCAGTCTCATCAGTCCCGGTCTTTTCTACTGGTTCATCTTTGAACTCATTTTCCTTTGTAACCATAAATTCATCTCTTTTATACGATAAATTTGTTTACATGAAGAGTAAATAAACAAGATCATACTGTAGGTTAAAAATATCATGGAAATTAACGCCCTCAATTTTTATGAAATTTTATTCGATTGTGTTTGGAAGAATAAAATTGAATCTTGTATATGTATTAAAAATTTTACAAATACTTTTCTTCTTCCGTTAAAGGAAAAAATATTTTGCCACTTGAATACTTGATGCATTACTTGAACCTTAAGATTAGGTAGGGATGCTCGGGTATTCGTATATTTGCTGCACTCAAGTGTTAATAAAACATGACGGAAAACAATGTAGTAGTCCGCATTTTAATTGGCACTTAAAGGATGACTAATGTTCATAAATTAAGGGATTATTCACTTGGTATGAATAACTCTGGGAAAACATAACGTCGATCTTTAAAAACTAATTGTCCTTTACGCAACGAAAATGTTTATTTAAATTTTACCAGAAATTCCTATCAGTATAATGGGACTTTTGTGTCAAAAATAAATTATCTTATAAGCTATCGAAGAATATTGTCATTTTCATTAGGTTTTATTAATTGTGATATCACGTAAATTTCCAGCTTAAGCGTCCATAAAATGCTAATGACTAATTTTCAATTACATAACATTATTAATTGTTCCATTTGGCGTTTCGCAATTTTAATTCCAAATTTAATCCACCTTAAGGAGGTTCAAGCCTATCAAACGGGAAGCGTGGAAAGCGGGGTTCCCTCTCTCCCCGCGAGCGGCGCACCGTTTATCACGCGTCGCCTCCACAGCCGATGAACTCGACATTTTGTTTACGTTGTCCCTTAGTTCTTTGTCAAATTCCTAGTAAGCGATTCACAGCCGGGGACATTTTGATTCTTTGATTGTTTTTCTATAAAGCTATTGTTGTTTTAACTTAAGGTGGTTCCGGCGTTGCGGGCCGTATCATGAAGGAGCTCTGTGAGGGGCGCTGAATAATATGTTAAAAAAATTATATAGATATAGGTTAACAATGCTTTAGTTCTTTGTCAAGTATTTTTAATTAAGAAAACCCGACAATAACTAAGACATTAAAAAGAAAATTATTAAAAATATTAGTCTCCCTAAATTGCGCCGTCCGCGAGTGCAAAAATTTGACACACAGCGACTCGTGAGGTGGTGTAGAACAATTGATGAATTTTTTTGGTTAAAGTTTAATGTCCACGCATGCGCAGACGTAATCCTCGGTCGTGACTTTTCGGCAAACTTTTTTCCATATTATGAATTAAGTTTTCTTTTATATTTCATTGTTAACTATTATTTTTTTTTTAATTCGAATATGCAATTAAGAAACTATAATTTTGTACGTTTTTCTTACGAATGTTATCGGTTTTCGAGATGGTATAAACATTATAAATACTTCAATTATGGTTCACCCATTAGAGCTAATGTAAAAGTTAATATTTTTGAAAAGTAAAATCTCTTCGAGTTGTCTGGCACCTGACCTAAGTTTGATATCAAAAAAATTCTTTAATTTCGAACTTTTTCAACGTATTTTTTATTTTTTTTTATTTTTTTTTTCTTATCGACTTGCTAATTCGCCGGAGCCACCTTAATCTCTACTTCTTTTATCGCGAATTCTTAACCTCCTTAGTCAAAATATTTCGCAGCCCCTAAGAACACTGTGTATTTCACTTAAAGTTTATCGCTATTTTTCTCAATGGGAACCCTGGTGAAAAATATTATAAACAATCATACATCTTATTTATGATATTTTGAAGTTACATTTATCGATTCACAAAAGTGTTGAACGTCCTTAAGCGCTGGCATGCTCCTCGTTCCCATTGCAGCGTTATTTAACCGTAAGGGAACGCGAGAGCATTGGCACACCTCTGGGTAACAATCTGGTTCCACCTTCAATGACACATCGCAGCTCTCCCGCAAACAGAGGCGCTCTCCTTCTCTCCCTCGCGACTGTTTCAAGCTATAGCCGCGTGCAAATGAGCGAGTCAGAGTATAGAATATTAGTCCCGGCAATCCGCCTTAGGGTAACCCGATAAGGTCTTACGTGAATCGGGTCCGAGAACCCGGTTTCTGAGGTGTGCGGGGTTGCAGCCAGTCGAGTAGTGAGGCCTTACATCGGCTGCTTTGCTCGGCTCGCTGCTCCCTCGAGCTCTTCTAGACCCCCAGTGCGTGTTTGCATACACGGCTGTCGACACTCCTTGCAGCGGCCTGCGGCGGAGCTGGAAAAAGGGGAAAATGTGGCCCAGTTACGCGAAGCGCGCGCTTTTGCTCTGCTCCTGCGTATGATGTAGTGATGAGTCTGTCGAGTTTTTCGAGAGAGGTTCCTCGGCCAGCGGATGCGGCGCTTCCGTCATGTGCGAGAACGCGAGTGCTGCTGTCGGCGCCCTGGAGTCGCGTCAGCGTAAGTGCACTGGTGGCTCGTGAGAGATTTAACGCCCGTCGTTTGTTATGCGGGACTGTGTTGGGAAAAGGGGAGCGACGGATTTATGGAGCTGATATTCTAATCGGAATTCGATCGAAGCGACTGTATTTATGAATCAACTTTTCGAAAGTGATTTAGCATCAGATAAGCTTATCTAATATTCATGATTTGAGAACACATCAATAGTTTTACGATTCCTACTGCTCATTCATTTATTTCAATTTATCGCTAAAGCACCTTCCTGTGCATACAGCAATTTAGAAAGTTGTCTATACTAGCATATTTCTATTTTCTAGATAAAAAAAAATCAAAATATTCAAAGCATCAATTTATTGATTTAGTACTTAAAATGAATTGAGTGTAATTAATTTAGCCTGGCACGAAACATAATTGAATATTTATAATTGATACAGCAGTCGACTGTATAGTTGATAAAAAGATAAAAAAATTTCTTTCTTATTCAGAGAGTATTTTTAATTTTGTAAGAATTTCGAGGTAAAAAGTAATTGAGAACAAAATTATTTTACACTGTCTTAAAATACAGTATATAAAATAAAATATTTAAAGTTTCTTTATAAACGCCTGGAATGGATAAATTAAACTTTTTATAGTATCAAAAATATGTTATTGTTCTTTTTCACGTATTAAAAGCAAACATAAATGCAAGTATTTGCATTGATAAGTAATTATTTTAACTTTGAAATTAAAGAATTTGAAAGATAAAGACTTATATCACTTCTTAATGCAAATGCATGCAACAATTCATTTTTGCAAAGTTTTAAATGATTTAAAAATATACTTCTTTGAACAAATATACAAAAACTATGCTTTAAATTAAAATTTTATATTAATTTCACATTTTTACCATATTTTCTATGACTAATTTAGATAACTAAAATAAATAAAAATTCCAAACTTTTCCAAGAAATTCATTTTATTCAGTGTTAAGAAATGCAATAACTATATCTAAATTACAAGCTAAAGAAGCAATTGCTAATAAATATCAGTTAAAAAGTTACTACAGTATAATCCGCCGATGTTACTTCTCGCATTCTAATAAGCTTCTAGCGTAATCTCTCCGCGAGCGCTCAGCTCGCTACGCATGCCCAATCGTTCGCCGGACAGAAGTCGCGTAAAAGTAAAAGAAGTCGCAAGCGTGTCGCGCGCACGTGCGTCGATGCACCCGAAATAGGTCGCGCATTATTTAAGCTCCCGAGATGCGGAAGGCGCTCTGCGTGCATAACTCTCATCGATTGAAAAAGGAACGAAAGAAAACGGAGGCGAGAAAAAGGAACGGAGAAAGCGAGAATTATAGGCGCGTTATTATTAGATCGAAGCCGGTGCTTGATACGTAACGAAGAAGAGTTGTTCGCGAAATTCGAAGCAGCCGTAAAGCTTGGCGACAAGTGTACGTTTATTCATTTTTTAGCTCCAAATTCGAAAATGGGTGTTTCGCAACTCATAATGCGTAGTTTTCGAAACAGTTTAGCTTTCGGAAACTCATAAATAATCACAATTAAAAACTAACGAGTTAGTTACAATCTCATTTGTATTGATTAAATCGCATAGCCCATTTGCATGTTATTAGCAAAAAAAAAAACAAAAAAAAAATACGAATTACACGTCAGCCGATATCTCAGGTGAAACGTACGAGTACAAAAAGTTAAAAAACAAGACAATAATTTCTCCCACAGACGTCCGCGCACGTATAATTTACCGATTCCCAGCGGAAGTCGTTCAGGAATCACCGGTCTGACCTTGTAGAATTTTTGAATGCTCGCGATATGTACGCGAATAAGCACTGCTCTTTTACACAAGGAACACAAATTTCGCCAACTCTCTTGCCTTTGTCCGGGATTCTTAATCGGATTCGGCTCGCGAAGCCTTTTCGAAGCGCGCATGGAACGAATGACGCCGTGGCAAGTATAATGCAAACCACCTTGACCATTTCGATTATCTCGGAGCTTTCGATTTAATCGTATATCTTTTGTGAATAATCGAGTTTTGCGATTTTGTGTTGTGATTACACCGTGCGGTCAAAGTATTCAGTTTATTGATTATGGATTTTAGCTCGCGTGAAATAGTAATTTAAAATTTGGCCTACTAGTAAGTTGTATATCCTCTGAGATGTTTAACGTTATTTAACATTAAAAAACATATCCCAAAGTTCGAACAAAATCCGTGACATAAACAAGTGATACTCTCCTGGTAAGATTGCTAATTACTAATAAATCAAGAAAGAGGCTATAAGAAGTCTTCAAGCTTTTTGCTTGCGATATGTAATCAGCTATTTTTATACAATGTCAAGCAAGTATGCTTATCTGAATTGACGATATAAATCGGAATAAGACATTAATTTTTAAATTTGCGTTAATTAAGCTTCAACTAACGCGTATTTGAAATAAAAATTATTTAACGATCTAATCCAATAGATAAGACAGCTTCTTTATATTGAAGGAATCAAATCAGCATTAGTAATATTTTATTCTCTTGCTCATTTTCATATCATAAAAATAATCCACCGTTGTAACTTGTCTCGTTCTTTTAAAAAAATTACCTCGAGTGTTTTGAGAAGTAATAAAAATTTAAATAGTCAAGTGTAATTTAAATACTGTCAATTGTAAATTTCCTTAAGTACCATTAAAGCTGTTTTTATTTCAGCTCAAAGATGTAACTCATAAAAAAACTTGTACTTGATTATACCTAAAATTTCTTTGAAATGCTCATTAATAAGTAAATAGTTTTGTGTAAATAAATTTAAAATCTACACACTTGTATTCTAAACAGTATGTACTTAGAGCAGACATCAAGTTTTGTAAAATTGTCAACAGTTTTTAACGACTTTGTTTTAAAATCCGAAGATTTTAAAGTTACGCATATAATCAATTAAGGTAGTTCTTTGAGCAAATAGAGCACATTTTATAAATATAAATATAGAGCACTGCGTGTAAGTGTGCACGCATGTAAATGAACGACGAACAGTTGCTGTGTATATATTGCAAACACGGGTAAAAATTACTAGATAATTCTTAAATAAACTGTAACTAATTCTTAAATGAACTGTAACTAATAATTTTTCACAGCTTGATGTATTTCTTTCAATAGTTTCTTCCATACTAATAACTTCTTACAATTTTTTGAAATTCCATTTTTATAGTACAAAATTTTATTATTTTCTACTATGTGATTGATGTAGTTTTCATTTACGAGCATGTAAAAGCAAGAAATATCTTAAGCTAGCGTAGCCACTTTATAAGCCCATGGTCAAGTATGCACATTTTATTTCTAATTTATTACAAATTTGATACGCCTTTCCCGGTCTTATTGCTCTAGTCGTTCTAGAGAAACAATGGATACGCTAATTTAATATTAAGCTAGCGTATTAGCCACACTCTGTATCTCCGATAAAGATATCAATACAAGACTGGTGTATTCCCAGAAACGTAGCTCGTGCTAGCTTAAAACTAAGCTAGCACAGCCGCCTCTATTAACCCGACCTTAATTAATATTTGTTGATAAAATCAACAGCATATTTTGTTGCTTATTTGTTATTAATTTGTTACCTAATTTTGTCATTCCAGCTCTCAAAAAAAAGAGTCCTCTTCTACGGAAATTATTTTCCTCTGAATCCAATCCGCTCATTATAATTAGATTTTTCCTTTCAGATCGAATAAAATCTTTTTGAATCGAAAAACCATAGCTAGTCACAAAAGGACTGCTTTCTAGCCATGCAAACCTTTCGTCGAGAATGTAATTTTCATTGATTACAAAAAGAGCATCTTTTCGGCTATTTTGATAAAATACTTACAATATTTGTCATAAAAAATGACTCAAGATAATTCAAAATAATAATATAGTTGGTCCAAAAATGAAAAACAATCGACCTTTTCCAAAAAGTAAAAGGCGAAGGGGAAAAAAACGGTTTCAAAAAAGCCCCGCCAGAGGCGGGGCTCACCGGGGTCTTTTCTCCCCTTTGGGGAAAAAAGACTTTATTACTCGGCCTTCGGCGGGGCTTACCAGGGCTTTTTCAAAAGTTTTTTTCCCCTTTGACTTTCTAGCGTGTTAATTCTAAAATTACAGTGCTTTTATTACACATAGAAGTTCTTTTATAATCAATTGATTTCCTCTTGTCGTAAATCAATTTTTAAAATTGAAAATACATTTGCGTCCAAAATGATTTTCTTTTCTGACCATGCAATTTGATTTAGACAGGATTTCCCGTGAATCGCAAGAAGAAATCCGCTAGGACAAATATTGAGATGAATTTCCTCGTCTAACAAGCTGATTCCTTTTGTAATAAGAGGATCATTTTTTCAGTGCATAGTTTCTCGAGAACGGTTGGAGCAATAAATCGGTTACGGCGCAACAAATTAGCAACAAAATATATAATGAGTTGATCATGGGCTTATGAAGTGACTGCGCCACCTTAATATACGTGAGAGGGCAAGGTGCGTTTTATACACATAAGAATCGTACACGTAAACATTGTACACAATTTAACATTGGTGAAATTTATATATAGATATATTGGGCCATGCTAAATTGTGTACAATGTTTGCGTGTACGATTCTTATGTGTATAAAACGCACCTTACCCGTGAGAGCAAGCGATATTTGTAACGCTTTTTCTCAAATATTCGTTCGGTTTCTTAAATTAAAAAAAAAAAACAGTAAAAAATTATTCAATTTTTAAAGAATATATTAGAACTTTATTTGAGATTAATCTCATTTTTGAAAATATTAAAGAACTACCTTAAATAAGGTATTAAAGAAGTGCGCGCTTTTTTATTTTATGTAAAAAGAGTTTTACAAACAATTCAATATTTTCATAGTAGGATCCATGTTGTTTAGAAAAACATATTCTATGGACTGATATTTGAACAAATGTAGGAATTTGGTAATCCCTAAGATTTATAATATCTTTAAAACTAGACGTGATAGTCGATTTAGGCACGAAGAGCGCATTCCCTTCCTTATTATAAAAATCCCACACGAGATTTGTTCACTTTTCGAGTATTTATCGATCTCGAGCCGAGGATATCAAAATATTGCTTGATTTTATTGAATTATAAAAAATAAAAAAATCGAACGACGAATAGCAAATGTCGGTGCGTGAAGCGCGCCCGAACTAACTAGTTAACTAGTTAACTATTAACTAGTATTAAAAAATCCCACGCGATATTATCGATCTCGAGCGAGAATCGTTTCGCGATCATCAGTCGAGAGAGCAGAGATTTTCTTTAGCAAAAAACAATAGTTGAATAACGAACGCAAAAAATCCATCCATTTATCCAAGTAGTGCGGAAATTTAATTAAACGAGAATAAATTCGAGATATATTTGAACTGCACCGTGACTTGCCAAAGTAGTATTTCACGATTCCTTCTTTATTTTACCAACATTTTAAAATCTTTATATAAAATCTTTAAAAAAACACTAGCTTCAATTAAACATTAGATTCGCGGCATCCAGTACAGTTTATTTTTCTAAAAAAAGCGTAAAATTCCTAATTACATCATCGGTGGCCGTCGCGACCACCGAGGCAGGGTTTCAGAGTGCAGCGATACAGTTCGCGCGGTCGGCTAAAGCCAGTACAGGTTCATCGAGGCGATACCGTCGTCTTCCCCGTCGCATGAATTAGCCGCGCGCAAAGGAGCGAGCACTACGGGCGTTATTGAGCGACGCGAGGGGAAGCACTTTGACTTCCCTCTTCCCTGCGGCACGTCGATGTTGCATGAAGGAACTCTTCGGTACTCCTATACCGATATAATCGACGCGATCGGGAACTTTGTCATTCTGAGAAACATTTTCTTAGGCTATGGGAGAGCGTAGATTGGCACTTACGGATTATAGTAACAATTTTTTAAATCGAAAATTAATCTTTGGGGTTGAATTATATTCCAATTAAATTAAACTTGAATTTGAAATTATCGTATGTTTGGAAGCTATAATCTTATGCAGTTTACATTTTATTTACTGGTAAAATTTAAAAACAATTAGAAGGTTAAAAACAATTAAAAACAATTACAAGGTATAATAATAGAATATATTTAATAGCATAATAGAACGAATATAATAGAATAGTATAATAAAATGAAATAAATTTCAGTAAAAGACTTGCAACAATTCTCTAGAAAGTATAATAAAATCAAAAAATACGTATCTCTTGCATTTATTTAAAATAATTTGATTCTTGCATAAAAGCGCTCATTAATTTTGTTATGTTTTTATTTTTTTCTGAGTTGCATTGCTGCGACAAAAGATAAGAGACTTACTTCAGAGACGATAATCATTTTTTCTTTGAAATTGTCCGCAAAAAGATTAATTGCCTTAAGATAAAGTAAAATATCGAAGAGTCTGCTGATTTTATTTTTGGATTGATGATATATTCATTTGATAAACCAATCATTTCATAGCTTAATTCAAATGACGTAAACAACGTTTTTTAGGAAATTGCACAATTTTACTCTTAAAATAGATGGCGATTGCAGGTATTACAATCCTTGAGAAATGCAATTTTTCAATTATGAAATCGTAACATTAATTACTGCGCTTCGGTCAGCGATGAAAATAAAAAGGTTAAAAAAGAAAATTAAAAAACCATGTTACATATCTTTGTAATAATAGATACTACGCACTTGCGATATTAAATTATCAAAAATGTTTTTAACTGAAATTATACTTATGTCATATAATTTATGTTAATTTGATACATTGTGGATAGGTTTAAGATTAAAATTACTGATTCAATATCTATATTTATTTCTAATTGATGCTTATGATTGGATTGTCAAGGTTACTAATTTAAAAAATTGCTTTTTTATTTTAGATGAACAAGAACGCGTGCAGAAGAAAACTTTTGTTAATTGGATCAACTCATGCCTCTCGAAGGTAAGCTTCTCAGGTTAATTTTTTATGCTATGTTTATCGACATCTGTATTAGAAATCAATAGTGATTAATGTTCTTATTCTGCAGAATTTATGCTTAGCCTTTTAACGACTCTTTAATAATCTTTAGTCAAAGGAAATTTTAACCTTGATGTAAAAGTCAGCGCAATTTATTTTTTAATTACTATGTTTTAAAAGTAATATTGGAAAATCCATAAACATTTATAATAGAATCAATTAATGTTTAATAATTTTGATTTTTTTACAACGTTCAAATTGTTCTGTTAAAGATTTATTGCAGTTTGCAAACGCAAAATTGAGACTTTAATGACTTCATTTGTAAATTTGCCTGATATTAAACAAAAATGTGATTGCTTCAATTGCTGTAATTTTATTTGAAAAAAATGGCTGTTGCAAATTGCAATGCTTAATTCTGAAAATAAAATAAGGAAGGCACATTATGACAATTTTTAAATTTACCACTTCTTTGGGGATGATGTCATAAGAATTACGTCAATAGAATTTTGAGGTCAATTATATTTATAAATTTATTCATTTCTTTCGACATTGTGAACATTCTACATGAATTAATACATTTTATTAGAATTTAATAGCTAATTGCGTTAATTTCTACTGCAATAAAAACTGTCATTATTTCTGCTACTTTTTAGGAGTTAAATAATAGCGAAAACGTAAAGCTGTTTGTTTTTTTTGGAAGAGAAATATTTAATCTAAGTTTTAAATTAAAACAATTCTTTAAATAAAAAGTATCTAACTCTTTTGGCAAAAAATATCCTCAAACATGGATTCTTCAACAAAATTTGAACTAAAGTAATCACCGCAACGAGTACCAAATTAATGAAAAAAGCAATCCGCGAAGAAATTGAAATCATGAGCACGATGAACGTTGAAAAAGCGAAGCAGAAAACAAATCTGAGCCGCCGAATTGATTTACGAGGGGCGCGCGTCTCGCAAAAGCTCCCTCGAACTCGCGGATTCGCGCCAATAATCCGCGGATAGGTAGGTCGAGGCATAATTACTGACAAAACTT
Organism: Ormyrus thymus; assembly: GCA_035582935.1. Classification (NCBI taxonomy): domain Eukaryota; kingdom Metazoa; phylum Arthropoda; class Insecta; order Hymenoptera; family Ormyridae; genus Ormyrus; species Ormyrus thymus. The sequence goes on along the minus strand of JAWWEM010000044.1, from coordinate 1,347,525 downwards.
TTTAATGCGTCGATTGGCTGAGACTTGCGCTCGGCAATTTGCCTGCCTCTTCGCCCCGTTCTTTCATAATCGCCGCGTTATAATGTGGACGGGGATACTGTGCTGCACGTTACGACCAACTCTGCGTCCGAAAGCTCCCAAACTTGTTAACTACTGGCTTGTAATCGTTGCTCTCTCTCTCTCTCTCTCTTTCCTTCTCGCTCGTTCCTATACTCTCGATTTCCTTACTTCCGGATCCTTCAAAACTAAACTCATCGGAACGTGACATGCCAGGCACAGGGAACAGCGGCGGCTTAAAAATGTATTACAGGCATGCGACCTCTTCGTGTACCCGGACTTCGATCTCGCGGAACAAGTTTCAGGCGCGGGACTGAAATTTCCGACTGACAGTCGCATTATCCCTTTTTTAAATTATTACAAACTAATTTTCACTCGCTCGAAACAAATGTACGAAGAATGCCTCATTTAATGAAGGAGTAACTCGGTAATTAGTCTCATTTTGAGTGAACTGTGTCTTTTTAGCGGACGACTTTACATTCTACTTCATGATGGATGTAGCAAGTGATACTAACATTTTCTAAACTTGCGCGTTTAAACCATTATGACCTATTTCTGTTCTCGTATGGCGGAGAAATGAATAAAAATACTATTGCAATATTTATTGAAAAACATTAATTTAGGATTTATATACTAGATAATATTTAATATTTTTGCCTTTGAAATTTGAAAAAATCCTTTGATGAATCTTGTTTGATGCAGTTTCTGAAAATATTAAAAACTTATTTCTTTATAGCGAATTCCGCCGCTTCGAGTGGATGACTTGATAGAAGATTTAAAAGATGGTACGCTTCTACTTGCCTTATTAGAAGTTTTATCAGGGGAAAAATTGGTAAGATTCATTTTTAAATAGTTACTTTTATATTTAAGTTATCACTTTCCTTCCAGGTATTAATTTTTGTTTACTTTTTCAGCCAGTAGAAAAGGGCCGTAACCTAAAAAGACCGCACTTTTTAAGCAATGTTAATACAGCACTTCAATTTTTACAGAGCAAAAAAGTAAATTTTATTTATTTAATGCAAATAATAATTATTTAGAACAAATCTTTATAAGAGAACTTGTTTTAGATCAAACTAGTTAACATAAATTCGTCCGATTTAGTTGATGGACGACCTCCAGTAGTCCTGGGATTGATTTGGACAATTATTTTGTACTTCCAGGTAAATATTACTAGAATTAGATCAAATACCATGAAAAACGAATTAAAACATTTTCCGGCACAGGCTCAAAGTAAACATAGAAATGCGGTAGCCGCTTAATCGTTTAGTGCTCGACACGTAAAGGTTATAAATTCATTGCAGCACCGTCATTTACTTATCTGAAGATTTATAAAATGTTTATATGCTGGGAAAAGAATATTTATGATTCATTATTACTATTTTTTAGCAAAATTCAATTACATTTTATGTTTTTAAAACAAAATCATGAAAACTTCAACATTTTGAGCATAAAATTAGCAAAAAAACAATTATAAGGATTTAGAAAAAGTATACTTATTTTTTTATTCATAAATGAATTGCAAATGAAGAGAATTCACTGTGCACTCTCACTCGTTTACGTAAAACACATCATATTTTCGGGCACTTATGACTTTTCTCAGTAAACATCAATTCATCATCATCATTTAATATCACTTAATATAATAAACACTTGAATTAATCACTATAGAAATCACTCGATGTGGCAAGAAATCAAACATATTACAACACGAATAAACATCATCTTAACTATTTCTTAGCTAATTTGTACCCAAAGAATAATTCAAAATAACAACATCTAGATGAAACTATATTAATAGCACCGTACTAACTCAACTAATACCTAAGAAATTTTTAAAGATGAAATGTTCCGTAGTAGCTAATCTACTACTATTCTATTATTCGTAAAAAGAACTACTAACTCTGTTAACCCTGTATATTCCAAAAAACAAGCTACGATCAAAGGATCGCAATAGGGTGAGTAAACCTGATACACCTACATGTAAAATTTTCGCACACAGATATACAAAAATTTGTTAAGTGTTCGTGTCTTGCATCTATAAACACGTAGCGCACAGCATGATTCGGCGCGTTACACGTTAAATGCACGCTAGGTGTCCGTCGTCAAGTGTACATAAGTGTCTCAATACTGCGTCGAGGCAGAAACTGGGAACGCAGCTAACTGCCGTCGTGTTTTAGATCGAAGAGAATGCCCGAGCTCTTCAGTATCTTGGCCACACGTGGGGAAGCCAAAGCAGTCTCGAAAGCATCGGAACTCAGGGATCGGGGGCGAGCGAAAGAAAGCGGCAGAGTAATGAGAAATGGAAACAGGGAGCCCGCAAAACTCTACTGCAATGGGTGACCAATGCCTTATCGAAGTTAGTATTGTTCTTTTCTTTTAGTTTTTAAAAATTTCATTGCTTTCAATGTTATTAATTAATTAAGTTTTGTAAAACAATTATCAAGAAATTTTTCATTGAAATTTACTTGTACGATTACGTTAGATTGTTACGCAATACTGTTTACTGCCAATGCTATGGTTTTTCAATAGTAATCATTCAGACCACAAGAACCTGCTAATTTTTATTTTAAATAATTCGCTTAAACCACAGAGACCTTGGCTTACGCGTGACTGACTTTGGCCAGAGTTGGCGCGATGGAAATGCTTTCTTGGGCATTATCGACGCCATAAAAGAAAACCTGGTGAACGTAGCTTCGATGAGACAGTCAACCAACCGAGTTCGTCTGGAAACTGCCTTCAACGTTGCTGAGAATGAACTCGGCATCGCTCGACTACTCGATCCGGAGGACGTAGATGTGCCACAGCCTGACGAGAAGTGCATCATGACCTACGTTGCCCAGTTCCTTCACAAATATCCTGAGCCTAAAGGGACTGGAACAGATTCATACGGCACGGTGCAGGCCGAGTATGACTTGCTCTTACAATGGCTCAATGAAAAGACACGGCATCTGGATCAGTTGGATAGAAGCAATGGATTTTCTAAAAATTATCAAGTTGGGAAAATATAATTAAAATTTAAGTATAAGGTACAATTATTATAAAATTAATGCAACCATTTGATTTTTCAGGATTATCTTGCGTTTAAAAGTGAAGTAGATGAGAAATCGTTGACTTATTATAAATTACAAAATTTAGTTGATGCTCCAAGTATGATTAGTATAACTAGAGAGTCTTGGAAGCATATGCAGAGTTTATGGAAAGCGTTGGATATGCTTGTAAGTTACACGAGAATTATTTCTTCAATCTCTTTGTTAACCATGATGCATTTAATATTTAATGTTTCAATTTTTTAGATGTTAAGGTGGTTATGGACACTCGATTCATCCTTGCCGGGAGAGTTAGGCGAGGTCGGCAGGTGGTTAGCTCACGCAGAAAATCTTCTGCATTCTGACGACGATATACCTGACGAAATGACCGAAGAGACCGCGGGTATAATTTCCCGTAAACTAGAAGAACACAAAAAATTCTTCCTAGACCTCCCAATTATCGTCGAAAAATTCAATCGAGCGCGAGCATCACCATTATCAAGACAAGTGCCGAGTGAACAATTAGCAATTATTTCGTCGAGATTGGATAGTCTTCCAACCCGTGCTGCTAAAAGACGAATAAAACTGAAATTCCTTGAACACAAGTGCTGCCTTGTGGCATTTCTCTACCTTGTGGAGGCGAGACTTAAGAGCTGGAGTATAAAGTACGGTAGTGAAGAAGAAGTTAATCAATTGTTAGAGCAGTACAGAAGTTTTGTATCTAGAAACCGTATTTTCCAAGAATTTCAGAAGGCTTATTTAGATATGCAACAGGTTGTAGAAGAGTACAAAAAAGAAGGTGATATTGGTAAGAAAAAAAAAATTACGAAATAATTGTTTTTGTGCACATTTAATAAAGTAACTAAACTGATTTTTCAGACCCGGAGGAAAGTAGGAGTGTTGATAGATTTATAAGAGAAACTGGTGAAAAATGGAAGAGCATCTCAATGGATTTGCGCTGTGTGCAAAGTATGCTTGAGGAAGTTGTTACTTATTGGCGAAGATGGTCTGTGTTATCAGAAGAATTTGAAGCCTGGCTGAACAGAGCAGAACCTGCGTTAAATTATCCAGAGGAAAAGAAAATGGAATTTTTCCAAGATATATCTGTCTGGAAAGATAAACATCAACAGATATCAGATACTGTTAGTTTATTGATAGCAACATCTGAAGATCAAGTAAGTGTTTATTGCATTTAATAAAAATGTTATTAATAATTTGAATAATACAAATGTCGTATTATACTATAAAATCTAAATATTATTTTAGGTTGCTTTACGTCTGAAAGATCGGTACACCAATTTGAGTAGAAGATGGGATCGTCTTTTCCAAGAAGCTAAACAGTACATGCATGCTGGAGATCTCCTTCGAAATTGGAAAGATTATCGTACCGGAGTAGAAAATCTTCAGACTTGGTTGAAGAATGCCGAAGAAGCACTTTCCACGTCGCAGTTGACATCGACTGAGAAAATAAAAGCTTATGGTGATCGTCTTAAAATTTTACATGAAGAAATTGAAGGAATTGAAGAACTTTTTAAAGATGTTAGTAAGAAATTCCAAACACTTATTCAAGATCTATCCCGTGAAGAAGTTGACAAAATGATGAATACTTTAAAAAAGGAAAAAGAAGCTCTAGTAAGAGTAAGAGCATTAATACCTATGCAGTTACATTTGTACCATCAAATTCTGGTTCAACAAGAATCTTTAGAAGCTGGACAACGAGAAATATCAGCATGGTTAGATGACGCAGAACGTTTGCTCAATAGCTACAATTTGTCAGGTGGCCGAGATTCAGCTCTTTCGCAATTAGAAAGACATAAAGCATTCTTCTCTAGAACTCTGTACTATAAGTCTATGCTTGAATCCAAAAATAAAGTTTTTAATAACATTGTAAAATCTGTCGATGCTCACAAAAAACCGAGCGACAGTGAGGGCAGTGTTGTACTTCGAGAATTGAATGCACGTTTTGCGCGTGTCTCTCAAGCAGCTCAGTTGTGGGAACAACGATTGCAAGAAGCTGTACGTTGTTGGACGAAATTCCGTGAATGTGAAAGGCAAATATCTGAATGGCTTTCAGCTGCAGAGACACTTATTAATGATCGCAACATAGATAACCGTCAATCTGTTGAATATCACAAGAATTTCTTTGAAAAAGTAAATGAAAGATGGATCCAAGATCTTATTAATGTGGCGCAAGATTTAAGAAACGCCTTGCCTGCAGAGCAGCAAGCTCCAATTGTTGAAACGGTAAATTCACTACAAAGAAGATGGAAGGAAGTTTTATCGTTTGCTCCTTTGCATTTAATGAAACTTGAATTTAGATTAGATGAAGCAACTTTCTCACAATACTTAAAGGAAATTGAAATGGAGATTAATGCCGAACAACAGGCTATGGTTAAAAATGAAGAAGTAGGAAGCATATTGAATAGAAATAAAGATTTCTTCATTAACAAAGGAAAGATAAGTCAAGTAGAGCGTTCTTTGCAAACTTTAAAGAAAATAAGTTCAGCATATTCTAATCTGAAAGAAAATGATTCGAGTTTGAGTGACGCTACACAAAATGCTGAGCGTCGTTGGGAACAAACTATTACTAGAATTGAAACGTTGACTGAGCAATTACGACAAGTGCCACAGCAATGGGCTGCTTATAAACAAAAGTAAAGTCATTTACGTATCCCTAAAGAGGTTTTAGCTCTACTTACGTGACTATATTTTAATACGCTCAAATTTTTTATTGCAGGTTCGATGAAATGGTAAGATGGATGGATCACGTAGACGATACGTTAAGAACAATGCTGCAAGAAGTGAGTTCCATTGAAGAATTTGAACAAGAAAAATCAGTCTTCCAGGTAAGAAAACATATTATCATGAAAAATTTCAACTATTAAACTTATTAATAATAAAAATTAATTACTATTTGCTTGCTCGGATAGCTTCAGAATTTGACGGTAAATAATTATTTTACAATATTTCGATGTTGTAAAATCGATGTAGCAACTTATCTTTATGTATTACGCTTTAGATGTGCAAAAAATTTAAAAGAATAAAATCTAAAATTTACATTGTTTACAGCAAGTATGTCAAGAAGCAGACAATAAACGTGAAGAGATGAAGTGGTTGGTACAAACATTGGATAGTTTAACTTCAAACCGATCTGATCAAGAAGCGGTTTCAGAACAACGTAAACTTGAAAAGCTCATTACTCGTTACAAAAACCTGATACCAACTATTGAAATAACGATGACAAAAACAGATATTTACTCAAGAAGCTACACTTATAGAAAAGAAGTACGTGAAGTATGTACACTACTTCATAAAGTTCGTGATCAAACAGCCGAAGTGCCTATACTAGAAAGTCAAGAAAGTCTGAAAAAAGCCTTGAAACATCAAGAAGTTTGTTTGAATCAACTCGAGCAACAAAGGGCTAATATAGTTAGTATGTTGCAACGAGGAAAAGATCTACTAAAAGATCAGCATGCGCCAAATTTTATTTCATCTGAAGTTCAACAATTAGAGTCTAGTTGGAATGAAACCTACGGACAGAATATTGAAACATTGAAGACCTTGAAACATTCGCAAAAACTATGGAGTACCTATGACGAACAAAAGGACGAAATACTGAAATTAATAGCACAAGCTGAGGAAGATCTTCGTAAACTTGATTCAGCCTCTTATTACAATGCAGCACAAGTATCTGCTGATTTGCACCATCAACAAGAACTTAGTTCATCTTTACGAAAAACTGCAGTAAATATGGTGAAAAAATTACATGAAACATATTCAAGTCTAGTTGAAATTATTCCACCGGAAAGACAATCTGAATTAAATCAAGAAACATCAAACGTTGAAGAAAGCGTCCATACCACTCTGAAGAAGATAGATGAAAAACTTGAGAACTTGCAATCATTGCAAGTGAAATGGAATAATTTCCAATCTAAAATTACTGAATTACAAAATTGGACGACCCAAAGTGCACCGCAATGCATAGCAGACATTAAAGCTTCAGCTACGTCTCCAGAAGAAATGGTTTCTAAAACTGAAATATTGTATAAACAAATTCATGAGAAAATAACCATACTGAAAACAATAGAGCACGAATCAAGAACTCTAGTAAAAGAAACTGACAAAAGACCAGAGGCGCAGAATTTGAGGACTAATATTCAAACTTTGCAATCGGCAGTAAATTCATTGAATGAAAATATTGTTAATCAACTTGAAAGAGCTTCCCAGAATCTTACAACATGGAAACAATATGAAGTTGGAATTCAGCAATTAAAACCATGGGTTGAAGAAGCAGAAGCTCGAGCAGCTTCCATAGGTTCAAAACCAACAACTTTACCGCAAGCAACAGAAATGCTTGAAAATGCTCGAATTTTCGAACAACAATGTGCTGAACATCTTCCCAGACTTCAAAATTTGACTCAAATCAGTCATCAATTTGGCAGTCGAACAAGTGCACCCGATGAAGTAGACACTGTTCATAGTCGTTGGAATTCCGTTCACGACGTGGTTGTTCAAACAAGAACAAAATTAGAAAAACTTGTAACAAATTGGAACACTTTCGAAAAAGACATTAAAGAATTTAACGGGTGGTTGAAATCTTCTGAAAAAACTATTAAGATAGAACCTAATCTTCAAACGCCTGATGTCGGCAAATTAGAACAAGAACTAACTCGTTTGAAGGAGTTCAATAAGGAAATTTCAAATAGACAAGCTCAATTGATTACTCTAACTCAAGTATCTGATAACATTAGTCATGGACTATCAATTGAAGGATCCACAAATTTAAAAGGACGAGTTTCTGAATTAAAAGCTCGTGTGAGTAAACTAGCCGATACGGTCAGAAATCATATGCACAGCACTTCGGATGCTATACTTGCCAGGAATGAATTCCAAATTAAGATTTCTGACTTTGAAAACTGGATGAGTCGCTTACGACAAAATATGTCGGAAATTAGCATTGTACACGTTGATAATGTAGATTCTAGTCTTCAAGCAGTGCACGCTTACCTACAAGAGCATTCTGAAAAACAACCGCAATTTACAGCTATTTATGAAGAAGTAAAATACCTTAGTACTCGAGGTTCACCAGATGAAGCTACAAATCTTGATGAAATTTACAAAACTCTTGCTGCCAAATATAAAGCCTTAGAAGATGATTTGCTGCAGAAGAAGAGAGGACTTGAAAAATGGACAGAACTTTTGAATTGGAATCACGAAGTTACTGCCCAATTAAATCACTGTAAATATGAAGCAGAAGCACGAAAGCCAACAATTGACGAGTGCGAGAGACTATCGAGTGAACTGAAAAACGTTCAAGCCAAAATCAACAGTTGGAAGGAACAAATTCCAGCGATTGACAGTGCCTTAGGAGTTCAAGTGCGTGATAAACAAGAAAAGCCTTTAACGGCTTCAGTTTTGATAAATAATTTAGAATTACAGATAGTAGGTTTAGAAACTACTTTATCTACTCAACGTGATAAACTTGAAAGCCTTAGTACAAAATGGGACAACTTTAGAAAATTGCAGCAGAAATTGACTGAGGATATAATTGGTACGCAGACGGCATTGCAAGAAGTAACATATGCAGTCGATACCTGTGAAAAACTCGCACCAGCAATTGAGAAGATTTCTTATCTAATTGAAGAACACCAACAACGAGTATCAACGAAAGAAAGTTTGCATAAAGAAGGAGCAGATTTACTAAAAGAAGATCAAAGATCTTTGACAAATATACAAGTCGTTCTTACGTCTGTCGATTCCAATTGGGAAAAAGTTTATGAACTTTTGCACGAACAACGAAAAAAATATGCTGAAATGGATCAAGGTAATTTTTAATTTAAGAGTATTATATACTTTTGCTTTAAAGTAGTGACTACGATAAAATTATTTTTCAGGTTGGAAGCAGTATAAAGAAGCTAGAGGAAAATTAACAGCTTTTATTGATGAATCAATAAATCTTTGCAACTCTGTAAAAGAAGTACCGAGTGACATAACGCAAGCCACGGCTGCTGTTGAAAAGCATAAAAAGGCACTGGAAACATTGAAAAAAGGCAAAACATATTTAGAAAAAATGGATTCGAAAGCACAACAAATTATAAAAGAAGCATCTCTTATGCCCAGTTTTAACGTGGACTCCATTGAATCAAATGTATCCGCCATTCATAAAAAATATCAAGATACTTACTCTAATATTGTGGAAAAAATTCAACTTTATGAAACTCAAGTGATCATTTGGAAACAAATAGACGATGCAAAATACGAACTAACAAGATGGTTGAGTGACACCAATGAATCATTGACTGCAGCCTGTGAACGACTTGCTGACGTTGAAAATGGCCAGGCAAGATTATCTAAATTCAAAGAAGAACTTCCAGCACATAAATTACTGCGTCAAGGAATATCAACGAAAACGGAACAGCTTTTGAAACTCAATCGTGGTGCAGCTATACCTACTCTAACTTCGTTAAATCAAATGTTAGATGAACAATTCCATCTTGTTCAAGAATCAGCAGAAAAACTAGAACAAATGACTTCCAGTTTTTCTGAGAAGGAAAAGAAAATACGCCAAGAATTAAAACAATCGAGTGACCTGATCTCTAAAGTTCGGGAGGAAATTATAAAGTGCGACGATCTTACTGGTGAAAATTCAAAAATAATCGAAAGAATCAATCGCTGTAAAAGACTAAAAAATGAGCTCCAAAAATGCGAAGTCGTTTTGAATAAAGTTAACGATAAACTTACTGATTTGTCGACAGAATATCCTTCAATATCTAAATCAAGTTTACCCAAAGAACTGCAAGCTTTAGAAGCCCGACGAGAAGCTGTCAGTCATCACGCGGATAAAGTAAGCGCAACACTTTCTGCTTTCCTTCTGAAATTGTACCATGAAAAGTTCAGTGCCCTTCAACGAATGGTAGCCACAAACAGAGAAAAAGTAACTTGGTGTGAGCCCGAGCATAGCAGTGACAGATATAACCTGGAAGTGAAGTTAGCTTCACTACTCGACGTGGAAGCAGATATAAAGGAATGCGATGCCAGAAAATATGAAACTGATATGTCTTTGAAACTTTTGGAAAAAGTTGAAAGTCCTGCTAGTTTAAATGCGTTACAGGATGAACGCGAGAAGGTTCATGTGGACTTAGAAGCCCTTAAGCTGAGCTTTATTAATATCAAACAACTACTTGAAAGAAACATTGTTACGTGGCAGAGGTACGAAGCTATGCTTGAAAATGTATTATCCGAGTTGAAAAAAGCTGAAAACAAAGTAAGAGCAGAGAGCTCTGTTCTCATAAGTCCTTATGAAATTGAGAATAAAATTAAAGAAATTACTGAATTTCAAGAAGTATTTTTAATCAATAAAAAAGAATTAAGTAGATTAATAACATTTAGTAAAGCAATTACTGATGTAAGTATTTTTCAAAACATTAAAAATAAACCCTATTCAAAGTCTTTTTTTTATTTGTTAATTATTTATTTTTACTATAGGTAAGTCCAGAGTCACGTGTTGAGCAATACGTAAATCACTTAAATGCTCGTGCCCAAGCAGTCGAAAAGTTCATCAAACAACATCTTGATAAATTAAAAGAATTGCAAAGAAATAGAAATCAATATGAAAAGAATGCAAAACAATTAGATTCCTGGATCGCTGGAGCCGAAGAAAAATTAAAAATTTTCGAAGAAATTAGTGGCCCGAAACCAATGTCCTTTTATCAGACAAGACTAAAAGAATTGAAGAATTTCGCTGACGAGCGAGAAAAAGGTCAAGTCATTTTTAACCAAACAGCTGAAGCTGGAGAAGCCTTATTTTCAAAAATTAATCCTGATGATAGAGAATTGATAAGAACCGAGTTACGAAATCTTCGCAGTCGACTAGACAATTTAACAGATAGAGCAAATCTGGTGTACAAAAAGGTTGAAAGCGACATGATGCACAGATCCTCATTTGAAGATAAATATTCACAAGTAAGTTAATTAGATATAGTTCTCTGTAACTTGGTAAATCTTTTAAAGAAAATATCTTTATCAAATTTTATTCTTATTTTTGCAGATCAAACAGTGGGTCATTGATGCTCAAGCTAAGTTAGGTAGTAAACAAGATCTGTTACCGACTTTACAAGAAAAGAAACTTGCTCTTCACTCTTATCGAACCATTGCTCAAGACGTAAAGGCACATAAAACCATACTGCAACAACTGCAAGAAAGATGGGGATCAATGCATGATGACGAGTCTAGTTCTATGCTTAATGCAGTAATTGAATCTTACGATAAACTTTCCGAAGATGTAGAAGACAGGATCAATGTTGCAGAAAAGCACGTAGCAAATCATGAAGCCTACCAACAAACATTTGAAAAAACTCGAGACTGGATAAATACAATAGTAAACGAGACTTCTGCATTACTCGACGATCTTGCTATTGAGCGTGAAACTGCAAAATCAAGCATAAGTTTAATAGAAAACGTTTTGCAACAAAAAGATGAAGGTGACCGAATTATAGAAGATTGCAATCAACAATTGAACATTGTTTTAGAGCAAACATCGATACCAGGTTAATTTATCTTTTATTTATTACTTTATTTTCATAATGATATTTGTTAATCATTAACAATTTATAATCAAATTAATTATTATACTAGTGTATTATGTAATGATATGTTTTTTTATTGAATGTGCAGGTCATCAAGCTCTAATAAAAGCTTTTGAAGAGCAAAAGAAAATTTGGCAAGACTTTCTAGCAAGGTGTACTATATTTAGAGAAAAACTTAATCGTTTATTTGATGAGTGGTCCGAATTCCAAAAAGTCATAGAAGGACTAGAAGCTTGGGCGAAACAGATAGACTCGCAAGTTAAAGATCAAAGTTTAAAGAGCTCAGAAGAGGCCAAGATTGCTCATCTTCAAAAATTGAAATCTCTGGAAGATGAAATTTTAGGAAAGGCGCCGGCATTTAATTCAGCCGTTGAAAAAAGTCAAAGTATCGAGGCGGAATCCGAATTAGTAACTCGAGTGTCGAAACTAGCTACAAAATATCAAGCTCTTAAAAATCAAGCCCGAGAATCTGTGACACGATATGAACAATTCGTGAAGGAACACAGCACTTTCAACCAGCGCCATAATCACTTTGTTAATTGGATAGGTGAATTACAAGCAGAACTGAAAAAGCACAGTGAAATTGTCGGTGATCTCAATGTATTGCAACAGCGGCAGAAAGTTATTCGAGATCTTGGAGACACGCGTACGAAAGAAAATCCCAAATTTGAATCTGTGATCGATCTCGGAGAAAAACTTTACACCCACACATCGCCAGACGGCCGTGAAATCGTACGCCAACAACTGCGAAATTTGAGAACACTGTGGGATAGTTTTTCGGACGATTTGCAAACAGCCACTCAAAAATTGGATCAATGTTTGATGCAATTCGCCGAATTTTCTTTGTCGCAGGAGCAATTAACAACATGGCTGCGCGATGTCGAACGAGCCATGCATCAACACACCGAGTTGAAATCAACTTTGGAAGAAAAACGTGCTCAACTTCAAAACCACAAAATTATGCATCAGGAAATCATGTCGCATCAATCGTTGGTTGAAGCCGTCTGCGAAAAAGCTCAACAGTTAGTTGATCAAACGAAAGATACTTCGCTAAATATCTATTTACAGTCCATAAAGCAATTATTCCATAATATTGTTTCCAAATCACGAGATTTATTAGATAATCTTGAAGACTGTGCTGATAAACATAATAAGTTCAATATCCAGTGTAAGGCATTCTCCGATTGGCTTCAAGGCGAAAAGGAGAAATTGCTTGAGTGCAACGATATTACCGGTGAACGAACTGATATTTCGAGAAGATTGGCTATATTATCGGTTTTGAAAGATGGGCGAAATCAAGGTACGGAACTAATAAAGAAACTAAAAGAATTTGCTGCAATCGTTACTAAAAGCACAGCGCCAAAAGGGCAAGAAGCAATACATAATGAAATCACCAATCTCCAAACCAGTTTAATGCATCATTTGAAGGATATTGGTATGAGATTATTTTTAAGCAATATTTTAACATTTTTCATTCTTTATCTTTCTTTAAACATAATTTGTCTCTTGCAGAATCTGTCGAGGCCAAACAAAACGCAGCATTAAAGAAGTGGCAGGAATTCGAGGAGCCTTTGGAATCATTCATGAAGTGGTTCAGATCAATGGAGGCTTCATTTAGAGATCAGCAACTGCAACCTACTTTAAAAGAGAAACAAGACCGTTTGGCTGCTTTTAAAGAGAAACGCGAAACTATTCTGAAGAAAGAAAGTGAAATTGATCAGTTTGTTGATAAATCCCATGCTCTTCTAAACGCAAGCGGAGTAGAGCGAATCAAACCATTAATCTCACAAATAAGCAACAGGTAAGTCTCATTTTAAAATATCTAAATGTAAAGGATCTGGCCAAACCTCCATTTGGTTGTATTTCGGAATAAATCTATTAACAATTCTTCATCCCCTACAATTTTTTTATTATCAAACAATGTTTGTGCAATTATTTTTGAACACTCAAATGAAAGATTATTTTATTCGCTTTAAAATGGCACTACTTTTAATTCAGGGCCGCATTCCATAGTAACATTTTCAAAAACATGTATTTTGGTTCAATAATAAGAAAACTATAGAGGATGAAGGATTGTTAATCGATTAATTCTGTAATACATCCAGATGGGCTACGGTCCCGAATTAAAAGCAGTACCATTTTAAAGCCAGTAAAATAACCTTTCATTTCGGTCCTTGAACGTTAAAAATAATTGCACAACGTATGCTATTTATTTAAAATTCAACATTTTAAGTAATAAAAGAGGTGCGAATTTTATTCTGTAATTACTCCACATATTTCCCGTTGCTGAAGGGGTTAATTTCTTTTTTAACTTCATGTTTTTTTCTTGTTCTGAACGATGGCGTAGCTTTTAGAGGTTTATTCTTTGTCGGCAAAAATCAATGTCCTCGTATGCATTCTCCTTTTTTCATTAAAACTTCTGATTATTAAATTTTGTTTCGTGTGTACAGATATACGTCACTTCTTACGCTCAGCAAGGATGTGATCAATCGGTGCCAAGAAATTGTTGATAATCACAAAGCTTACGATGAAAAACTATCAAGCACTGATGCTTGGCTAACTCCATTGGAACAACACTTAGCTGCTTTGAAAGCTGATGAAATTTCTGGCAGTCCCGAAGCCAGAAACTCCAGATTACAATTGCTTTTGGGCGAAAGAGACCAAGCTGAGCATCGACTTAGTTCTCTTGCAACAGTTGGTGATAGAATCTTGCCTGATACGTCGGCTCAAGGTCGTGAAATTATTCGTCAGCAAATCAGACGTGCCCGTGAAAGATGGGACCACTTGTCTGAAGGAATCGTTGAACAACAAAAGAAACAAGGCTTGCAATCGTTACAATGGTCCAGTTATCAAGAAACTCTACAACAAATCCTTGGGTGGCTTGACAACATGGAACGCGCTGTTAAGCAAGAGGCGTCGACTGTTCCATCTTCGCTTCAAGAAGTTCGATCTAAATTATTAAAGTGCAAGGTAAAGAGTAAATTTTCATTTAATTTCGGTAAAAAATAATTTTTATTCATTTTTTCAAACTCAATTGAAAATTGCTTTATTTTAAGACGGTGCATCAAGAAATTATAGCTCACAAGCGAATTATTGAGGCAGTTTCCGAAAAAGCTAATGCTTTAATTCAAGTTTCACAAGCTCCTTCAGACATACAAGATAAAGTCAAATCTGTTTGTCAGAGATATGAAAAATTGGTAGATACTTCTTTGAAGGGATTGAACAACTTAGAAGCAGTGTTGGATGTTTTCCAACAATTCCACGATTTACAAAAAGCATATAAAGATTATCAAAAACACCAATGGGATAAACTTGCTAACTATAATGACTGCTCAGGAAATAAGGCAGCTTTGCAAGCTCGTCTAGCAAAGATTGTTGAACTTCAAGACAATTTAGGCGAAGGAGAAGTGAAACTGAATGTCTTAGGAGAACACGTGGCTAAGAGCTCGGGAACAGTATCTCCCCGATCCCAAGAATCCATGGAAAGAGACTTAAATAATCTCAAGTAAATATTTTTAGAATTAAAAATTTTATAAACTTTTATGTTCGAGTAAATATGTTTGTTTTTAGGTTTGAAAGTAAAAAGTTAGCCAATGCAGTTGGAGATGCTGTCCGATGTCTTGAAGAAAGGATCCAACAATGGAGTGAATATGAGAATTCATTAGAAAGATTACTCATATGGTTATCCGACGCCGAGACATCGTTAAAAAATTATGCTTTAAAAAATACCGTGGAAGAGAAACAAGAGCAACTGGAAAGATATCAGGTAATGCGCAACTTGTTGATGAATAAAATTAAACCAAAGTTTTATAATTAAACATTTCTCAACGTAGCGTTGGAAAAACGGAACTTTTCGGTTGTGTCTAACTCAAAATTATGTGTCTGTTTTCTTTCCAAAATTTATCCTTTAGGATCTTCAAAAAGTAATGGAATCTCGCAACTCGGATGTCCTGGAACTGGTAGCGCTCGGTGACCACCTCGAGCAAGTAAGAGAATCAAAAGCGATCTCTCAAGCTTTTCAGCAGCTCGGGCTATGGCATACATTCGACTTTTCATTTCTTCCATTTTTTTCAGTCACTCTGTCATGACTTTCTATCTACTTTTCTCTTATCGCAAAACATTCAGCTTTCAGGAATGAGAAGGCTTCACTGCTACGCAATGCGCAGGCTGTGGGAACTTTTAAAGCATTTTTTATTACTTTTAGCATTATAATTTTCATAAAAATTATCATTTTTCTTTTTGAGAATTTCAACATGCTTATATATCTTACGAATGAAACTTTATTTATCTTGGTTCTTTAGTGGATCTTAAAAAATTTTAATTTCAACAGCTTTTATCACTAGTTCAAGTGTATCTTGGACACTTTTCAAGAGCACAAGGGATAAAAAATAGTTTTTATGGAAAATTTTAACATTATAACTTCTTGTATTTTAGGCTCTGCTTGTAAACCTTCGACAAAACGAAGCTGAATTCGACAAGATGAGCGACGATTCTTCAGATTTAATCCAGATAAGCGGAGAATCAAGATTCTCTGTCAGTGTTCAACAAGTAACTTCTCGTTTCCAATCCATACAAGTTACTGCAAAAGTAAATAATCTTATACCATTATATGCAATGCAATAAAATTAAAAAAAAATGTTAATACTAATTATTAAATGTTACATAAACTTACAGGAATTAGTAAAGAAGTGTGATCAAGCATTGGCTGATCACCTGGCATACCTGGATAGATATAAGCAGTGTTCCGAGCGTTTAGCTGCTGCTCAACAATTATATCAAGCCACCCGTGAGAATATTTCTGGTACTCGTCAAGAATTATCTTCGCATATCGAAACAATACGAGATCTGCTTGCTCGCCAGTCGTCTATGATTTTACTGGTTAATGGCACGGTGGAATCTGGAGAACGACTTTATTCGACAACCGGAAACGAGGGTCGCGAAATCATTCGCCAACAACTGTTAGACCTGCAGCAAGCATTAGAGTCTCTTTACGATGGCGTAACTTTAACGGAACGCGAAATCCAAGCGAAAATATCGCGTTGGTCAGGATTTGACGAATGTAGCGAAGCTTTCGAAGCTTGGTTGAAGAACGCAGAAGCACAGCTCAAGCCTGAGATCGAATTGAAGACTACTTTAGATGAGAAACGGGCTCAATTACAGATCTACCGAACTTTCCTACACGATGCTCAAGCTCATCAGCAAGATTTGTTTGATTTGCGAGATAAAGCAGATTCTCTTCCGGAACGTCCGGAAAAAATTGAAAAAGTATTAAATGATTTGAACAACAGACATGCAACTGTATTAAAGCGTGCTGCCGGATTCGTCGAAAGGTAAGCGATTTTAAATTTTGCAAATTCTACTAAACCGTAATTTTTGTAATACTAATTTGAAAAAATATTGCACCTGTTTTATAAATAAAACAAATTGAAATTTTACAGATACGAAGGCATAGTTAGCGATCATCAGCAATACAGTAAAGCAGTTCTTGATACTCACGAATGGCTCGATGCAACATTAAATGCAGTCAGCTTGTGGGGTGATGCTGAACTCGAACGAGTGTCTCTGCATACAAATCTTGATCGTCTTCAAAATCTTCTCCAAAGTTTACCCGAAGATGAGCCACGAATTCATCAAATTCGAAGCCTTGGCGAAAAGGTTATTCCGGGTACTCTGGAATCAGGACAAATAAACATTCGATCACAGATAGATTCATCACAACAGGAATGGGAAGGTTTGGTTTCTGCTATTAAATCAACCATAGATGCTCTTGAAATGAAACTGCAGCAATGGAATGAATACGAGATTTCAAAAGAACGCTGTCTTGCCTGGATTCGAGAAACGGACACGAAGTTACACGCAGTCGACCTAAAATCAACTTTAGAAGAAAAGAAAGATCAGTTGGAGAAACTTAGAAGTTTGCAAGGCGAAGTGAGGGCGAAAGAATTAGAAATCGATGCTGTAACTGAACGCGCTCACCAACTCCACAAGCAAACCACATCTCGAGGTTCTCAAATCTCTGAATTGGGCGTTAAATATCAACAAATTTCGAGCAAAGTGAAAGATCTAAATACTCGATGGCAACAGTATGTTACGAGCCACCAAGAGTTTGATAATCAACTGTCAGAATGTACACGCTGGATTGATGAAATTCGCAACAAATTAGCTTACTGTTCAGATCTGAGTGCATCTTCGCAGAAGGATCTTGAGAAAAAGATGGAAATTATACAAGATTTACTACTATACAAAGAAAATGGATTCGCAAAGGTAAATTTAAATTTTTTTATAAATATTCGTCTTAAAAATGTTGAGTACAAATTATTTTAACTTTTTCAATAGATTCAAGGAATTGTAGAATTAGCACAAGGAGTTTTGGCAAACACCGCAACAGCAGGCCATAAAGCCATTAATGATGCCGTTGCAAAGTTACAAGAAAAATGGAGTTCTCTTGCATCGAAAATGCTTGAAACTAAAACGAATTTGGATGATTCAATTAACAAATGGGCTGGATTACTTGAGCAAATACAGCTCATTAATAAAACGGTGGAACATATGCAGACTTCTGTTGATGAAATTTCCCAATTCCAGACTACAATGAGTGAAAAACGTTCTCAATTAGAAAGAATTAAAAGCTTGGAAGAAAAAGTGCGTTGTGAAAATATTGAAGTCGATGGACTTAAGGCTCAAGTTAGGGAAATGATCGCAAGTGGTCAACAAGGTATCGCTGCATCTCAAGCACAAGAAATTCTTAATAGGCGAGTAAAAACATTTTAATTACTTTTTAAAAATCGAATCAGAATAACAAGTTTATATTTAAATTTATTTTTACAGGTTTGATTCTTTGTTTGAAAGAATAAAGCAGTTGTTAGCGGAACGCGAAGATCAATTTAAGGATCATCGACTTTACAAGGAGGCGCATGATGATTTAATCAACTGGTTAAGTAGAGCTCGCGAGAAAATTCCGTCGATGAAGCAACGTTCTTTGAGTGATAAACTAGCAATTGAAAATGCAGTTGCGCCTCTTGAAAGTCTCTTGAATAAGAAAGCTCAAGGCGAACTAATGGTAGAGCAACTGCAGCACACCGGCCAAGTAGTTTGCGCAAGCACAAGTCCGCAAGGCCAGGAAGTTATCCGAAATGAAATTCGCGCTCTCACTGAAAGCTTCGAAACTCTCTTTGATGAAATAAAGAAACAAAAAGACCAACTTGAGAAGACTGTTAGTCAATGGCGAGATTATAAAGATGAATACGAGAGGATCAGTGATTGGTTACAACAGTTTGACATTCTCATAAAAGCTCAGAAGAATTCTCTTTTGCCAAATGTTAAGGAAAAGGAAAAACAAGTTAAAGAAGTCAAAGAGATTCTTGATAATTTGAGTAAAGGACAAGAACAGATTGACAAATTTAATAAATCAGCTTCAGCTTTACTTTCTACTCCGCTGGATACTTACGTAAATAATCAACTACGACACTTGAATTCTCGGTATCAAGTGCAGGTAAATTTAGCAAAAGACGTCTTGCAAAAGGTAGAAACGAATTATGCCCAGCATCAAGAATATGAGGCCAACTTGGCTAAAACGCGTAACTGGATAGAAAATGCCAAGCAAATCATAAGACAGGGAACAGAAGCTGCCTCGAGTAGCAGTCGTGAAGAGCTTCAAGAAAGATTGGATAAGATTCAAGAGCTTCTGAGAAAACGAGAAGAAGGTCAAAATCTAGTCCATCTAACAGTTAATTGTGGCGAGAAAGTAATGCGAAACACTCGGTAAGTAAATGATATTTCTAATTAAAGAAACGTTTATTTTTATTCCAAAAAGTTCATCTTTATTAATTTTTTTTAATTCGTCTGATGTTTAAGGTCTGATGGCCGCGAAGAAATCGCAGCAGAACTGAAAGAAATCCAAAATGACTGGGAACGACTAGTAAAGAAAATATCTACCACAAAAGTGCATTTGGAGACGAGTTTGCTTCAATGGGCAGATTACAGTTCATCGTACTCCCAGCTTCAGCAATGGATTAACGATAGAGAAGCGAAGCTTCAGCAAGTTTGCGAACAAAAAGTTTCTAAAGCAAGGAAGGGTCTTGCTGGCCTTAATTCTTTAGCTATTGGTGAACGCAAAGCCAACTTGCGGCAGACAAACAGCATCGTTCAAGACATTGTTGCATTCGAACCAATGATTCAGTCTGTTACAACAAAAGCGGAAGATTTGCAGCAAGCTACTCCAGCTACTGAAATTTCCATCAAATACGAAACATTAAGTAAACAAGCGCAAGAACTTTATGCAAAACAAAAAGAAACCGTTGAACAACATCAAGCGTTTATAGACAGTGGAAACGAGTTTGTGCAATGGATCAGAGTAGCAAAGGAAAGATTAGGAAAATGTTCCGAGCCTACCGGAGACAAAGAGTCATTAGCAAGTAAAATAACACAGCTTAAAGTACTTCAAAGTGAACTTCCAGAGGGACAAAAGAAGCTTGAAAAAGCTCTTGAACAAGGAAATCTTGCTTGCCAAATTGCAGATGAAGAAGATAAAGAAATTATTGAAGAAGAAGTTGCATTACTTCAGGAAGAATACGACAATTATGTGTAAGTACCATTCATTTTAAAAAAGATAAACTGTTTCAGAAATCAAATAATTTTAATATATTTTGCGACGGACTAATAATAATTGAAATAATAAATTATTTTAAACTTTTCAGCGATTCTTTGAACAATACGAAGAGTCTACTGGAAGTAGGAATAGTCAAGTGGACAGAATATGAAGACCAATTTTCCGAAGCTGCTGAATGGCTCACACAAACTGAACAGTTGGTTCAAAGTTACAACAAGTTGCAAGATAGTTTAGAAGAAAAGAAAAATGTTTTAGAACAATTTCAAGGCCATTTACAAACGTTATTCGATTGGCAAAAGGAACTTGACAGATTAAATATGAAAGCTCAAATGCTTTTGGAAACTTGTGCCGACACTCGCATTTCCAATGCTGTGACTCAATTAACAACAAAATACAATGCAATACTTTCACTCGCTAAAGAAATCATGCGACGTCTAGAATTGCATTATCAGGAACACCAGCAACACAATACGCTCTATCAAGAATGTCAAGACTGGATCGATCGAACTCGCGATAAACTCAATGAGTGCAAAGAGATTCCAAACACTCTGGCTGAAATCAATAATAAGCTTCACACTTGTAAAGTGATACGTCAAAGCTTAGAACAGGGACAGAACAAACTTCGCTATGCTCTTGAATTGAAGGAAAAAGTCATAATGAATACTGAACAAAATGGTGCTGCCAAAATACAAGAAAATACGGAAAATCTAAAGGCAGATTTTGATAAGCTATTAATTGATGTCGAAGAAGCTCGTCAAAAACTCGCAGCTCGAGCAGGGGTATTGGAAGAACTTAATAAGATGCATCGACTTATTGCTGATTGGCTTGAAGAAGTTGAGAGCAACGTTCACTTTGATGAGGTTTATCGAAACGATTTAAGTGAAAAACGAGCTCTTTTGGAAAAGTACAAGACTGTTCAAAGAGATATTCAGGGCCATAATGAAAATGTAGAAAAACTGAAACTCAAATTAGCCGACGATTCCAATATTTCTAAAGGACCATACGAGACAACGATTGCAAAATATGAAGAGCTTCGAAAGCTCGTTGCTCAAAAGATTCATGTAAGCATTCATTGATTTTATTTATTAATTTCGTTAACATAATTAAAATGCTTATCCACATTTCATTTTTAGAACCTGGAAGCACAAGTAAAGGATCATGAAACCTATCAACAAGCCTTTAATGAAGCATCCGACTGGGTTCGACGTGCCAAAGTTGATCTGCAACAACACAGCATAACTCACGGTGAAAAAGAAAAAGTCGCGGAGAGAGAAGGCAAAGTCCAGCAGATGATATCTGCTCTTCCTAAAGGTCAAGCTTTAATTTCTAAAGTCATTGAAACTAGCGAGATTGTTCTTACTACCACTGGGCCGGAAGGTCAAGACACTATTAATCACGATGTCGATCAACTACAAGCTGACTGGAACCACTTACAATCTCAATGTCACGAAGCTGAAAAAACTCTTTCCAATTGCATTCTGACCTGGTCACAATTCACAACTGCGCTTGAAAGCATGCAAAAGTGGATCGATCAATTCCAAAAGAAAATTAATAACGAACAAGCTAAGGAAAATAGAACACCCGAGGACTTGGCAAGATGCAAAGGTTTAGTAGATGAAGCAGTTCGTCAAAAACCTATTTTAGAAGATTTGAATGATAAATGCGAAATACTGATGGAATTGAGTGCTTGCAACTGGGCTAGAGAAAAGACTGTGCAATTACAATCTGCTTACACTGGGCTTTTAACCGAAGCTCAAGGATTAGTCTCAAAAGTAGAGAAAAATTTATCGGATCATACAGAATTCTTGAAAGCAAAGAAAGAAATGGAAGATTGGCTTCATACCGCGCACGGTTCTATCCAAGATTGCATCGGAGTTGGAGATGTTGCGTGGGCTAAAGATAAACTTGAAACGACCAAGGTGTGTAATACCAAACAATTTAGTAATATCTTCATTTTTTTAAGCAAAGAAAAGTTTTTCTGATTATAAAACATTTATTTTTTTCAGTTGGTTGCCACAAGAATAACTGAAGGTCAGCATTTGCTTTCCACTCTGCAAGATGCGTTTGCTAAAGCAATCAATACTGCTCTCCCAGAGCAACAAGATCAATTAAGAACTGACATGTCTGAGCTGCGTTCAAGCTGGGAACAACTTAGCATAGATCTAAATACCATTCAAGCACAAGTAAAATCAGTTCTTAGCAGGTGGGAAGATTTTTACGATGTTCGAGATCGTTTTGAAAAATGGCTTGAGAAGACTGAAGAGAGTTTGAAGATACTGCCAGACACGAAAGGAGAATTGGGTGAAATGAAAACGCTTCTTGAAAAATATAAGCACATTAAGGATGAAGTTACTGGTAGAAAATCTGACTTGGATCACTTGGTAAACGAAGCTACAGAACTTTCGAACTGGGCGAAGGACAAGACAACCCTTAATCAAATAAAATCTTTAAGCTCTAGATGGGAGAAACTGGGTATACAGGTTGACAAACAAAAAAATCTAATTGAGGATGAAATGAAACAATACAATGCTTATCATGCAGCTCTGCAAGAAACCGAGAAGTGGCTTCTGCAAGTTTCTTTCCAATTAATGGCTCACAATTCTCTGCATATCATTAGTAAAGAACAAACTTTAGAGCAAATTAAACAACATAAAGCATTGCTCGATGAAATTCGAAGTTATGAAACTGTATTAGATGATCTGAAAGCTAAAGGCCAGGATCAAATTCATAGATATGAAGCGTCGAATTCTTCTGTGAAACCAACAATCTTGACTCAATTGCAAAACGTTCGTGACAGTTATAATTCGCTACTTAACACTGCCGTACAAATTGAAAATCGTCTCAGCGAGTCCTTAGCTAAATTCCAAGAATATGAGAATACACTTGAAAGTATTATGAGGAATTTGGAGGCTTACGAACCAGAAGTAGCAAAGGAACAAGAAGCACCTCTAGATACACTAGAATCTGCTGAAGAAAGTTTAAATTCGGCTAAAGTTCTGTACAACAAGTTGCAAGCAGAAAAAGCTCGACTTGTGGTAGCAGTGGAGGCTTGCGAGGCTGCAGCTGCTTCAGTTTCAAGGCCTGGAAGCCCGTTGGATGCTCCACCTGTTCAAACATCAGCTAAAGAACTGGAAGTTCGCAATCGCCTAGACGATCTAATTGATCAGGTATGCGTCTTTTTGCCTAATATTGCTTATTTACATATAAAATGTCGTCGCCAATTTTTTTTTCACGTAATTAAGTATTTTAATACTTTGTATGTTGTTTTCGAATACTTAATCATTTATATATGTCAACTGCTTATTTTTCAACTACTACTACTGCGTTTACTTCGTATTGTTAATGTTTCTGCATGAATTAACCACGTTTATATAGAGAGCAACAGACAGCACCGCACGACGAATCAAAGGTCTTCTTGACAACATCGAACAAAATGGTTGCCTAGAAAAGTTTGATGTTTTATGTAACAAGGTTTGCACTTTTTGCTTTTAGTTTTTTCAATGTTCACTTTAGTTATTTATTAATTAATGGTACACATACATCAAGTGAAAATTTGTTTAAAAAATGCTAGTTTGTCAATACTTTTTTAATAGCAATTAATATCTTTTGAAACAACAACTTTGCTACTTGATGTACATTGTAAACTGTTTTTTACTGAATAGTATGTAGCTTTTCTAAAGCAAACTAAAGCTTTTGCAATATAACCGTCGCCATGAGTGAATTTTTTGAAGCCATTAAATAAATTTGTGTCTTAGATTATATGTATGTGCTTTTTACCATATTTAGTTGTCAAAGTTTCAAAAATATCTATTTACATAAAATTTATATCAGATTCAACATATTTTATAGCATACAATATGAGAATTATAAAAGAGATTTCGTTTTTTCGAGTACTAATAAAAAACATCATTGCAGATGCAATCACACTTGTCTAACGTAACCAAAGCGGTAAGTGAATTAGAAGAGCAAACCCGACAGAAGAACGCTCTAATAGCTTGGATAAACCAGCAACGAGCTTTGTGCGCCGAATGGAAGTCTCGACCTGCAAAGTTGCGAGCCGAAGCTGCGCAGTCTGAGCTTCAAGCTATGAACGATCTCTTGACAAACGTCGGCGAACGACGAAGCCGCGCCACAGCTGAGCTCTTGATTCGTCCAGACGGTCAGGACGCGGACATCGAAGAGGGCTTGGACAAGCTCGAGGCTGAATTAATCGATGCGATCGCCGGGAAGCAAGCGGCACAAGACTTGATTCAGAAGTACCGCAATGAAGTGCATGATATTCATTCGTGGTTTGATGCTCTGTCCAAGAAAGTCGATGTTATTGAGAAAGGCAATGGTTTGACTATTGGGCAAAAAATCGCGTCTTTGAAAGAGATTACATCGGAGTTTGAAACTCAAGGACCAGAACGGTATGTTATAAAATTCTTTTAATAATAATTTATCTATATTTTTTGAATACGAGCTTATCGGTAATTATATATTTTCTTTATAGATTGGAAGAAGTAAGAAAACTTGGTGATCAGGTAATGGACTCTGTAAGCAACTTAGATTCACAACAAATTGAAGAACAAATAAAGTCCGTTGAGAGAAGACATGGCGATATAAGCAAAAAACTTCAAAGAAAAGCTCAAGTACTCGACACGACTGCTCAAGGTATAGAAGCTACACGAAAAGAAATTGAAGAAAATCGTGAATGGATCAGCGACAAAAAGCGTTTAACTCGAGCTTCCGAACCTCTCGGCTTCGAAAGCCGCCAAGCCGAAGAGAAATTGCTGGCTCTAAAATCAATGTTGAAGGAAGCTGAAACTAAGCAAGTACTTACTGACTCTTTGGAAAAGCGCGTAAACAATATGCAAAACGAGTTAGAAGCTAGTGAACAGCAACAACTGGAGTCAGAAACTAAAGCTCTTCGAGGTGAACAGGCCGAATTGTGCTCCATTCTCCGAGAAGAAATTTCTGCCGCCACCGCTGCTGCTGAAACCCGTCGCAAGCTTGAGAACGACCTAGAAAAAGCTAGATTGTGGATCAAGGCAACGAGTAACGACCTGAAGAAACTCAGCGGCTACCTACCTCTGCAAGCTTCAAAGGTTGAGGAAGACATTACTCAACACAACGGTTTGACTTCAGAAATCAGACGCTTTAGTGAAGGAAGCTTGAAAGAGCTGCTGAAACAAGGAAATGCCATGTTGAGAGAATGTAATGATGAGGACCGCCAGCGTCTCCAAGCTCTTTTGAATAAAGTTAACGAAGAATACCAAGATTTGCAAAAGGAAGCTCACGAAAAACAAGCAGCACTTGCTGATCTCCTTCAAGGTAGAAAGTCCTTTGAAAATGAAATGGATAAATGTCAGCGATGGATCAATGAGGCTGAAGTTGCCACTTCCTCAGAGCTCCGCACATCTAGTATTGATGTACTTCGAGAGCAACTAGCAAAGGTATTCAAAATTAAGTTATTAAATCAGAGATAATAATTTTTTTTTAACGGAGTGAGCGAAACTCGCTTTTTCATACTTGTTTTGCGTGCGCGAAGTAGCCGTTTCTCGCACGGCGTGCGCGAAGTAAGCGCATGTGCAAATCAATTTACTTCGCGCACGCACAAGATAACAAAAGCACTTTACTCCCCTTCCTCAACTCGTGTGATTGTTACCCTCGCTTCGCTCGGGCGATATACTTCACACTCATCGGGGACGTAGTCACTAATCTTACAAGGAGAGTGTACGACATTTGGGTAATGGATTTTCCTGTAACTTTGGGATATGTTTTCTAATGTTAAGATATGAAGAAAGCCGCGTCCGTTCGGCCTAACGCTCGATATTTCTAAGAAAAATCGATTTCTTGTTTAATCACTTACAACTTCTTTACTACTAACGGTATAATATTTTAACTCCCAGCATTTGGGATTAAAAAAAAGACAACCAAAAATCTTTATTTGTTTAAAAGTTATAGCTAAATTTAAAAATTACACGAGTAGATTCTTCCCTGGTGGAAAATTAACGAGTCTAGCAGGCTAAGTTATTAACGTCTAGCTAGTTCAATTAGGATATCGTTTTCTTA
>JAWWEM010000044.1:1290525-1321095 GCA_035582935.1 Ormyrus thymus | reverse complement strand
TCTAGGTAGATGTAAACCAGTTTTTCAATTTCTAGTTTATTTCTAGCTTAAAACCTCTTACGCTTTCCACCAGGGTTTATGTTATTTTAATGGTCATTCTTTGTTTGACTATAACTTTTGAACAAATGTAGCTTTTTGGATGTATTTTTATTAATCGATTGGATTTGATCTCACCTTTCAAATACCGGGAGTTAAAAGACTATACCGTTAATAGTCGAGAAGTTATAAGTGATTAAACAAAAAGCGATTTTTCTTAGATAGAGCACATAACTTTTAAAAAATCGAGCGTTAGGCCGAACGGACGCGGCTTCCTTCATATCTTAACATTAGACAACATATCCCGAAGTTACAGGAAAATTCATTACCCAAATGTCGTACACTCTCCTTGTTAGTCATTATTTCAGCTCGTTTCGTTTACTCCGTTGAAAAAAAAGTTCAATACAAATACGCGAAGCGGGTGAAGTTTGTCTCTCGAGCGAAGCGAGTATCGAAATATACTATTATTTACTTAAATTGAATTCACTTGTTAATTTGTTTTTCCAGTAT
This sequence comes from Ormyrus thymus, assembly GCA_035582935.1. NCBI lineage: Eukaryota > Metazoa > Arthropoda > Insecta > Hymenoptera > Ormyridae > Ormyrus > Ormyrus thymus. The sequence continues at coordinate 1,320,549 of JAWWEM010000044.1, read as the reverse complement.
GATCGATTGAAAAAAGAAGCCAAGGAATACGCAGATGACATCGAAAAGATTTTACAACAAGGAAAATCAATCTTGCCAACAGTAAGCGACGCGGATAAACTAGAGCTTAGCGAAAAATTGAAGAACATGAAAGATGCTCACGGACGAGTCGCTGGCGTCATCAACGAACGCGCTGCTGCCTTGCAGAAAAGTATTGACGAAGCTGAACAAGTAGCCGCACGAATAGCAGAAGCTGTTCAATTCATGACTGACATTCAACAGGAGCTTCAAGAATTGAACAAACCTATTGGATCGCGAGTAGAAGACGTTGAAGGAATGTTGGGAACGTACGAGCGCATTCTAAATGATCTAAAAGCCAACAAAGATAAATTGTCCGATCTGCAATCTGTGAATGTTGGAGATCTACACGGAGTCGTAGCCCAACAAGATGACTTGATCCGTGCTATTGAAGCCCAGATAGCGAAACTCCGTCAGTTAGTACTGCTACGTCAACAATTCCTTGCTCTGGTCACTGAGATATTAACCTTCATTGCCAAGTACACGGAAATTGTACGTGACATTGAACAAGGTGGTCAAACCACCGAAGAAAAGATCAAGAAATATGATGACGTGATTCTTAAAATCCAAGAGTGTGAGGCAACCTTAGCTAGTGCCACGGACAAGGGTCAACAAATAGCTGCCGAGGGTTCATCCGCTGATAAAAACAACATTACCGAACAATTACAGTCTTTAAAGCAACAGCTGCAAACTTTGAGGCGAGCTGTTGAGCACCAACGTGAGCAGCATGAATTGGCCGCAGCTGAACACCGTAGATTAGCCAACGAACTCGCTGATATTCTTGATTTCCTTGAGGGCAAAGAGAAAGAGGTGAAGACTCGGCCATTACTGGACAGACATGTTGACAGTGTCGAGGCAGAACTGAAGAAACACAAAGTATTGTGCGATTCAGTAAACGAATACTTGGACAAAATTAGAGAACTGAAGGAGTCGGTGAAACATGAAGATGGAATGCCTGGGTCTTTGAAGGAAATGTTTAGTGAAGCGGTGTCTTTGCTGTCGTCATTGCCTAGGGAGATGGAAGAAAGGGAAAATTACTTAGAGAGTAACATGCAGATGAGAGTAGATTACGCAGCACTCACAGAAAAATTGCACAACTGGGTAAATGAAGCTGAAATCCGATTAGAAAGCGACAAAGATGGGCTTGACTTTGAAAATATTCTCAGTGATTTAGAAGAGCATAAGGTAGGCGCACACAATACCATTAAAATTATATAATTAATTCAATTTTATTGATAATTTTCATAAACCGTTTGTCAATATCTATAGATTTATAAAGAATTTAGTATTATTCATTTGTTTCAATAAAGAATTACGAAAATTTAAAATTAAGTACTCATAATTAAACATTTAGAATAGTTCATTCTAAACGTTTAACTCATTTTAAACATTTGGAATAGTAACAAAAAATGATTATGTAAATTATAATTACCCATGGCAATTCGCATTAATTCACGATATTTATCAGTCAGATATTGGTGTCTGCAAGTATAAGCTCATCTCAGTGTTCAAAAATAAACTTGGCAACAATAAAATAGAAAGATAAAAAGCTAGATATAAAAGCAGCATTATGCAAAACTCAATTAATTTACTTAAATTTACTTGCCTCGACTAATTTAAGATCTTTTGAAAAGATAGCGAAAGGCCGCAAAAGCACATAACTGACTCGCTCCAGTAAAAGTTGACGAATTCCATTTAACAAATGTACCTCACAAATCATGTTTATATTCTCCAGATTTACTTCAGCAGCGAAGCCTCGATTCGGGAGCTCGTTTCGCAGCAAATACAGCAGGCCGCCGATAAAATCTGGCCGTCTCTGAGCGCGTCCGAGCAGGAAGAGTTGGGCGCGGAGCAGCAGCAGCACACGCAATTGCTCAAGAACACGCTAAACACCGCGAAATCGCAGCGGGCCAGGCTCGAGCAGGGCGCGGAAATGTGGCGGGATTTCGCCCAGACGTTGGAGCGCGTCAAGGCGGTTATCGCGAGAACCAGATTCACAGATGAGCCCGTTTCCACTTTGGCTGGCCTGCAGTTCAATATTCAAAAGATTACGCACGCACTCAATGACATTCAGGTGCTTGTCTTTTCTTATGATTTAAAACTATTATGGTATTCTGCGTTTCTTATTCGCGGGGAAACATTTCCGAAATTCTATTACTGCATCGAGCTAAAATTAATAATTGAAAATAAAACAATTACAAAGCGAAAGCACGAAAAACTTATCTGGAATTTATTTGTAGAACCAACAATATGAGCTAGATCTTTTGAACGAAAGAGGAAAGGAGGTCCTTAATCAAGCAGACGCTGCGAATAAGCGTAGAATAGAGACCCAGCTGACAGAAATTAGCACCGAATGGCGCGAATTGGTCTCAGGACTGGAGGGTCGCCGCGGTGCTCTTGAAGCTCTGTCCAAACACTGGGAAGAACTCGAATCGAAATGGTCGGCAACCGAAGCAAAACTGAACGCTATCGAAGAACGCGGGAAGCTCGTGGACACGGTCGTGCGCTCGAAACAACACCTGCTCGACACCATCAAGTCCCTCGATGTAAGTAGACATATAACAGTTACGGCCAACTATTCAATTTAGATTTTAGTTTTTAAATAAGCGTTTTATAAATTCGCTGCGAGATAAGGGTAACGCCGATTACGAAACTAGGCTAAAAATATTCCTCGTTCGTTTTATTGTCTTGCACCTTTTGAAAAGATTGTTCAATTATCGAATCAATCGTTTTGAGAGGGTTAAATAACGAGCGTGCCAACTCGCACGGACGGGTACTAGTCCAACCCAGGCATCCCCGACTCTGCGAAGCGTGACCTAGCTGATATGCTCTGACCGAGCATAAGGCCGGCAGAACCCTCCCAAACTTTTGCGTGTAATGGCCTGTTACAAATTGTTCGATTAAATCATTTGCAAAGGTGTTACAGAATCGATATTGGACACTTTGTTTTGAATGTTTATATTTTTCATTTAATTTACAACTCTGTGTCAAATTAGCCAGAACAGCCTAGTTTCAAATGCCTGCTCGTGCCGTTCTTTACTCTCGCAGCTCATTTACCGAAAGAAATTATTATTAGCCTAAAGCTCCGAAGGTAATTGAAATTACTCTTGCCTATTCTAGGAGTTAGCATCAGAGGCTGAAACTCTAAAATCCGACGCAGAAGAGGTGAGAGATCTGGCAGGACCCGTTCTCTCGTATCTGGCAGCCTTTACCGAATCTCCTGCACGTGCTCTTGAGGAGCGCATAGACAAACTCAGCACAGCCGTCGACACGTGAGTTCAAAATCTTTATAGTATTTCTATCGCGACAGTCGCGTTCGCCTTTTCATTGAGACGTCGATCGTATAAATCTACATTCGGAAATTAAGAGTTACAGTATTAATCGCGGAAACCAGAATTTCGTAACGGGTTTACAATAGAGCTTTGTATTATCTTTTTTTCTGATTATTAGAAGTGGAAGTTCCGCTTCTCCTTCTTAAACTTTTTTATTTTGCCATTCAAATGAGGTTACAAATTATTTTAAAGAAATATTCAGATTGATCCTCATTGCGTTAAAAAAATGATTACAATTTATTTGATATGAGTAAAACATTCTTTAATAAGTGGACCGTGTTCAAAACAAAACAAATCTGAATTAATTCAATTAACCTTTTGAATATTTTTTGGCGATTTGCTCTGAAATTGTTAGAAATATGTGTTATTATTACACAATTTTTATTTTTTGATGCTTGAGTTAAGCGATTCTGGCCCAGTAAATAATTTTTGACTAAGCACTAAAAGTCAAGAAGGTCGTTGAAGTGACCCACTTACTAAAGAATGTTTCGTATTTAGACAGTAGTTTACGAGAAATATCAACACAAGGTAAGACAGTCAAAAATTTTGCATGTGCATGCTGTTTGAAGTAGCTTCTTGCTTCGTCCTTATTTCCAAGTATTTTTTTCTTTATTTACAGAAATATAATATTACTTTACAGAAATATAATAATTCCTTTAAACGTTATAAGATTTTATGTAGCTTGGGAAGAAATATGCGTACTGTAAAAGATAGTAATGATCGAATTAGAATTGGCATTATTTTGCGTCTGGCGCTATCGGGGCAGTAATCGTTCTTAGGTCCAAACTGTTTTTCTTATTAGTGAATTCATCGACAATTATAACATAAGACTAGAGGACGACAAAGTTGTAATATTTGTCTTATGTCTCATTGCATATTTTTAGATACGGTTATGAAACTTCGAATAATATTTCAACGAGCTGAATAAGAATGATGATAATAATATATTTGTCTTGTGCACTGAATGTGATAACTTCATATATTTGTGCATTAATTTTCATTCGCTGTTACTAGTTTAAATGGAATCAAAATTTATAATTTTTAAGGACATAAAATATGCAAATAATTTTATTTAAACGGTTTAATCAACGGATAGTGCACATTAAATTTTAAACAGGAATTATAATAAGAGATTATTATTATATAAGAGATATTATATTTTATTACTTTTTTATTTTTATTATCTTATCTAAGAGGCAGTAGTTTACTGCCAAAGGTGATCTTTAGGTCTGATGTCAATTACTAAATTAACCGCAGGCTAAAGAGCAACAGCAGCTCTCATCATCGTTTGTTATAATAATAAACAAACGAATGGCGCTAAGATTACTCGACACATCGTAAAGCATTTACAGGAAACTTAAAGCTGTCGAATCTAGTCTTCATAAATACCAATTTTTATATCTCCTTCAATTTTTATAAAAGTTATTTTTTAAGATAAAAAAGCGTTCACGAGTTGAATGATTTAAAAAATTTAATAAATTTAAAAAATTTAGTAAATTTTATTTTACAAACAACCAAATTGAGCATTTATTAATAATTTCAATCGTACACGGAGAAAAATTACCTACTAAAAATCACTATATTGTTTAGCAATGGAAGGACAACTTGTATTGTGAGGAAAATTACTACACTGTATTCTAAAATTTAATATACGTATATACGTAATTTTATGATACAGTATAGTAATTTTCCTCACAATACAAGCATGTCCTACCAGTGCTAAACAATATAGTAATTTTTAGTAGGTAATTTTTCTCCGTGTAATAAATGTTCGTTTAAATTATTTGTCTACCTTATAAAATACTATTAGGCTTACTGAATTATTAAAATTGTATTTCCTTATTTAAGGAAACTGTTTGACTGAAACCGATTTATACGTAAATAAGGGTCATCGAGATTCCAAATCTATTAAATTTCTAATGACAGTGACGTCATATTATTAAAGAAGACCTTGATTTCTTAAAATCTCATCTCACTTCTCGCAGCGGCCCAAAAATAAAGGGAAAGACTCTAAAAGACAATTTATCGCTTCCTGAAAGCAAAGGCTTCTCTCCGGCCGAAAGAGCCCAAAAAATAAAAAAAAATAAAGAGAAAAAGCAAGATCCCCGTAAAAGTGTTCTCGGGCCTAAAACCGTCCGATCGCCGGGCTCCGCGATAAAAACTGCACCACGCGTTCCGCCCTCCTATCTCCGTCTCCGTCGGGCATCGACTCGTTAAATCGATAAATCCCTCCTCGTTGCTATTGCCGCTGCCCCTTCTACGCAACGGCCGGCGTCCTTTTTCTCGCGCGCGCACACGTGTGCATCTCGCGCGGGGCTACGTCATTATCAAATCCGTCGAGTGACGCCAGCACTGTAAACAGAGGCAGCGACAGTGCGAGAGCGAGAGAGAGAAGGTCGCGCGTCGAGCAACTTCGCCGGGACCATGGCATTCGTTCCCACCTAGAACCGATCTTCTTCTTCCGCGAGCGCAGATACCGGCGCGCGCCTCCTCTTCGCCGATTCAGTCGACTTCGATCCATCGGAGCGCTTTCGCTCGGGGACGCGCCGATCGGACTTGCGACTGTCGAGGGCTCGATCGACGCGAAATTTTAAACGCCGACTGCTCCTTCGAATCGTTCTCTTTCGTGAGAATTTCATTTGAGAGGCGCGATAAGTAATCGGCGTTGCTGCGAAGGACTGTGGGTCTAAAAAGTTTTTCGTTCGCGTGTTGTCAAGTTCTACGTCAGTTATTGTACCAGTGACTTGGATGTAAATAAGTTGCTTACACGTCGACTGGTTAGTTTTTCAACTTTTTCTTGCAAGGCGCGCTGGAAGAAACGAGGAACTGAGCACGTTTGAATATATTAGTTGTTCTATTATCAAAGGAAAGCGATAAAATGCTAGTGATTCACGTAGAAAAATAAAAGTGCTGATGTATTCTGGATAATTTTGCAGCTACTATGATCTTGCGAGGTGAGTCTCTTTCCGACCTGCACTTGAGTTAAATTAGTTAAACTTCAAATAGTACAAGTTTATTTTTAAAGCTTCTTGAAATTTTACGTATAATTTTAATCTATGTGCATTGATCAATATTAAATTTTATCGGCAGGCTTTTAAAATTAAAATTCTTATCTGAGGTATCACTTAAGGATTTACACAATATTGAATTTAATAATTTATTAAGAATCGCATCAAATGCAATGTTATTAAATGTTGCTGAAAAAGAAAAAATCGACAAACCAGTGCATCTTAATTTTGCAGTGGATTTATGAATGAAAGCTGCGTTCGCGTTTTGCAGCAACGCATTCAGGTTACTGCAATGAATAGTTCGACGTCCGCATGCTCTCATAGATTAGATTCTAATACCGATTCCACTTTTATAAATAGAATTGTTGGTAAAATTATCCATTGATCCCTTATTTGAAAACTCGCTTGTCGATCGATAAGAGATCGATTAAACGTTTTTGCTGTTAAAATTTTAATGATTGGAAAAAATTGTGTAACATTTTTTAATACAATTTTCAATTTTTGAAACAGAAACAGAAAAAGATTTTTTTTAATCCGTTATTACTCGTGACATCATTTACTAGAATTTAGTGATAATTTAAAAGCTGATAAATCACGAACATGTCTTTATACTTTATAAATACAAGAACAGTTGTATAAATCAAATAATATATAAAGCGTAAATACAGAATAATTATAATAATAATTCATGGATAAAAAATTGCAACCCTGTTAGGTTGCATAAAGCATAAATCCAGAAGTTTGGTATCAGTTTTGTATTAAATGTAATTAGGATGAAAAATGAATAATTTCACTAATTTTAAAAATATCCTATATTTCTTCAAATATAGATTTCCTGTTAAAACTTGATAATTCATTCGTTTGGCGAAGTTACTCATTTATCTAATGGCTTGGAAAAAAGCCAATTTACAATTCTGTTATATCTACAACAATGTAAACAATGCTTTAAAGCAAGAATATTCAAAACATGTATGCAGATGTCTGTATTTAATTTGCCTGTGAAAATCAATGCTGTAACAATCTAGTTAATAGGATATAAATTTGAAAAATTCTAGTATCAAAATGTGAAAAATATCCCTTAAAAACAAATGTCCTATTTTTATCAGGCGTTTCTAAAATTTTCTAAAAATACACACTTTCGACCTCACTTTCGCCGAACATTTGTGCTTTTTAATTAGAGTTTAAGTCAGTTCCTCATTCCTCCACACCCTTCGGCAAAGTTCGCCAGGAGTCTTCGAGGAAAGCACAACTCGATGCACCACTGCTCATTACATTTATCTCGGACGGGCAGCAAATAGCTCATCGCGCATTCCACTGCTCCAATAAATGAAAAAGCGTCGCCCAGATCGAAGCTCGTCGGGCAAAAAAGCGTCTTCCTTTGAAAAAAGACGGCGCGGCAGGCGGAATACCTCTGAGGCGGCAGCGAGAAAGGCCTCGGGAGAGAGAGAGAGAGAGAGAGAGAGAGCAAAAAGAAAGAGAGAGAGAGAGCTTTGAAGACGCGTTATTCTTAGGACTCGTCGGCACGTTGAAGTCCGCATGCGTCGCGACGGCGGTGCCTGCCCGGTCGTCGCGGGCCAAAACGAACCGCCGCGGCCTCCCGCGCCTCCTCGCCTCTCAATACGTTTCGAACCGCGAGCCGCAGCTGGCTCGGCTTGATTAGTGCCGCGCCGTACTGTTGTCCGATTTTTCGCGACTGCCTCTGAATCGCTATCGCTTCGCTGTCCGTCGCGTCTCTTCTGACCTTTTATACGCGCACGTCCGAGCACGTAGCAACAACATCTACCCCTCTCACGATTACGAAGGGCTGAACAACAGGTGAGGAAAGGAGAGTCGGCCCACTCGTGACGGGGACCGTTTGTTTTAAGTGCGGAGGATCGTTCATTATCGGCGGGGGAAAGCAGAACGAACGCGGGGAGCTCGTGAACGGCTTATCAAAACAATCGGTAAATGGGGATCAAGAATAGCTTCGGGGAATGTTAAGATGGTCGATTTTTGCGCTCAGTTTGCACGTGAAACTCGCGGGAGTCGCAGTGCGCTTGGCTCGGTTGTAGTTTTTCATTTTCAGGGACGTGGATTAAAATAACTTGAAATTCAAACAATTTCCATTAGAATCTGAAAATTTTCAGTACACGTTAAATATATCCAAGTTTCGAATAGTTATTTTAAAGCTCTCGTAAGTGCCCGAGTGATTTCAAAACGCAAAGCAAAAATCGTCGCATCTTACTTTTTCTCCAAGAATTTCCACTGGAAAGTGTCTCTTTGAAATGAACCCGCGTAAACAAATATCCAGAAAAACTGCTCGCGTGTAACTTAAAACCGTAAATTCGAAAGAAGTGCAGGGCGAAAACAGCGTGCCGGCCGAGAGCGGTTTTCCGCCTCTGCGCGTAAAACTTGGCGGGTCCCCCGCGGTACTACCGGCGTGATGTCAGCTTACGTTCGGCGAATCGGCCTAGAGACCAAGGCGGTGCATTAACCATTTGCAACGCGACATTGACACCGAGAGAGTCATTCTCGTCCGAGGCGGAGAAAGGGGAGGGAGAGAGGATGGACCGGTCGCTTTCACGCGCTTTTACGCTATATTTCGGGTAATGTTTCGCGGGAGAGCCTCGCTACATTTAGCGCTGCACGGCCGCAGTGTCAACCCGTTTGTGTGGGTTCCGTAATTGCGGTGATGTCATCCTTGCGAAAAGAAACACGCGCCGAATTCATTCGTTCCCCGAGGGGAAACATTTCTCTAGTTTTTTCGTTCGGGGACTTATCGCGTACAATGTCTTTCGTTCAATTAACAGATCCGACGCAGTTTCATTCTAGTATCATTGATTCGTCATGCGGTTGGGGTTTCCGCTCTAATATTCGTTGACGACATTTGTAAAAAAAGTAAAATCATGTCATCCTTCCGAGGCGGAACAGCGAACAAAACTCTAAATGAAAATAGGTTTTTTTCCGCATACAACCTTGATCTTGATCTTGCCTGGAATCAACGTTAAAAGAACATTTACTCTCCCCCGCAAGCACATAAACTTGCACCAGCAAGCAAAAGTTACAAGCCCAGAGACATAAGATCGCCTCCCCTCGACTGGGCTTACGATTCGCGCGGCGCGAGCTTCGAGACAGAGAGAAGCTACTTCGAATCGCGCTCTAAAATACGAAGACGGTCCCGGTAGCCGGTCTACTTTTAGCCAAGGCCTCTCGCCGTCGTCGGCCGATCGTCGGCCGGCCAGGAGTCGTCCGCGAGCTTGGGATCCAAGCCATCTTTTCTCCTTCTCGCGCGACACGCATTTCCGATTCTAAATCCGTATACTGTGTCGCCGAGCTTTCGCGTCTGGGCGTCGGTTGCGCCTTCCATTAGGCGATGGCCACGTGAAAATCTTAAGAGAGCGAGAGAGACGCCGCGGGTGACACGAGGGAAAGCAAAGTCGCGGCGCGCGAAGACTAATTGACCCGCGGGATTGATGGGCCGAACGAGCGGCGTTCTTTCCCGACGGATGTAAAACATTTACATGCGTCGTGAAAAAATTGGCAGGCCGCTTGTTTTAAGTCGCTATATCTTCCCGATGAAAAACAAACGTCGCGGGCTTTTTTTGACGTTGACAAACTGATTTAGGCTTAAGAATTGGTATTTTTGAAGACTAGATTTTTTAATTAGCGAGGATAATGAGTAAGTAAATACTACTGTTATACAAGTATAAACCGCGAATCCGCGATAACAACCGTCTCAATGAAACGAAGATCGCTCCGGCAGCCAGAACGACACCGTAAAGACACGAAACTCCGAAAATTTGCAGACTCGTCAGCTTGCTCCGGTCCAAGTCGGAAAAGTCGAGCGAGGACCTGCGAAGCCTGCGCCTCGTGGAGGAGGAGATAGCCCGCCACCGGGAGCGCCTCGAGTCCATCGGCGCCCAGGTCGCCGCGTTCCACGTCTACGGGGCCGACCAGTCGGCGATCGAGCTCGAGCTCGGCGAGCTCGCTTCGGAACTCGAGGCTGAGCTCGAGTCGCTCAGAGAATTCTCGGGAGACACTAAGGCGCGGTACCAAGCCGGCCAGCAGCTGGTGCCGATCGACGTAGCGCAGCAGCTAGCCGCCCTCGAGCTCCAGGCCGAGGACACGAGCCAAGCCATGGAGGAGAAGCAGCGCGAGCAGAAGCGCGCCAGGACGACGCGCACCGACTACCTGGCCGACGTCGACGAGCTCCAGGCATGGATGCGCGACGCCGAGCTCAAGGTGCAGGACAGGTCTTGCGAGCCGACCAAGATGATGGAGAACCTACGGCAGATACAGAACGAACTCGCCCCCATGTCCGACAAGCTCGAGAGACTCACCAAGAATGGAAAGGCCATCATGGAGAACACGAGGGACGACGCGGAGAAGGAACTGATCGCCAAGACCGTGGCGAACCTCACGGAGCAGTTGGCTCAGGTGAAGGCCTGGCTGGACGAGAAGAAACAGCTGGTCGGGGACACGCTGGACGCCTGGCAGAGGTTCCTCACGCTTTTGGAATCTGTCAAGGCCTGGACGGCCGAGAAGAGGCTGTTCCTGGCCGAACCCTTGAAATTAAGTACTCTTAATCAAGCGAGACAAAAGTTGCACGAGTATGCGGTACGTTTCGTGAGACGGCGACTACTTTATGTAGCGAGTGTTGTACCTTTTGATAGAAATTCTCTTCTATTAACCTTTAGGGGACCGGGAAACCACTATAGTGATATAAAAAAAGAAATTCCTCTTTTTTGTTTTAACTTCATTATTATGGGATTCTCGTGTGCGTGATGTCACACTTTGAATACTTTTTGAACTTTTCTGCTTGAATTCAAGTCGAAAAAGCATACGTCATTTTGTGCCCGACATTTTGAATTTTGAAAATATAAGAATTTTTCTATAAAGAATAATGTTAAAACACCCTAGAATTTTTTTCCGAATTTTTCTGGTTATAATTAACCCTCGTATTACCCCATTTTCTGTGATTCAAAAATTCCAAATGCCGGTCCTCTAAAGGTTAAAGATCTCGTAACCCCTTATTCTTGTAAATATTGCAAATTTCTGAAAGATCATATTGTTAATTCAAAACTTACTTCCTCGCTGTATGAAAGTCAATAATTTGTTAAGAATTCCAGTAGCACTAAACAATCGTAAATTCCTCAGACCGCCGTAAAGAGCTGTAAGCAAGTGAACAAAAACTTGAGCGATATGGGCCGCGAATTGGAGAGCATCGGTCAGGTGACAAGCGTCGGCGATTTGCCTGTAAGGCTCACGGAAGCCGAAGACGCAAAGGTCGAAGTCGAGGGTCAGCTATTGGAAAGGGTTAGTTTACTACCGGTCTTAAATCACTTACCCCTCGCGGCAATTGACGCGGGCACTCTGGCAACCTGTTGCTTTTACAGAACGCACTGCTGCAAGAGATGAGCGAAGAGTGGGAGCAATGCGAGCGCAAGATGAAGGACGTCCGTGTTTGGATGGAGAAGGCCCGACAGAGCCTCGACTCCGCGCAAAACAAGAAGAAGCCGCTGAGAGATCAGCACGCGATTCGCGAGAAGATGCTGAGCGACGTCACCATTCAGAAAACCAAGATCACCATGAGCGTGGAGAAGCTGCAAGTGCACTTCCGCTCCGGCGTCGGTGGCGACAATCGCGTAGTCGAGACCGCGGACGAGCTTCTGGCTGAACTTGATGTGCTCAATGAAACCGTTAAGGAGCAGACCACCTCGCTCGAGGCTTGTCTCGCTCAGTTAGATCAATACCAACAGGTTAGGATTAGATTGCTAAAGGAGGCGAAGAATTTTTTAACGTTTTAATGAATTTCGGTAATGTTTGCAATGTCTACTCCGTACGTAAAAGATGCAAGATTCCGTTACAGGGATTCATTTAAAGCTTCAAATGTTCTTCGGTTCTTCGAGTGCCCTCTAAATGACTGGCAGCATATGACATAGGGATATTGGGTTTTTTACAGGAAATACAGCAGCTCCGGCAACAAATCGTTCAAGTTGAACAGCAGCTGAGGACAGTTTTGAGTCCAACGTATCTGCCTAACGACAGAGAAAAGGCGCAGCAAGAACAACAGGTAGGTTTACGATTCTCTTTACCCCCCACTCTTTCTCTTTCACCTGCACTGTGCGCTAGAGGGCAGCAATTGATTTGTACATATAATAGTTAAATTGATACCAACACAAAACCACCACCAAAATTGTATGTTTTGCACTTAGTGACTTATGAAATTGATTAATACGTCGATTGGTGGACCACATTTAATAATAATTATGACGTTAAAAACACTCTATCACTTTGTAATTAATTTTAAGATCTGTTATTTGCTTTTTATTACTTTATGTCAGCACTGTTAATTTTTCATTTATTCTTGTTCTTTTATAATTTTTAATTTTTTAAGGACAGGAATTTGCTTCCTTTTATGTCAGTCCTTATTAAAACGATCATATTGCTTAAAAATCATTGGTGGATGGGCAAATTCATAAAAATTTGTTACATTTTAATTTTTATTTATTTTTGGTTCTAATCTTTCATAAACCTAAAATGGTGTATTTGCTTTATGGGTGTTGGTTGGTATCTTTATTTTAATTCTGTTTTGCGTATTTTTCTCACCTCTCACACTTAGCTTTTAAGTCATTTTTCTGTGATTATATTATTATTTCGAGGGATAACTTGATTTCGCTTGTTTGTGTTGGCATTTCATATTTGTTTGTACATTGACTTTAGTTAGATACTTATTAGTTTATGTTTTGTTATTATATATTTTTTAATTTACATTCCTATTTTTATATTTAATTCACATTTCTGTAAATATTATTGTAGAAAGCACATCACTTTTTATATATTTGCACAATTATATTAAGTAATTATTATTTATCACGTTTATTATTTCATTTTTACACATAATTTAGTCGTCTAAAGAAATTTCTCATCGACATCGATACTTTAATTTATTACTGGCAGCAGCTCAAACGTAGCTAAATCAAGTCAACTTTCTTGGATTAATTAAACACGAAATATACCGACTTTTCGTGACGAAGCCGCCTTAAGACGGCAATGCGAAGTCATTACATAATAAACGTGCGATTAATATAATTTTTTATTCTTTAATCATACGTTTGTCGACTAGCTGTTCATTTATGACTTTTGTTTGCTGCATTCCTTTATCTCCCACTCAAAAAACCTCACGGTGGAACTCCTGAATTACCTATCCTTACTCTCTTCCATTCAATGGACACTGCCTCCTAATTAATATTCAAATATTCTGTTCGTCGTCTTTGTCATTTTTACTGCCTTTCGTTTCGTCTGAATTGTTCTTTTTCTCATTTGCCTTGTTAATGCTCCTATTATTTTGGCGCGGGGTTTCTTTTAAACTTATTCTTATTCTACAATAATTTTTAATTCAACGATTCGGGTTTAATCTTTTTACTTCAATTGCTCAATTTTCTCGTTTGCACGCAAAGATTCATCGAGAAAGAATAAAGTCTCTACACAATAAGATTCAGGCACGCTCGGAAAGATCGAAACTTTTAATTCAGCGAGGAACGCCAGATATAGAGCCATTAGATTCTTAGCAATCGGCAGATTTGGCATCCGGTCATCTCGCGTGACCAGAGGTCAGATTGTACAATTGCTTTACGCATTTTGCGGTGCGAGAAGCACATCTAAAGGCTGTATCGTGGTGGAATTCACCGGAAAAGTTGTTCTGCGGAAAAACAACTGCATTCCTGCCGCGTTTAATCTTCAATGACTTGAAGCGAAATGTGCCGAGACTTGTTAGCGAAGGACGCTGGATTATTACGTGATGTACGGGAGATTTAGTTTGGTTTGATTTTTGTTACAGATTTTTCATTTTTATGATCGAATTCATCGCTTCGTGTATTTTTTTTTTGTAACGCAAATAAAATTTCCGTTTTTCGTAACTGTCTTGCGTGTAAAAGATTTTACTTGTGAATTTAATGAATAAACAGTTGTTTCTCTCGCTATAAATGTAAATTATTGTAATAATCGTAGAAACAGATTTTCTTTCATGTACTATACATTTTTAATAATATAAAAAGCAACGAGAAAAATAAAGAGCATTCTTTTTGAGAGAGAATTGAGACGTCCATATTTTTCTTCTCCACTGATCGGCGTAACCTTAAGTTTCCTAGAATTCCAAATCCAACAATAAAATGTTAAAAGTGCTAATGATTCTTGAAGAAATTACATACATTTTTAATCAATTATTATCAAGAACCCTTAAGAATAGAAGATTTAAATTTCTTAACAAACTTAAACTTTTAAAAATAAAAGAATTTTCTGAAGAATTTAATAACTAAAAATATGTACAAATGACAAGTGCTTCCGATGCTTAAAATAAACAATCTATGCCCATCCCGCTGAAACAATTCTTAATTGAAAACGCAAAGATATGAGATCTCCTGGCACTTAAATTTTGCGAGCAGGCCTTGCGGACACGAGTGGAGGAATGGAAGCAGCGCTCAAGGACGTTGGCCGATCAAATTCACGCAGTTGACCCGCACTACGTTCCACCGAGTGCAGAAAGCAGCAGCAAACCCATCAGCCTGGTCTCGTACGCTGACATTGCTGCAGGAAGGTCCAGGTCAAGCTCCCGGCACGCTAGTCCTCTCAGAAAGAACAAACAAGATGTTCCCATGTCTGCTCAAGTTCTCCATCAATCGCTTGCAAGATCGACTGCTCCGCCAGCTCGCCCTGCGCAAACTAACGAAGGCGCAGATTACGCTAAACCCGTTGAAGAGCCAAAGGTACAAAGAGGAACTCAGGCGCAGCTGAAAGCCCAACCGCAAAAAGAAGTACAGCAAAAAACCAAAGACAATCCGCAAGTGGAAAAGCAACAAGCTAAAGGAAAATCTGAAACCAACGTAAGACGTGGAAGGTCCCCTACTAGAAAAATCCCAGCTAAGCAAACTACCAAAACTTCTGAAAGTGCAAAACCAAAAGTTCCTAATGTACAGATACAAGTGCTTGAGACTGATACACCAAAAGTGCCATTAAATAAAGAAGATAAGCAAGAAACTGCCGATTCGTCTGTTCAGCGAGGATTAGCTCCACGGGAAGACAGACGAGGAAGATCACCTAGTCCTATGTGGGTACCAGGATCAACGTCTTACGCTGATATATTGAAAGGTCAATCTTCAAGAGCATCTTCGGAAGTAGATGAAAGAGTTGACCACATGGTCCATCTTAAAATTAAAGAAGCGCGTATCGTGTCCAGAGAAGTTTCTCCCAATAGAATACGCGAACCTCAAACTTTGAAAGTTGCAGAGAAACCTGCAGAAATTTCTGAGACAAAAACCGATGTTAAAGTCGACGTTAAAGATGCTACAACTACTGAACAAACTTCGTATCAAAATGTATGTCCTTTACCTGTTACCAGAACAGTGCCACATACAGAAATACAGCCAGTGACGAGTTGGGCTGATGAACCATTAGATGATTTTAACACTTTGAATGAACCCATGATCAGTGCACCCCATCAAATGTACAATTATATGCATCCGATGCCAGAATTAGTAGGATTTATTAATTCTCAGTTAAACCCTTACCAAGACAACCCTTACGTTTACGGTGCTGTTTCTGTTCAACCAATAGATCCCATTGCCTTGAGCAATTACGCAGCAAATGTTCAATATACCACTCAACCCTTTGTAGCACAACCTAGTTACTTACCTCCAGAAATATATCATCAAGTTCCAAGTGTGCAGCAACCCAGCGCTTCAAAAAGTGTAGCTATAAACGAGCCTGTGATTTTGAAACCTGAAACCAGCGCAAACATTCAATCAAATATTTTATTGAAAACCGATGTGTCTAATCCTTCTGTTACTGTACGTGATAATAGTGAAGCTATTAAATCTCCAGTAGAAATTGCTAAACCTGTAAAACCCAGCAAACAAGAGACTGTGCTAAGTGAAACTCAAAATCTTAAAACAACCGATTTATTACAACCTAAACCAGAAACAAGCAAGAACGAGAAATCAGAGCAAGCCGAGGCTCGTGGATCATCTTTTTCATATGCACAAATCTTGTCACAAGGTTTAACTCCCCGAGAGCTTGCATCTGCAACATCTCAACAACACTCTGAAAAAACTAATGAACCATCACCCTCGTACACAACTTCAAAGGCCTCAAATGAACTTGCAACAAAATCAACGGTTTCAGAAACTGAGAAAGAACAAGACAATGCAAAATCAAAAGCTGAAAATTGGGATACTATCAAGAAAAAAGATACAAAGCGAAAACAAACTTTCAGTGAACAACAGCCTAAAAAAGAAGAAAATAAGAAGAGCAAAAAAGGAGCAGAAAAAGCTAAAATAGGCAGTACTGATAAAGTTGAAAAAACAATTACAGAGAAACAGCCTAAATTAGATATTCCTACGCAAACTCAAAAACCACTTTCACATGAAAATACTAACGCTCAAAGAAAAGTGAAAAGTAAGGAAGAAATTAAAAACGAAGAAAAACCACCAGAATCGCAAGAACTTACTTCTTCTGACAATACTATCAATAATTTATCCGATAAAAAGAAAAAACAAAAAAAGAAGAAACAAGATCAATCAGAAGAAGATGAAATAGACAAAGCTTTAAAGGAAATTGAAGGTATGGACAAACAAAAAACGAAAATAACTAAAGATAAACCCATTAAAGAAGTTAATAAAAATAAAACAGAAATAAAGCACTCTGATCAAAAAGAAATATCAAAATTAAAAGCATCAAATAAAGATCTGAAGGAAACAGAAGAGAGTAAATTAGAAAAAATTGAATTAAAAAAAGTGACTGGAAGCACAAAACAAATAGATGAGCCCAAACAACAAGAATCTGTACAGATTCCTGATACCAATGAAGAAAAAGAATTAGAGCGCAACAAAACTGAATTAGACGCTATTGTTAAAGATGAAATAGAAAATCAAAATACTAAGGTGAATGACAACGCTGAACATAATACTGTCAATGCTAAGAAAAAAAATAAACAACAACCTAAATCTCATGAGTCTAAAAACATCGCTGAGCAGAAAATTAAAGACCAAAATCAAGATAAAACTTCCTCTAAAGATTCAAAAGCTGAAAAATGCATCGAAATTTCGGAAAATGTATCGATAGAAAAGAAATTATTCGAGGTACCTTCTGATGATTCAAAAAGTGCTAAAAAATCTAATAAAAAGAAAAAAGATAAAAATGTTGTAGAACAAGAACCTAACCAGCAAAGGAAAACAGTTATCGATGCAAAAGTTTCATCTATTGAAACTTCAGAAGATATAAAATCTATACAAAGCATTCAAGTTTCTAAAAATTTACCAGTGGAAGAGAAGTCTATTAAGATACCTTCGAATGATGCAAAGAATGATAAAAAAACTAATAAAAATAAAAAAGATAAAAACGTTAGAGAACAAGAACCTAAACAACAAAAAAGAGCAGTTGCTGATTCGAAAGTTTCAGAACTTGAACCTGCAAAGGATTCAAATTCTTCAGACACGATCCAAGTTTCTGAAAAGATACCAACAAAAGAGAAATTGCCTGAGATACCTTCCAAAGACTCAAAAGGGACTAAAAAGCATAATAAAAATAAACAAGACAAAAATATTACAGAGCAAGAATCTAAACAGCAAAAAGGAGCAATTGCTGATTCGAAAGTTTCAGATATTGAACCTCCAAAGGATTCAAATTCTTCAGACACCATCCAAGTTTCTGAGAAGGTAACAGTCGAGGAGAAATTGTCCGAGATACCTGCCAAAGACTCAAAAGGGACTAAAAAGCCAAATAAAAATAAAAAAGATAAAAATATTACAGAGCAAGAATCTAAACAACAAAAAGAAGCAATTATTGATAAGAAGGTTTCAAATATTGAACCTCTAAAGGATTCAAATTCTTCAGAAACCATCCAAGTTTCTGAAAAGATACCAACAGAGGAGAAATTGCCCGAGATACCTTCCAAAGACTCAAAAGGGACTAAAAAGCCTAATAAAAATAGACAAGATAAAAATATTACCGAGCAAGAATCTAAACAACAAAAAGGAGCAATTGCTGATTCGAAAGTTTCAGATATTGAACCTCCAAAGGATTCAAATACTTCAGACATAATCCAAGTTTCTGAAAAGGTACTGGCAGAAGAGAAAATGCCCGAGATACCTTCCAAAGACTCGAAAGGGTCTAAAAAGCCTAATAAAAATAGACAAGATAAAAATATTACAGATCAAGAATCTAAACAACAAAAAGGAGTAATTGCTGATTCGAAAGTTTCAGATATTGAACCTCCAAAGGATTCAAATTCTTCATACACTATCCAAGTTTCTGAAAAGATACCAACAGAAGAGAAATTGACTGAGATACCTTCCAAAGATTCAAAAGACACTAAAAAGCCTAATAAAAATAAACAAGATAAAAATATTATCGAGCAAGAATCTAAACAACAAAAAGAAGCAATTATTGATACGAAAGTTTCAGATATTGAACCTCCAAAGGATTCAAATTCTTCAGAAACCATTCAAGTTTCTGAAAAGATACCAACAGAGGAGAAATTGCCTGAGATACCTTCCAAAGATTCAAAAGACACTAAAAAGCCTAATAAAAATAAACAAGATAAAAGTATTACCGAGCAAGAATCTAAACAACAAAAAGAAGCAATTGCTGATACGAAAGTTTCAGATATTGAACCTCCAAAGGATTCAAATTCTTTAGAAACCATCCAAGTTTCTGAAAAGATAGCGGCAAAAAAGAAATGTCCCGAGATACCTTCCAAAGATTCAAAAGGGTCTAAAAAGCCTAATAAAAATAAACAAGATAAAAATATTACCGAGCAAGAATCTAAACAACAAAAAGAAGCAACTGTTGATACAAAGGTCTTAACTATTGACACTTTAGGTGATACAAAACCTTCACAAGGCATTCAAGTTTCTGAAAAACTACCAACAACACAGAAATCTACTGAGTTAGCTTCCAGTGATTCAAAAACTGCTAAGAAATCTAATAAAAATAAAAAAGATGAGGATATCAGCGATCAAGAATCTAAGCAACAGAAAAGTACTATCACCGAGTCAGAAGTCTTAAATATCGAAACTTCTAAGGGTTCAAAATCTGTACATAGCACCCAAATTGTCGAAAAAATACTGACAGAAGAAATATCTCCTGAAGTACCTTTCGATAATTCAAAAGTTGTTAAAAAGCCTAAAAAAAATAAACAAGATACAAAGATTATAGAATCAGAATTTGAACAAAAAGAAATTAACAAAATCGCTGAAACAAGTACATCAACGTTGTCCGGAAATATTGAAATAATATCATCCTCTGAGTCAGCAAAGCTTGATATTAAATCGGAACAAACGAGAGAAGAGAAATCTGAGAAACCTTTTGAAATTATTGAAAAGCAACCAGATAACGCTAAATCAGATGTTAGTAGTAAATCTGCAGAAACGTCTAAACATTCAGATATCGTCGAAACAAATGCTAAATCACAAATCTCATCACAATCGGAATTACTCAAAAACAGAACCGAAGATTTTATAAAAAACGAGATAGAAGCAACTAAAATAGAATTTGACAAACAAGAATGTATTAGTAAAAATAAAAAGCAAGAGAAATCTAAAAAATCGAATGAAATTTCTGCTGCTGTTGTGCAACCAAGTATTGAAAATAGTAAAACAGAAAATATTACACCAGAAGTGGACGAAAGACAGCAAAAAGATAAAATTATTTCACAACCGATTCAAGACAATACTAATGTCATAACTGCAAGTAAAGTAATAAAAAAACCTCTTATTGAAAAAGCTGAATCAGATATCTCTACTTCTCCAACAAAATCATTTGAAAATAAAACAGATTTATTACCGGAAAATTTACCTGCTTTATTAGACACTAATACTTTAAGCGACGATGCGCCCTTATTTGGTAGTGTACAGGATAGAAAAAGGACTAGTTCCACTAAACATCGAAGTGAAACTGATACTAAACAAGTAATTTCTGATCCTGAAAAGAGGAATGTAAATCAGGAAAATAAAAAAGAAATAGAACCTACTACATTACCCTTCTTGAATGAAACTATTAAGGAATACCATACAGATTATCATATTCATGCTCAAGCGGAATCCAATTTGTACCGTTTTTACAAAGTGGAAAAAGTTCTCCAAGAAAATCAATTCCCTAAGTCTGATGAAAAAACTAGATCATTGAGTATAGAGAGGATAGTGCAGGAGTCGAAAATGAAAGTACCCAAAACTGATATAAAAAATAAGCCCACACCTACTTCTGAGAAAACCGAAGTAGTACATTCAAATATTCTTGGCCAGCCTACGTCTGATGCGGAAGATAAAAATCTATCGGTCCCCTCGAAAGAGTCATCTTTAAGTGTTCATTTAAAATCTGATGATTCTTGGATGAGCCTTTTAGATGAACCTATAGTAATTGATGATGATTTTGATGAAGAAGATATGAAAAATAGTAAAGAATCACAAGAAGACCCAGACACTAAAATTTCTCTTAAAGCTGATGCTTCACAAAATATCACAAACAAAACATCCAATACTGACATTTTATTATCGAAAGGACCTGAAGTCAAGAGTGTAGAAGATGTTAATCTGCAACAAGATTCAACTAAAGATATACCTGAAAGTTTAGGTGATAAATCAAATCTTATTGATACTAAATCAAGTTCTGAAATTGTAAGCGAAATAACTACTGAAACGAGTTCAGAAATTTCTAAAGGAGCAAAAAAGAAACAAAAACAAAAAATGAAATCCACTGCCAAAGTAGAAACAATTGATGCTAAAACATTAGCAACTATTCAAGCAACTCAAGAAAAACGTTTAAGCGAAAGCAAAAAGTCGACGTTTCAAGAACAAACTCACAATCTTCAACCTAAAGTATCAACGTCTGAAAAGAATAAACCTGATAAATCTGAACAAAAGAAAGAAAATATTCAAACTGATTCAAAGAATGCATTTGAACCATCTGTCAGTGGACAAAGTGAACATAAAGATAAATGTTTAGATTCAGAGGAAGCTGCAAAGCAAAAATCTGAAGCTACTGATGAGATTCCCGAAGAGATACCAAAACCAATACAATTGCTCGAGAGTAAATATTTGCAAAGAATAGATGTAGTTAAAGGAACGGGAAGAAAAGTAAAATATCTGGAAGGAACTGCAAAATTAACACCAGAATTTATTGAAGATTTCATTAATAATCACCCGTGGAACGTAGATCTTACTCCAGAAGAACAAGAAGAATATGATTACATTATGGAAAATAAAACTCTCAATCTCAATATACCCAAATTTCAGAACAGACAATGGCTTTTAGATGCCGAAAAGGACTATGAAGCCAGAATTAAACAACAATACGATGAATATGTCGCATTTTTAAAAGAAGAATTAGATCAAGATTTAATTGAAGATCCAGAACTCGCAGAGAAACTTAAAGAAGTCGAAAAAGATCCAGAATTTTGTAAGAAAATTAAAGAAGCTGTAGAAAAAGTCAAACGAAGAAAGGAAGAAAAATATAAAAAAAAACTTGAAGAAGAGAAAAAACAAAAAATGGAAATGGAAAGAAAACAAAAAATTGATGAAGAAATAAAACGAAAAATTGAGGAAGAAAAAAATAAAAAAATGAAAGATGATTCTTCGTTAAAATCAGACAGCAGCTGTACATCTCAAGAAAAATTAAAATCTTCGAAAAAACAATCAGATATACAAAAAGCTTCTCAAGATAGAACAAAAAAACTTGACAAACCAGATTCAAAGAAACCATCAACAACAGGCATTGATCAACAATCCTTTGAAAATCAAAAAGATACCAAAAAACAGACAGTAAAAGAAAATGAAGATAAACCAAAAGAAGTTCTATTATGCTCAATCGCATTAGAAACTTCTGTAAGTGAATCAAAATGCAGAGAAGGTGAATCTATAACTGAAAAATCTAAATTAGTGGAAGATACGTTAAAAACAAAATTGCCATGTGAATTGGGCGGTAAATTACTGGAAGAGAAAGATGCTAAAGATAAAGCTAATGAAAGTTCCAATCCAGAATTAAATAAAAAAATTGACGAGAAACAACCTTTAGCAGAAACTAAAGCTCAACCAAAAAGTGATGTAAACGTTTCCAAAAATCAATTAGACAAAGGTGCAGCAGAACCTGTAAAATTAAATGACTCTGAAACGTCTACTGAAAAAGACATCAAAAAGCAAAGTAATGTTCCGAGCCAACCACCTAGTATTGACTCTAATAAAAACAAAAAGAAGAAAAAACAAGGTAAAAATATCAACGAAAAAGATCTGTCGGAAATAAACAGTGAAGGTATTAAGAAAGAAAATGTAGTATCAAAACCAGATATACTAGTCCAGAATCCTATTCCAATTAAAGATGAAAAATTTATTAAAGATGAGAAACAAAAATCTTCGAAAGATGCAAAATTACAGAAGAAACTGCAATCAGATTCAAAAGAAATTCAAGCGCAACCGCAAAATGTTAAAAGTAACTTAGAGAAGAAAAATGATGTAGCCACTGAAAATCTTAAGCTTGTTAAAAATATGGAAGAAAGCAGTGAAAATGCAAATATAACTTATGCAAAAATAGCAGCAACCTCCGTTGTGTCGTCCGAGGCTGATAATGAAAAATCTTCTGACAAAACGCAAATATTGGATGATAAATATACAGAAAAAGACAGTAAAAATGAAAGAAAAATTACAAGCTTAGATTCTACTGAACATTCTACTTTGGAAAACATACCAACAGAAAGTATCATAACTGGCGGTGACAAAACTGAAATTCTTCCTCCTAAATCAAAAACAGTTGAAGTAGATTCTGATGACAAATCCCAATCCACTTCATACGCTGAAATAGTAGCAAAACATTCCCTAGAACCCATTGAAGATTCAAATGATACAATTCAATTAAATAAAGCTGATTTTCCAAAAGTAGATATTCAATCATTAAATAAAGATCAACGAGCACTTCCACAAATTCAAATTACTGAAGAAGAAACACTGGAACCAATAGAAAACATTGTTCACGTAGATGACCAAGGTTTTATGGAATTTGTAAATAGAAAGGAATTAAGATCACGTCGTTCACGTTCACGTTCTCGCTCAAGGAGTTCAAGACGTAATGAACCCCATGAAGAAGATAAGAATAAAAGCAATGACCA
Source organism: Ormyrus thymus (assembly GCA_035582935.1). Lineage (NCBI taxonomy): Eukaryota > Metazoa > Arthropoda > Insecta > Hymenoptera > Ormyridae > Ormyrus > Ormyrus thymus. The sequence continues at coordinate 1,297,024 of JAWWEM010000044.1, read as the reverse complement.
TTCAAAAATCAATAAAGTGCAAGATATTAAGGCAGTAGACGAGAAAAAAGATGAGAAACCTGGTGATTCTAAAATTAAAGAAAAAGATGAGGCAATTAGTTCTGTAGAACAATCAGACGCTAAGCAGCAAACAGAAAATTGCAGTAATACTAAGAATAAGAAAACAAAAAATAAAAAAAGTAAAATTACTGCGAACGAATCTCAACAAGAAAACGTAAAAGATAATTTAAATAAAAAAATGGAAGAAATTCTTTCGTCAAATGAAGATTCAATTTTAACTGTAGATAAAAAAAATGTAGAAAAACAAACTAAGTCAGATGATAAAGTTAAAGAACCTGCGAATAAAGATTCTTCTATTTTACAAGAAAAAACAAGCGATAAAGTTTCGAGTTTACTTGATGATAAAACTGAGTCAGCCAAAACATCTTCTAAAAAAGGGAAAAAAGCAAATAAAGAACAAACAAATGATTCAAATCAACAGCTTGTGTTGAAAGAAGAAAATAAGGACAAAGAAAAGTTTAAAGACGAAGTTTCAAAATTATCAACAATAAAAGAAACTATACAATCTTCAAATATTTCAAATCAAGACGACAGTGATAATTCAAAAGAAGTTTCTCTGCAAGAAGATAATTCAACAATAAGTAATATTCAAACTGATAAAAAATCAGACAATAAAAAATCATCTAAAAAAGGAAAGGATGCGAATAAAGAAGACATAAAAATATGCTTAGAAAAGCCAATATTAATAAAAAAAGACGAAATTAATGTCAATGTAACAAAAATATCAACGGAAGATTCTAATGCACGAACAGCAACAAAAGAAGAAAATAAGTCTGCAGAAAAATTAAAAGAGAAAGTGTCACTAGTTTCTAAAGAAAAAGAACCGCGAAAGACAGAGGAGATAGTTTTGCTAAAAGATTCACAAAATAACAAAGAATCAACTAATAAGAAGTCGAAAAAAGACGAAAAAACGAAGAAAGAATCAGTCACAGTAACAAAAGAATTACCTACTGTTACGGAATTAGCATCTGAAAATTCTCAACATTCTGCCGAAGAATCATGCATGATACCTAAAAATGTAAAAGAAAGCGTTCCAGAAAAGGAGAATAACGCAATACCTAGAAATGTTGAAACTAGTAAAGAATCCAATAAAAAAGCTTCGAAAAAAGGGAAACAAGCAAATAAAGATCCTACGAAAACAGATGTTGACAAATTACCAGTAAAACAAGAAGATACAAAAAAGAGTCCTTCTAAAGAATCCAATGGTGATTCTAGAAAACAAGAAATTAAACCGGATAAGAAATTAGAAGAGGTTACCTCATTACCACCAAAAGAACATGGCCAATTGTTGGAAAAATCATCAACAACAAGTGAAAAGTCGGTAAAAAATACAGAGAAAATCGAAAGAGATGACTTGTTGGTAACCGACACATTGGGTGATAAAGAAGCAAATAAAAAAGCGTCGAATAAAAAGAAAAACAAAGAAGAAATAAAAATAAAGCCACAAGAGTCCCCAAAAACAAAAGTAGATGTCAATAAAGAAACATTGTCAAAAGACAAAGCGAATCAAGAAAAAGTGAAAACAAATATTACATTGCAATCCATACTTCAGGACACCAAAAAATCTTCAGAAGAGTCGGCAAATAAAACAGAAATGGAAGATGATATTTCTAAAAAGCAGAGGCAGATTGAGATTTCCAAAGATACAGAAACTAGTAATGAAAGTAACAAACGACCACCGAGAAAAGGAAAGGGGGTTGATCAGAAAGAAACAAAAAGATCAGATAAAGAATTTAATGAGCAAAATCAAGAAGAAGAGAGAAATAAGACTTCAAAAAAATTAAAAGATCAAACAACAAAGGAACAAATACAACTTCAAAATATTGCAACAACTTCGGAAAAATTGTTAGTTGCAGTTGAAAAAGACACAGAAACCAAAGAATCGAAACAAGAAACTAAAATATTACCCACTACTGTAGTTAATAAAGAGCCCAATAAAAAGAAAGATTTAAAAGATAAGAATATTCCAGAAAGAACACCATCAGAATCATCAAACAAAGAAAAAGTCTTAAAGGAGGAACAAAAGTCTGAACAAAAACTTGATCAAGACAACCTTACAAAAGCAGCGGCAGACAATAAAACTGTAGAATCTAAAAAAGATGTTATCGATGATTCAAAAAATAAAATGCAACCAGAGAAAAATAAAAACGATAGTGTCACAAAAGAACCAGATTCTGATAAATCTGCTAAAATTAAATTAAATGAAAAGAAGGAACCAGAAAAGCTTGAAGACAATTCGATTGATACTAATTTAAAAATAGAAGAAACGAAGAAGGAAGCAGAAAAGCTTGAAGAAAAGTCCATTGAAACTAATTTAGAAATAAAAGATGAATTAGACAGTGCCGACAAAAGCATTGAAAATGAATCTTTAACAAAACCAAAAGTCACATTCTACATAGCTGATGAAATGGTAGTCGTATCTCAAATAAAACCTAAACAAACCCTTCCAGAAATAGCAACGAATATTATTCCAAAAGAAGAAAAAGAAGAATCTTTATCTTCTTGGACCAGATTCCTTTCCGAGGATACCGGCTTTTGGCCAAATAAGCATGTTTACCAAGAAGCAGAATGCGCATTCTTTGAAGCAGTTGCATCGGACCTTAAAAAATCTAAAAAACAGGCAAGTACTGACTCGTCTAAAAAAGATTCTAATGATAAAGACGATCCCAGCGATGATAGTTCAGGAAAGGGTGGAAAACCAGATAAATCAGATTCCCAATCAGATTCTTCCAACGCAAATACCGGAACCCCTCGTACTGAGCGTTTAGTGGCCGATTTGCCCGGTGGAATTGGTAGTTGGAAAGATGATAGTACCTTCTTAGCACTTGAGAAAAATGAAATTCTTGATGACGAACAGCAAACACTTTCGAAAGATACTAACATACCTGAAATTAGCAATCCTAATCCCGAAATTTCCGACTCCCTTTTACATTATCCTGAACACCATCCAAATTCCCATATCAATTTAGGTGTAAAGTCAAGCGGTTCTATTGAGATGCTGAATGAAGACATGGAGATACAAGACTTGGCTCGGAAGGTTGAAGAGAGTAATACTCTAAAAATGAAGGTGCGAGTCATCAATCTGGGCAAAAAAAATTAATCTTGTGTTTTTGTCCTGTTCGTATACATAATCTTCATGTATACTGAACATTACCCAAAGATTTTGCAGTTCTATTTAACACCGTATCAATTTTCATACGATTTCTTATAAATCCGAAATACGATAAAGACACATTCACTGACATTAACTACAACTTTTATTATGATTTATTTATTTTTATATTTTTAAAGATATATTTTTATCGTAATTCGTTATTTTTAAAATAATATGTTTGTTTTATTTTTTAATTTTTTAGCGCTTTTTATACTTTCCGTTGTTTATTGCTTTTTTTTTATTAAGATAATGTTGGATTGATTTGAGCGATAAAAAATGTTGTTTTAATTTATGAGTCTTCAAGTTAATTAAAAATTTAAAAAAAAATTACAAAATTCGTATTATCTAACATTTTCTTAAATACCTAAGTAATACAATTTAGATACGAATGATTTACAGCTTTCCTGCTAAATGAATTGTAAATTATGTTTGTGTCTAAATTGTATATCTTTTATTTTGTTGTTTATTACTTATTTTTTGCATGTACACTATCAAATTTCACATTTATTTAAACATTTATTTCTGTACAAAACTTCAATTTTGATTTAATTTTTGTGAGTGTCGTTTATTCTTCTCGTTATTTAAATAAAACCATGACTTGATCCTTTTCATTACTAATATTTGTCCAAACAATTTAATACCAACATATTTCAGGTACCTTATGCAGCTGCAATCGAATCAATGGATTGAAGACTTTCATTGATTGCGTTTTCGTTGTCTAATGTATTAATGATCTAAGAAGTAATCACTTTATAATGTCGAATTATTACATGAATAATAAAAATATCTTATATATACATTATTGAATATTTTGTAAATCTTTTAACATTTCTTAAGAGAAATATACATTGATATTCGTGTAATATTTCGAAGATATAAATCAATACTAAAAAGTACGTTGTAGAATAATATGTGAAATTTTTATTTTCAGTTTTTAATAACATTGCATTGATGTAAGCGTGATATTTACTATATTGGCTTGCGTTACTTTTAGTTTCGCATTGTCCGAAATTGCTATTTTAACTGCACGTCGTTGTAGCGTTACATAAAAATTAAAAAAAATATTATATGAACATTCTTATTCCAGGAAAAAGTGAAACACACAATTGATGATTTACAACTAGCCGTAGCTCAACTTGAAGGAGCTTTAAGAACTTTACCACGTGATAATTTACAGTCAATGATTAGTGCTCTTTCGGTAAATTTCATATATTTATGAATATATTACTATGTACAATAAACTGCATTTAACTTTGAATTATAATTTTACTTTTTTTATTTTCAGACGATACTAGCAGATCTGCGGTATTACAACCAAGAAGCTAACAGAATTGATTCTGAAATAAAACAAGTGCCTGCAGATGACGAGTTTAAGAAACTTCAAACGTCCATTGCCGAAACTCGAAAAAATCTCACTTACCTCTTAACTCAAGCTGAACAATGTCAATTATCCCTTGAGCAAGCTCGCGAAGTACAAGAAAAGAGAAAGCAAGAAATTAGAGCTTACAAGCAATGTCTAGAAGAAACTGAAGCCTGGATCAGACACATCACTCTTACAATTACTGACGAGACTACCGTTTTAAATTACCAGGTTCAAGTACATTAGTATTTATAACTTGTAGAACAAAATAAAATATTTTTAAAGAAAGAAAAATATTATTTCGTGAAGATATTAAAATCAGTTCTTCGTCATTGAATATTAAATTAATTTTTTTATCTTAAAATATTTTATTTAAGCATAAATATTCACTTCAATGTCGATACTATTTTAACCCTGAAATTACCATTCGATAGGCTCTGCAAGAAGAAATATCATTCCGGCTCCAACGCCTAGGAGAATTAGAATCGATGGCAGAAGTTAGCGAGCTTGCAAGAAACCTCAAAGAAGCCTTGCAAGACTTGGCGAATCAACTTAAACAGAAGCAGCAGGTACACGTCCCATATCAGAACTTGGAATTCTATGCTCTTACCACAATTCGCCATGCCACGGTGATGGGGCTCGCTTAATATCAAATAGATGAAACTTCTCCTTAAACTCTCGAACACTTGTGTTAATAAGTGATTTCGAAGAGCTAACTTGGCTGTGTCATTGGCTGATTCATACTTATCATTCATTTACTAAATTATTTATAAGTAATTCATTTAATTTCGAAGATCGATTAACACTTATTTTTTTAATTTTTTAAATTCATAAGGGCATTACGGAATTTAGAGTACGTACTTTCTCACAATTGTATGTTGTAAAAATACGCACTATTACTTTAAATTATTAAGTCATATTGTTAACTTTTTAAAAATACTAGTCATTTTTTATAATGATAATTATTTTACCTACTAATATTTAAAACCATCACGATCATACGAAATTGTTCATTTTATGAATATTTATTTTTATGATTAAATAACGTTATGTACCTTTTTAAGTAAATTGAATAGATGGCTTAATCAAAATAGAAAAATAAATATTTTTAGAAAAATTTTTTATTTATAGAAAGTCATAGTAGGTTAACATTAAATCATTACGTTTTAATCAAGCGTTACTAAAATATCAAGCATCGACATTACTACCACCTTCTTTAATCATCGCATCATCATTTCCATCGTCATGAACATCATCGTCATCGCATCGTTGCAATAACTTATGCTTTGAATCCACCATCTTCTTCTATATTGTGCACGAAGTAAATAGTGAAACGCCTGATAAAAGTGTAAAATAGTAATATTTGCAGTTTTAAGTTACTTTTTAAATACTTGGTTGTTACTCCAGCATTGATGTATTTTCCTATTATATAATCACCTTGTTTGCCCTATCTGTATTATTTTCTGATCCTGTTCTTTGACAATGTATATTTTTGTTTTGAACCTCTAAAGCTGTACTTTCCTACATCTATACAAAATTACTATTATTGTAACTTAAAAAAATTATGTAATATATGCACTGCGGATATTTAAAAATGTTATTTTATAAAGTTGTAACAATACTGCCACATTAAAGAGACGTATGCGATTTCCCTACTTCACTCTCTTTTCTTTATCTCTCTTGATGTAAATTATGACTTAAATATACAGCATGTAAATATTGCATGTAAGTCGAATTTATACCCTTAAAACCAAAAAATCTGCAAAACTTTTTATAAATGTAATAAGAAAAAAAACAAGTAAGTTACGTAATATCTTTTCTAAGTTAATATAAATCTTTATCAATTCATTATCGAAAAAATAAATTGATAACAAATTTACCTTACAATATGTTATACTTAATAATGATCAATGCACATATGATTA
>JAWWEM010000044.1:1252396-1290425 GCA_035582935.1 Ormyrus thymus | reverse complement strand
TTATCGAAAAAATAAATTGATAACAAATTTACCTTACAATATGTTATACTTAATAATGATCAATGCACATATGATTACTAATCGAGAATACAAGGTTTTTAAAATGTATTCTGACGAATAGTTTACATGTATTTAAATATTAATTTATTATATAATTTTACTTTAAATATTTTTAGTTATTATTTTACTTGTTATTTATTGAATTTAATAAATCGCTGGTATACTCGGTCGTTAAGATTGCATGTTATTATCGACGGAAGCTTCTATATTTAAGCTTCTCACTTACAAACTGATCTCCATACTGCCTCTATTTTCACTGCTAATTTTAAACTAGCGCCTTGCATTTCTGCACTTCGTGCTACGGCGTCTAAGACTCAACGATCTTTTTTCAGCAGATGGCCGACGAAAGTGAGCCATTGGCTCAAATCAAAGCGGCGAACAGTGCCGACGCTGCGCCAGATCGAGCATCGTCTCCTCAGTCATCACTAGAAGCTTCGTCGCCATCGTTAGCAGATGTTTCCCTTCAAACTGGGCAAAGTTTAATTCAAGATACAGTAATCAAGCAATCAAAACCAGAACAGTTAACTAAACAAACGTCAACAACATCAGTGCCAGTTTCTACAGCTTGTCAAACCTTCGAAGGTGCTCTAAGTTTGGAATCATTTGATATTCCGCAAGTACAAGAGACTATAAAAGTAGTAAAAAGTACTGACGGCAAGCACGACGTTATCGAGATTGCAACTAAAAATATATTGCCCGGTACTAACCAAGAGCAAGTGCGACGCGAACAGCCTGCTGCAAATCCAGAAGATATTGTAGTCGACATGAAATACCAGGACGCTCAAAAACAAGAAAACGTTACCTCTGAACTAAATATACAACATGCTGCTCCTCAATCATTTGAAACTGTGCTTGTAGAACCGGACGATGTCACAACAGAAGTAGTAGTAGACGCCGATGGAACGAAAAGAATTATTGTACGCAAACTTCGCAGAACTCTTGTTACTAGTAGACAAACAGTACAACAGCATCTTTCTCAGCTGTCTACTTCTGTGGGAGATGGTCCACCAGTGGTTCAAGCGTTTTCTGAAGCTACTATGAGAGGGCAGCAAGTGACAGTGACTAGAACTAGATCTGACGGAACAGTTGAATTGGCAACAAGACAAACTTATGGTGGTAAAGTAATGACAGGTACTCCAGGTGATCACGTAAATGTTGAAGAATTTGAAAATACTCCAGAATTTTCTCAGCGAATAATTCATGGCGATATTAAAGCATTAAGTCCAAGGCCTGCGGATGTTGACGATGCACTTGCTGAAAGTTCTGAGTACCGAACGAAAACGTCGACTGTTCATGCCGTAGTGCAACAAGTGTCAAGAAAAGTTATTAGAAAAACTCGGCGTATTATTCGAAAAGTTACTATTGTTGACGGTAAAGAAGTTACCAGTGAAGAAGTTGTTGAAGAGCCAGAAGAAGTTGAAATTGATGAACAAAATATACCACACATCAGTATCAATGTAATAAAAAATGAAGACCAAGGTACTTTTGAGAATACGGATGTATATCATGACAGTCAAGCTCAAGCAGAACCTTACATTATAAAAATAGAAACCGCCTCAGAGAAACCAGAAACAGATGTAGTAACTGATAATATTCCTGTAGAAATTCCTGTAATTCAGTCGCAAGCTAAAGAAGTACCTTTAGAAGTACAAGCTGAAACGGATAAAATGAAAAAACAAAAATCTCAAAAATCAAAAAAGAAAAAATCAAGGAAAAGCTCAACAACTCCTGAAGACTCACTTGACTCGGATAAAACTTATACGATCGAAGAGCGACCTCCTTTACCAAGTAAACAAGAATTTGAAGGTGAACCGCATACTAATGTAATTGCTATTCAAATGAAACCTTGTGCAAAAGATAAACACGAACTTGAGTATACTCCAATTGAGGTAACAATTTCGGAACCAAGCGATCTGGCTGAAGAAAGCCAAAAATTAATAGATTCTGAAAAATATACCATTTTGCAGACTCCTATCGAGGAATCTATTGAATCGACAACAAAGGACGTGTCTTCTTTAGAGTCAACAATCGTTGATGATATACCAACGGTTACGAATGCTAGTTGTAAGTTTGAAGATAAACCAGTAGAAACATCTTTCGAAACACATGATATTAAACTAGAATCTGGCACTGTAGATGTAGAACAGCACACTGACGTTATTGATAGACGCACAGTAGACGTTGACGATCATTTGAAGTCAGATATTCCCGATATTCCACAGAAAGAAATCGAATCAAATAAAAAGGCTGCGGAAGAATTAAGAGGTACAGTAGAAACTGAAAAAATGTTAGTAGAAGAAAGAAAGCAACATGAACAAGAAAGTACTCAGTTATTAAAAGAAAATATTAGTGCTAATAAAGCTGAATCTACCAAAGGTACCTCTCAAGTAATTTTACAAACTGAAAATACAGATTCTTTGCAAAAAGTTGACATAGCTTTATCAATTCAAAATCAAGAAGAAGCCAGCAAAGGACCTTTAGTTTCGGTGCAATCTCATGTTGAAAGGCCAGGAGACAATGTATTGAAAGTATCGGAAGAAAATATTAGCATTAGAATACCTGCTGAAAAAGAAACAGTTGAAGTCGTTGACAGGAAATCCTTCCAGCCAGGTTATGAGCAGCCACAAACTGTACATAAAGAGTCCGAAATCGTACCATCAACAGTAGAATCAAAGGAAACAGGAAGTATACCAAAATCGACAGCTTTCAGTGAAACAGATGTTTCGACAAGTAGAAAAGGCAAAAGAAAGAAAAAACACAGAGAGAAAAAGGAACATGAAAAACCAAGTGATGAAGAATCTAGTGAGTCCGCGGTGACTACTACTATAGCAGATTCAATCGAAATAGATCTACCGCAATCAGATTCTTCAAAACATATAACAGATCAACCAGAGCCAGATGTTTACATTACAGAATCATCGGATAACTTTTCAGCACAAAGAGATGAAGGAGATGGTTACGAAGCAGACCATAGAACAACTGTGGATGAAATTCATCCTGAATCTGAAGGTGATATTAATAAAAAGAAGAAAAAGAAGAAAAAGAAACAGAAAGCTCGTGGTCTTAAAGAAGATGATCTTGAAATACCGAAAAGTAAAGCTGATGAAGTTGAATTAACGGATGAGATTCAAAGTCTAGAAAGTGAAGATACAAAAACTTCTAAGAAACCATCGAAAAAACGAAAACGAAGAAAGGAAGAGATCGATGCAGTTGGTAGTGATGAAGTTTTTGCCGAATCAAGCGATATTAAGACGAACGAGGTAGACACTCAAACTGTCATTGAAACTCGCGATATTTCTGCTGGTGAAACTATTCCAGAAATTTCTAAAGAAATAGTAAGCCCAACTCAATTATCTCCCGAATTTGAAAAAATAAGTACGTTAGAACAAGAAATTCAAACATTAAAACTGGAAGAAGCGCATTCTGAAATGCAAACTTCTCCAAGGCCTGGACTTGATACTGCTTTACAAACGTCTCTTGAATTAAAACCAGAACTCGAAGAATCTTCAGTGCAAACTAAGACACCTGATATCATTTTAACAGGAACCATAGGCCTTCAAACTACCCCTACCGAAGAAATAATTCCTACTCCTACTCCTCTCGTCCCTTCCATAGAAACTGAATCTCAAACAATGACTACGCAAGTTGAAAACCTAGAAATTCAAACGTCGCCTACTGAATTAAAGTTAACAACAGGTACATTTTTTTACTGTTTATTTTTAAAAGTATTTAATAATCATAAATTTAATGTTATTAAATTGTAGTTGTTGAATTTAGTGTATATTTAATATTATTAAATTATATATCTGTATTAATTATTAATACTTGATTGAATATTCTAATTTGTTTATTAATTTTTTAGAAGAAATAGAAGTGCAAACAACTTCAGAGTTTTTGACGAACGTTGAGCAACAAACGACGCCACCACCTGCTTCCTCAATATCACTAGAAGAAATAGCAATTCAAACACAAACACCTGAAATAACTCAAGAAATCGATCAAAGTCAACAAGTTAGTAAAGCCACATCTCCAATTAATCCACAAGTTGAAGATATGGACACGCAAGTCAATCTTACTGAAGAAATTTCCTTGCAAACGGTCGAAACACAAACGACACCGACAGTAAGTACACCGGTATTAGAAACTCAAGAAATTGAAATACAAACATCTTTACAAAAACTTGTTGAAAATACTATTCAAACAAGCCCAATTGAAAGTCCGAGACAAACAATGCAGGACGATTTACCTGCTAAGTTGAAGGATGAAGAACCAAAAATTTTGCAAGAAGTAGAATCTCAAACTATTACTCCGGAACCTAAAGTCACTTCGGAATTATCTATTCAAACAAATGTTCAAGAAATTGTTCCCACCAATGAAGAAAGTGTACAAATGGTTCCAGATACATCTGAAATTAGTTCGCAAACTACTGAAATCACTATTATTAATGAAAAACCAGACCGTTTACCCATTGAAGAGTCTAACATTCATCAAAGTAGTGGGGACGAAAAACTATCAGAACCAGCTGTAGAAGTAACAGATGTAGAAATTAAATTAACAGAACAATTACAACCACTTTCATCAGAAATAAAAGAAATTTCTGAACAGAAAACACCTATTATTTCTGAAACTAAAGAAGTTAGTCCCGAAATCACAATACAAGAAGATATGCCTCTGATATTGACACCTGGAGAGCCTTTAGAAAAAAGTGAATCAGAAACATTTTTACATTATGAAAGAGAAAATGTGGATTTAGTAAAATCTGAAGTTCCATCAGATATGCAAGAAATGTCTCGTCCTGAATCTGAAAGTCCAAAATTAGATAGTGAGATTAAAATATCATCTTCGCCAGATATCAGTTCTACTGAACCTTCATTTGAAATTCAAATTGAAGCTACTGTTGAATTGTGTGACAGTAGCACTCCTGATTCGACATCTCAAGATATTACAATAGCGGAAGAGCCAAGTGAAGAGGAATCATCTCGAGCCAAACGTCAAAAAAGAAAAAGACAAAGGCATAGAACTGTTGAGATTCGAGATCCGATTCAGAAGGATGAACAATCTGGCTTAGAAGCCATTTTTGGACAACCATTAAAAACTCCCGAAGAAGCGGCTTTACAATTTTCATATTCTGATATTACGAAAAAGAATCAACCATTAGACCAAAATGAAGAACTTACTTTAGCCGTAGAACCTATTTTAGTAAAAGATAGAGCTATCGAAAATTTAGAAGTACTTCCACCTTCTGCAAGAGTTGAAATGCAAGATGAAAAAGTTCATACTTTAATAAATCAACTTACAACCGATTTCATTCAAGCTGAAGTTTATGCTCAGAGAACTCCCCAGAATAATATCCAACAAAGAACTGAGGCAACACAGCTAATGTTAGAGAGAGTTAGAAATGTTCAAAAGCAACCTTCTTATCTTTCAAATGTATTACACATTTCAACTTTGGAAATTGCACTTCCTGAAAAATCTTTTGAAGATAGCACATTAGCAGTTCGTAAAGATTTGAGTGCATTGAAAAATGCCGTTGAAGAGAAAAACATTGTTGTAATTGAACAGACATTTGTCACCGTGGTAGAAACAATTTCTACATGGTTGGAAACCATCGAATCAAGAATTTTCTTGGGAAGGGAGTGCCCAAGTGGACCATGTCCTAATGACACTCAAAACTTTATTGAACTCAAAGATGAAGTAAGCCATGTTGGAGAGCAAATAAAAGAATTAGATAAAATCATGTGTGAAGCAGAAGGTAATTATCCGAAAGAACAACGTGACCGAATTAAGCAATGCGTCCGAGCATTAGAAAATCAAGCTAAAGCAATCGAAGAAGTAGCTATAGATGGTGAGACTCATGTAACTTCTGAATTAGCCAGATGGGAAGAATTCATAAGCGGCGTAAATAATATTACGAAGTAAGTGACTTTATTAATTGGTATTAATTACTCAGGTCTGTGAACTTTTAGTTACATGAATATTATATATTTTTGAAGCTGTAAACGAATCCGATGGCTAATTAAAATAAAATTACTCTAAATTTAACGCATTAGAGAACATACGTGCCCAGATTCGTTTTTTTAGCAGCATTAAAAAATCTACAAGATTCGCCTCTGTTATTTTTATACCTGATCCTTGCAGAATTGTAATTATTCCTATTATGAGTTTAATTAATTTGTTTTTTGTGTGTTTTAGATCTGTTGAAATGCAAAAAGAACAATTAGATTTCTTAATAGATAGTGAGAATTCAACTGCATCAAAACTTGAGCAATTGGAAGAAATAGAAAGTAAAAATCGCGATCACATGGAACAAATGAATAAGTTATACGCTGAAGCCAAAGGTTTATTACGCGATTATCCTGGTAAAGAAATACCCCAAGAAATAGGCGAAATAGAAAACGCAATACGGAATATCGAACATACCATTTCTGTTGAAAGAGACAAACTGTTCGAGTGCTTAGCATTAGCTGAAGAATATGAGCAGACTTTACACGAATTTGCTCAAATCTTAAAAGTAGCGAATAACTTATTAGAAAGTCCGATTTCTGTTTTGAATTTAGAACACCTCCAAGAAGAAATGCAGAAACATAGAAAATTCTTTGTTAATCTAAATCACTGCAGAGCTATTTTGGAGTCATTGGAAGAAAATTTAGATCCGGAAACCAGAGAATTAAATTCAGAACTCCACAAGAAATTACACAGCAAAGCCACAGCTTTATTAGATCACGCAGCTTCCAAAGCTCAACAGATGTCTCTCGCCGCTTCGAGATGGGTCGTTATTGAACAAGGTATCAAGGAAGAAAACGGATGGTTGCAGGTCGCGCATCAGCGCGTCCCCGATTTAAAAAACGTTACCTCTAACGAATACGAGCAGTACTATTCGCTTTATCAGGTAAAAATATGATTTATTTACTTCCTTTCCTTTACTTTCTTAACATAAAAAGTTTTGTGCTTTTTACATGGAATTAAATTTCTTTTGAAAAATATCTTCGCAATGACGCACCTACTGAGCTTTTATTTATATTTATATTATAATAACAGGAATATTTTCGGTAAAAATAATGGAAATTCCTTTCAGAGCCTCTCATTCGACATAGATAATCATCGCGGACGAATTGTCAAATTGATAGAATCAGCCCGCAACCTCCAAAATTTAATAACCATCGAAGATCCGGAAGGTCGTTACAATGAGGTTTTCGAAACGATAACGAAACTTGAAGAGAACGTCGGTTTGTCGGCCAAACGCTTGCACGCCTTCCGCGAATGGTGGGGTCACTACGAAGTACAGGTGAACAAGCTCGAGAATTGGATGTCTCGAGCGGAAAGAGAACTGGCCACCGTTAATGATCCGACTGGTGGACACATGAGACAATTTTGGGTGAGCTATATTTTCTTTATCACCTCCTCTTATACCCCATTATAAATTTAGCTCGATACCGTCCAAGGATTCCTGGAAAAGCGTCTGAGCATTTCTTGACACTACCCTGGCAAGGCGCCACGTAAAGATTGTGCACTCAATCACGCGACATCAATAAACAGACAATTTTATCACTTTCTTCTACTTTATGCACTTGAAAAACAATCTTTTATTAAGCTCGTTTCCGTAGTAGTATTTACGTTCCATAATTATTCTATAATCCAAGCCGATGTTAATAATATATAGAATAATTACTTCTGATAAACAGGAACTGAAAGCCCAATACGAAGTGCACAACAACGCGCGCAAAGACGCAAACAATTTCTTTGAGCAAGCTCTTCGTATCGTGCCGTTGTCCGATGAAATTGTGCAGCGACAGTTCCACGGAGAAATGCAGAAGCGCTGGAACAGCGTGACGGAAAAATTGAAATCGATTCAAGATGCCGTGAGAAGTAGCATCTCCTCCGAAGACGTGCCAGCGAACGAGAAACTGAACATACTGGAAAGAGAACTTTATGAGCTTAGAAAGACTTTAGACGAATTCCACGGAGTTATGAAAACTGAAGAAGAACTAGAACTTTACGTCGAAAGGCTCTCGGTTCTTTTCGAGCGCGTCTACATTATACAAGTAAGACATAATATCAAAGCACAATGTATTTTTTCATCAGACCTATTTCAAATGCAATAAACCTCGGGAATTTAGTTGTTCTGTTCCTAATTTAATGAAGTGCGTAATAAGAACATTTTAAGCTTCAGAAGTCTTACGAAAAAACTTTAAGAAAGAAGCTTAGCCAAAAATAAAAATGTTTAAACGTAACAGATACAAAAATATAAAGAAAAAACACTTTAAAAACTCGGTTCAGCAAAATTCTTAGTGATTTACGCTTTCTCTTTGAAGAGAAAAACTGTCAGAAAGCATTGGTATTTACTGTCGTAAAAATAGAAGCTTAAATATATTTTTTGTTAAATTCCACTTTATTTCCACGCTTGCCCGAAATAAAACTGAACTTTTTCAAATCGCCAACAATAAAATCCTTGCAGCCATTTACTCTCTCCCTCGTTTTACTTAATTAAACAGCTGAAAATAATTTCGCAGGACGAGCTTGGCAGGCTGGGTCTTCTCCCAGCTGCCGAGAGCGAGCGCGTAGGCAAACTCGTCTCCGTGGCCCGGCAGCTCGAGGGTCAGATCGGCGAGGAGCTCGAGGCCGCCCAGCTTCTGCGCGATCGCCTGCACAACCTGAGGCACGGCATCAGCCGGGTCCGCAAGGCCCATCAGCGGCAGTCCCTCGTTCTCGATCAATGCGAGGGCAGCGAGCGGCAGGCGAGCGACTCCGTCGCCGCGGCCGTGGAGCGCTGCCAGGCCGTCGGCGAGGATCTGGCCCAGATCTGGCAGGAGATCATGGGCCTGAGGCAGCTCCTGCACACCCTGCCGACCAGCATGCGGGTCTCCGTGTCGCCGGTCGGCATGGAGCGCGACATCTCCGCGCTGCAGGACAGGCACGAGGAGCTCGAGGCCAGGTGCCAAAAGCTCCTCGCGCTGCTGAAGAGCAGGCTGGGACTGTGGAAGAGGTTCGAGAAGCAGCTGGAGATGGTGCAGCAGTCGGTTCAGGAGGCCGACTACATGATGGAACTGCTTACGGTGCAGGGAAGCGTGGATTACGAGAGGCTGCTCAAGGCCACTGAAAGACTCGAGGTAGGTCGATTTATTTTTCTTCGTTATGATGCGTGAGGTTATTTTTCTTCTTCGAAAGAATAGATAAATATTTAGAGGAGCGTGCGTAAGATTTAAAAATGTTTTATGTCGGACGTAAGTCTGTTCGTTTTCGTTTCACTGGGCTGTGTATATAAACAACTTTGAAAACCTCAGCTGTTCATTTGAATTTCAAGGATAATAAAAAGTCGAAATCTAAAAATATTTCATCCAACAAATTTTTTCACTGATTTTTTTAAAAATTATTATTTGCTGGAAATGCAAATTTCATTTTCAAACTTCTGCATAACTAATAAAAAAAATGTATCAATAAAATATATAAATATATTTTATGTTATTTATATTCTTCAACCCAATAATAAAATGTAAAATAACGATATATTTTTAGCGTGTAAAAAATTTTTTTAAATTCAAGCATTTCAGTTAAAGAAATTTTAAATAATTTCTGTTTCTGCGGCTTAACCTTGTAAAAATATCACTTTTGTGATAAAAGTACACTTCCCTTTTTTATGTTTGACTAAAGACTGTCATGCTTTAAAAATAACTCACAGCTTTGAGATTAAGTGATTTAGATTCTCGATCTGTCTATAGCAAATTATGACTTTCCGATTAAAAATAATATTAACTTCAGAGGCTAATTGCGGAAAAATTTTTCTTCCAATTGTACATTACCTGCTCATTATCATACAAAATCATAAAAATACAACTTTAACATTCTAATATTAAAAATTGAAGAAATAATTATCAACGCGCATAAAAATTATTCAATAATTTAAATAACTATAATAATTAAAAGAACTGCTTTTAAAATGCGCTTACTTAGATTTTGATTCTTCGCTATTACATAAATAAGAAACTCAGCGGGCATTTTAAAATTGATTAAAAAAATGTTTAATTAAAGCAACATTGAGTTTTAAATGACCACTCAGCCTGAGTGCCTTTATAAGTGAAAACATCTCTGAATAGCTGAAAGCTCCGAGCCCGCCTTTCCTCGCAAAAATCCGCAAACATCCACATTCCGCGTTCTTCAAACCCCGGTCCTCCCGCCTATAAATACTCATCCTTTATTTCGCGGCTTAACGGCTTCGCGCCGATCTTCCTCCACCCACTTGCCCTGTAAATCTGTCGGCCAGCTCAGCCCTGCCCCGTCGGGAATAAAGGGCCGCGCGGGCCGTCATTGAAAGGCGCTCGCGGCAAAAATAAGCGCTCGTCAGCGCGATGCCGATCATCCGGGGCGCATGTCTAAAAGCCGCGCGCGCGCGCAGGCTGCTTATCGGCAGCGAGCGAGAAAGAGGGAGGCAGCCGGGCGCGCGGAAAGTCGGTACCGCCGGGCCGTCTAATTAGTCGAGCGCGGGACTTCGCCGGCGAAACAGCCTCGTGTTCCGCTCGGATCGATCGATCGTCCGAGAAAACATGTGACCGGAACCAGCCGGAGTTTCGCGACAAAGTCAGTGTGTCGATGTTCGTGCGCGCCGGGGAAAGAAGTCGCCGCTGCTATGATGTCGTTGTCTTTCTAAGTGATTAGAATGTGACAGCGATTTTTTTGTGTTGATTATTGTACACCGTAAGTGTTCGTTAGTGTTTGCAAGGTTGCTGGAAGAGAGACGGTGATGTGTATAAAGTTTAGACTAAATATGTTTCGAATATTTAGTTTTGTAACATTTGACTAAGTACTACAGTAGTAAATTATACTTAAGTGTACTTTATATTTACGAACATTCCGTGACTTCAATTTTAAAAATTTTAATAGCCAAGTTTCTTTATTTTCACACTAACATACGAAATTTCATATTTGTAAATTAAAAAAAAAGCGCCACAAATGCGTTGACATTATTTCGCAAGAAACAGCGAGCGGCTACTACGCCAAGATATATAAAAAAAATTATCACTTTTATCACCGAACTGATAACCTCTCGTTACAATTACCTTAAACAAGTTGTGCCACTAATCGTCTGAACAAATTCGGTTATCGAGAGAAAAGCGAAACTCGCAAATTAAGTTGCAGGCAGCTCTGTATGATCCGATGCGAAAAGGCCAAGAATAATGGATTCTTGTAGACGAGTATCGGAGTAAATAGTTCCAAGGTAAGCCCGAGTATACACGAGGTCATTGATAGACCAGACTTGCGCCTGTACACATGTACGCAACTGCCGTTTTCGAAGAGATCGCCGGCAATACGCACGAACGTGCCGTTTAATTCAGAAGACACGTCTCTTTACTGGCCGGCTTCCGTGTGTCGCTTCCTGCCGCATCCGCTTTAAAATATTAAATGAGTCGGTCAGAGCACTGGACGCTTCTGGCGTCATTTTTGACGTTACGTAGTCGAGCCGTGAGTCGAAATAAATACTGGACTTTTTCGGCCACGTGCTGTCTTTTCACTCGAATTTTTCAGCAATTTTACCGCGCTTTCCGACAAAATTAGAATATTTACTCAAAAATTTCAAAGAAAATGTTTACATCGTTTTAAGGTTTTGTATATTTCTGAAAAAAATACCATCAACTTGGCTTCCGTGTGATGCAAGAAAGATCCGTGTCGGTTTCTCAGATACACAAATGCGTAACGTCGTGTAAAGGCGCGATAACAGCTGATAGCTCAGGCAAGGAAAGTCAGAGCGATAAAACCGTCGAGCGAGAGAACTCTTGTGCGAGATTTACATATGCTGGAATCACTAATTTTTAGGTCATATTTTCAGAAGCCTTTTTAACCGTTAGCATTTTCTATGCAAAGGCTTTGTTCGCGTTTAAGCGTTATGTTCAGTTCCATAAGCAATAGGTAATTGATTTTTACTTTTTTAACAGGGATTATTGACTCGGTTCGAACGTTTCTAATTAAAAATTTGTGTACCAAATGAAGAATTATTATATACACGGAGAAAAAGTTTCAGTAAAAATTACTATACTATGTTTAGAAAAGCGAGCACAGACTGCCAAAACCCAAGAAATTACCATACTTTTTAGTAAATTTTAATGAAATTTTACTAAAAATTCGTGTAATTTTATTAAATGTTCCTGAAATTTCAGTAAAATTGACTAAAAAGTATGGTAATTTTTTAGGTTTTGGCAGTCTGTGCGTGCATTACCAGAAAGTTTAGTAATTTTTATTGAAATATTTGTAATTTTTACTGAAACATTTCTCTCCGTGTAGGATTATCAAATAAATATTTGAAATCAGCAATTAATTATTACTTATTTACTCGCATATTAAGACGGCTAAATAAATGTAAATTTACCACTGGATTAAAATAGCTACATTGGCATTAGTCATCGCGCATAATTATGAAGATTCTTTTAAACGTTCCGAACTGTAGTTTGCGTATTTAATGCCGGATATGCGAACGTGTGGGGCCTGCATAAAAAACTATTGCACTTTATGCGAACAGTCTAACGAACTTTCGAAGCTTTGCAAAGTCAGTCCATCGTTTATCATCAACTAATAAATACCGTCTTCTTAGTTTTCAATCTTGGCGTCTCATTGACGCGGCTATCTTGTAACAGTAATTTACTATTATATTTTTAATTAATCTAGTATTATCTTTTCTGCGTGGGTTTTTAAATCCAACCTTTTAAACTATAATTATTATACGTCTAACCTGTTACACAGCGCATTTAGAATACTAACTGATTATGACGCTAGTTAATATTGGATACGATCATCTCGATTGACAACCTTAAAAAAGCACGCTACTAAAAATTATGACACAGGAAATGAAAACGGGAAAGAGCTCTCAAGTATTATTGAATAGTTTACAAAAACTGGAATGCAAACCCGTTTAAGCGATAATTAAAAATCAACCTTTAGCTGCAAGTTATTAATCACCAACATTGCTATAACAATAATTAGCAATATCGAAACGCATCGATCAAGATCGATAAATCTGCAATCGGAGATAAAATGCATTCAACTCGTGGCAATTGGTTTCACCTTCTTCCATTAAACTGCAATACCAACACTAAATCGATTGTCGCGCTCACTTCTCCCATTGATGTCGCGAACCACTCGCGTAATCCGGTTTAGGAAGAATCACTGCAGCCACGCACATTGGACTAGTGGCCGCGTAATGACGTGCCGCGGCGCCGTATGACTGCGCGAGCTGCAGCACGTGGATAAGCGGTCGGATAAAATGCGGCGTGAGCACTTAGAGTTCATTAATCAAGTGTCGTGGAGGCAAAATTTCTTCGTTAGCATTCTTAAATCTTTATTAAAATCTCGGGCTAAACGGTTAAATTGGAGAGTGTAACATTTTTGTTATAATATTGTTATTGGGCTTATCTACTTGCACGAAATGAAAACTATAATTTTTACTTAATATTTAATATTTCATAATATTTTACTTCTTCGTATTAAAATGCGTTTTATTTCAATTGAAATTAAGTCATAAAAAAGTAATATTTTTTACTGCTCATAAATATATGATATAAAATTGTTTTACAGCTATACTTTATCGTATACTTAAAGAAATTTGTTTTTTTTTGTTACGTAACTTACAAACTATTATTTTATTATTTCTTGTTTCTACATAAATGACATTTTTTTTGACTGAACAATAAAACACAATTTATTTGAATAATTTTTTAATAATAATTTGATCTATTTTTAATTACAAATAAAAAATAATATAATAGATTTTCTCGAAAATTAGTAATTTTCATTGTATTTTTCTTCACAAAATCTGAGTTGCAATAAAAAAAAAAAATATTACGAAAAATTGGTCGACATTGACTTACAAGTTTTCTTATTCAATTCACCTGTACAAATAGAAATAATTGGCTTTCTTTCTAAAATTGATAACGTATCTTAATCTGTCTTCGTTCTAATAATCTAAATCACGTAGATAAATTTAAACTGATCTATAATTATTTGACTACTTGTCTTTAGGTCGAGTAAATAAGCTGATAGTCGCTTACCGAAGCGTCGCCTAACGACAATTCAAAGAACGTATTAAATTATTCGACTCATGGAAATTCGCGATGACGTTATGAGGTGCTCTTTGTTATGAAATAGCGATTTAAGAAATTCAGTCGCATAGGTTAACGAACCCGCGAGTACGCGACACAGAATTAGTTCAGTAAGCGCTGACCGAATTCGTGCGTCTAAGTCCGAAGAAACGTGCTCGTCTCGTGTCGAGCAAAACTATTTATAACTGGTATCAGAGCCAATTTAAGAATTTAGCTGTGAACTCTCGTGCTAAAAATTATTGATACAATTTTTCAAATAAATAATCGACAAGAAAGCTGTTTGTTTATCATTAAAGAAATTGGTACGTTTTTTGTAAATTGTATCAAGTTTTTAGACTTTGGCAATCAGCATGGAGAAAATCTGGAGCAAATAAATAAATGAGAAAAACAGTTTTTGCTAACTTAACGGTATTGAAAGTGTAATAAAATTCACGCTTACAATCGTAACTTTAACATCAAACATTAGAACATTTTTCAAGGAAAAGTTGTCACATAAATGATATTATATTTTTGCTGCATTTTAACAATATAAGTATGTATAAAAAAAACCACAAGTAAAATAAAAATTATAGAAAAATATTTTTAATAAAATAAAAATAAATATTTAATACATACTATAAACTCATTTGTATTGAAATAAATGAAAAACTTGTACCTTTGAAACCAAAAATGCGTATCCATGTTACGCGTAAACTACGCAAATACTGTCTTTTATTTCAAGCAAAATTAAAGTGATCAGTAGAAATTCAAATATTAGGTCAAGTGCGCATGCATAAACTTATCGAATGTACAAACGTTACAGATAAACAATTATAAAACTGAAATGTAGCAGAAATAAAAATCGAGAACTTTATGGAATTTTCCTGCAGTTTGTAACATTTTAGTTAGGGGGTTGAAAAATTACTGCTTTAATTAAGCTAGAATATAAGGAGCAATGTCATTAAAAAACTATAATTTAGAAATTATATAGGGTAAATACTTTTCAGTAATATTAGAAAACATAATTTTTGGTTTTACTTTAAATTTATAATTTTAAAATTTTTAAATAACTTGAGTGCTAATATTATAACCGGCAGTTAAATTGATTATAAAATTATAACAATTTAAAATTTCGTATTTAAATAATGCATAAACTCAGTTTCGAGAGAATTCGCCAACTGAATTAACTCTGATGGAACTATTTTAAGCAAAGTGGCTGGTTTGGGTGAAATCATCTATTGAAAACTACTTTTAGCCTTCCTACTACATAAGTGTACTTTAGCTTCTATAAACAACGGAAGAGGACTTATAATGCATTTAGATTATATTTAAACATAAATTTTATTGATAATACTTTTTTACCTGAATACTTTTCAATATCTGACTCATATTTAAAAATCGACACTACCTACCGTTGCACCACGAAAACGGTGTTTCTTTCCAACGCACGTCTCCTCTAAAAATTTCTACAATAATACCTGCCATTCAGTCCCGCGAGCGTGCCACTGATCCCCGCAATTCGTCTATTACTTCCGCAGGGCCTGAATGGGGACTTCGCCTCGCGGGAGGTCCTGATAAGCGAGCTCCGAGCGGCGGCAGAGCCTCTGCGCGAGTCCTGCGCCGCCGAGGTCAGCGAGCGCGTCGACGCCGTGGTAAATGAAGCCGTGCAGGCCTGGGAGGAGACCCGCACGGAGCTCGATTCCCTTTGCACCAAGTACCAGCACGCGGTCAGACTCTGGCAGCAGTACAAGGACTCGAGCGCCGCGGTGAAGGCCTGGGTTGACACCCAAATGGGCAGCGTCGCCAATCTGCCCCCCGAGGAGGCGCTCAAGCAAGTCAAGGTCAGTATAACGTTCGTCCGACTTGGGCGATTTTAGTCGATTTGTCGGAAGATTGCAATGACGCTCGAGGAAGGAGCAGGGTTTTAACTGTCTGGCACTTAACACCTTTAGTATTCATTAATGTTGAATTTTTCAGATTAAACGTTATGCAAGAGAATTAGGTAAGCTTAGCACAAAGCGGATATAGAAACCAATAAACCATCATACGCGCCCCCGTTTTTTCCGTAAGGTCTAATAGAGATCAAATAAAAAAATCCTGTTACAGTAATTCGATTTCGTAACGTCTTAAACAATTAGTGTCAAACAGTCTCGAAAGTATTTACATTGACTTTTTACACTTTTACAAAACTTTAAAACTACTCCCTTTTTCCATTACCGTAAAATATATTAATATAGAAATCCAGACGAGAAACCATTCCTTTCCTACTTCATAAATAGCAATTGCTTTATTTACGAAACGACTTTCGGTATTACCTGTTTCAAAGAAACGCGTTGAAAAACTAGGACTCCATCATAATTTTTTAAACGAAATTTACGGCCAAATTGACGCACGGTTTAGTAAAAAAGGCAGCTGAGCGAGCTGTATAGAAAAAAAGGAATGATTGCCGCCTCAAAAGCAGGGCAACGATAGCGGAAAACAAATTTTCCTCTGCGCGCGCACGCCCGGGGATGCAGTTACAGCGTGGAACTCGTACCGAGAACCATAAAGGTATTTACGAGACGCGATTGCGAGTCATTCGGAGTGGCGGAAAAGTTAATGGGTCGTGCGCTTTGTGCTCTCGTTGGGGTAGTCGCTGCAAAGGCTCGGCCGTTGCCAATTAACTCTGCGGATTTCAATGAGCAAGCCGGATAACAGCGGCTTACTTTGTGCGAGAGATAACGTTTACTTTGGCGCGGGATTTTGGTTTACGGCCGATGCTGCGATTTTGTTGAGCTGATATTCCGACGGAAAATGTAGGGGAGTATGCAGACGCATGGAAAGCAGAAGGAAACAATGGTTACCCCACGGTAAACATCAATATTTACTACATTTTATTCTGAAAAAAAAAAAACTTTATGAGTTTAATTCTTCAAAGAAGGTGTACTATTTTTAACGAAAGTGAACAATTTATATTTGTGTAAAAGTTGTAATGCTCTAAATTAAATTACTAAAATACAAATACGCAGCGACTATTGCGTCAGACCTTAAAAATAAACAGTGTAATGAAGTAAGACCCTAATAATACCTCGCGTCGCACTGAAAAGCACGGAAATCGTCAGTCGTCGATAATTCGCGCTCGGTTCAAACTCGCTTAACACTCCGGCTAATGAGCACGAGCGGGCCTGGTGCGCGCACCAAGCCCGAGGCAGCAGCATCTGGCGGAGGCTCTTTAATTTTCGCCGCCCTTTAGATAAACCAGCCCGGATAACGGCGGGCTTTGTGCTCGCCGAGAAGATCTCGCGTTTTGTCAAATTGGAGGGAAGGATATCGCATAAGCGGCTTCTGCTTTCGAGCGCGTGCACTTTAACTGACGGCTGACCGATTGTGAGCTGCGCTGCCGACTGCATTGTTTTGGCGGCTTGGAAGGGAATGCTTTATCTTTTTGCTTGGATTTCGGAAGTAGAAAATGTATAACTAGATTAAATCAAAATTACATTTGTCGAAACCGTATTGCAGTAGAAATAAAAATATCAGACACTTTAAAGTTAATTATCTCGTGGAATTTAAGCATACAAAATGTAAAGAATTCAATGTTTTCAATTCACTACTCAACGATTTAAAAATAAATTCAGAACAAAGCAGCTGAGACGACGCATTAAGATGCCGGCACAAAGCGCCGCGCTCTAAACGAAGCGTCCTCGAGCCCTAAAAGATCGTCGTGCGCGTCTCTCCAGCGCCCTTGATTTCCTAAAAGCCGGCGGCGCACAGCGAGGCTCACGGCCGCGAAAAGCCGGCGCGGCGATGCACGCACGCACGGGGGAAGGAAGAAGAGGCTGCACGCGTGCAACGAGGGGGGGAGCGGCGACGAAAAGGGAGTGTCTCTCTTCTCTCCTCGTTCTTCCCCAGCCGGCCGCTCTCGTTCTCTCTCCCTCCCCGTTCAAGCCGCGGATCGATCCCCTCGCGCTGCCGCCGAGCGAGAGCGAGACACGCGCTCCCGACTCCAGTCTGGTCCAGGACGTCGCTCTCGATGCGCGCCGCGACGCCGGGGGGTAAGGCGGACCTCGTGTTCGCCCCCGATTCGGGCTCGAGGATTTACTGTGCACAAGAGCCGATCGAAATTTTTGGCCTTTGTTTCGTGCGTGACGTGTAGTGTCGGCTTCGGCAGATGCGGGTCGATGGAAGGGATATTGAGGATTGAAAGGAGCCTGCTCGATAAGAACTCCTGGAAAGAGTGGTTATGTGACTGCGTGATCTGCTAGTTGTTTTTTTATTTTATTCGTATACCAAAGTGATGTGAATGTGCGTATCTAGTCGAAGGAACATTATAATGCTATTGCAGATTTTTTGAAAATTTTTCCAATATTTATAACTATTTTGTAATGTAAGATTCGGTGAGATTGAAGTTTAAGGTGCCTAAGAGCAATTATTTAAGCAATTGTATCAACAAATAATATTTATATCCGTATTTATAAATAGATGCTAAGACGTCATTCAAGAATTAAAAATATTTATAACAAGTTCCAAAAGTTAGATGAATATATGTAAAACAGCCTTACAACAAATTCTCAGCCATAATCTTCAAGACTGTCACATAAAGACTGTATACACAGCATTTAGTGCCATTATAATTTATCGGGCAAAATATTTCAAGTTTATACAGAGGATAAAGGCACATACAAGAGATATCCACTCAATCCGCAAATTTCAACTCAGCATTACCTCTCCCAGCTAAGATAAATCCCAGAATCAAAAGCAGAAGAAACCGATAAACAACGAAAGTGCCAAAGCAATTCAGATATACACAAATATCTCCCTAGCCCACGCAAGATTCCCGAGCTGATGACGGCGAGCAGCCGGCTTTTGGCGAGAGACTTGCCAGAGGTCCGGGACTGACGATAGTCAGTACAGCGGCTCTCGTCGATTCGCCGGCGATGCTATTTTAAAAGCGCGTAAACCGCGTGAGAAAATAAGCGCGCGCGCGCGCGCGAGTTTCCGCCAGAGAAAGAGAGGCGACCAGCTCGGAAGGAACGCACGCAGACCAGTGTTTACGCCGCAGCGTCCATGTGCGGGCGTCCCGAACGCGGACGGCTTGCGAGGGCTTCCCAGAAAATTGATTATCGCGCCGGTGCAGCGACGGTGCTGCCGATCTCACGAGCAGACTGCGCTGCAGCATGTGTACCCCCGAGGAGATTAGGGTAAGCATTCGAGTGCGACACGCGCTGCATCTGCAGCTCGTATACGTGCCCGCTACTTTGGGGACGTACATTTACGAATGAAGGGTTCAAGTTCTTTTGCTTAAGATTTAGTTTAATAAAGTTGATATACGTCAAGATGCTCAAAGTTATTCTGATAAAATATTTTTTACTTTTTTTTAAATAAAGAAATAATTTCTTTAATTTATTTAAGTGTTATAATTTTGAATACGCAATAACTAAATTGAATACGTTAGTAACGTAATTAAAAAATTTTAATTAATAAAAGTAAAAAGTTTTTCATGTCGGAGAGTCGTCAAAGAGTCTTATCAATGGGATTTCATTTGGCAGCTGCTATATAGAAATGACATCATCTTCTTTACGGCCTTTGACCGACACTCTCGAGTCAGACCTATATTCCTCTTATTCCTAACCTTGTGACATCATTCGCAACGACCTATTTCTTTTTCTTTTGTTGATTAAGAGTTCTGTTATCAGTATGGTGTCAGTTTTTGTATATGTAGAGCGAACTTAAAAAATGTTACGCAAGTACTTCTCTAATTGTGCAAAAATTTCTGATAACGTATTTTTGAAAACTACAATACTACATATACTTCAATCTCAGAGGAATACATAAAGAAGCTCATGAATTGATAAACATTTTTTTTGAAGTATAATTTCAATTTAAAAAATAACGACATATTTTAGAATTCTGTTGAATTCTAGTTTTACAAAATCTTTTTCAATATGACGAGCGTAGTCTGATTTTGAGCACCTGTACGAGTTCGATATTCGTGCGAAGTATTTGACAGTAGTATTGAATATACAATAATTTTTTTGTAATAAAATAACACTTATCTGTGTATATTAAAATTATTATATAATTAAAATAAAATAAATATAAATGTTTCAAAGAAATCTTTATTATTACGTTACTAAACTAATACTAAAACATTTATTATTTGAATCTGTACTTCCCCTTTCATGAATTTCAAAAAATAAAGAAACCGTCTATCTATCAATGTTTTGTGCAATCAACTGAAACAGTCCTACTCAAGACTAATGACCCGTTATAACTGAAGGGCACGAACTACATAACTAAAATATATATACCAAAAAATATCCGGGTCAAGTTGAGTCAACGCAGCCTATTTCTCGCGCACCCACCTAAATACAATCCGATAAAACTAAAATTATTTTAAAACTTTAATCCCATTCATTATTATAAGCTGTATCTTGACTTCTTCAGCTTAAATATTAAAAAAAAACTGACACTGATTAGCAGCTCGCGAAAGACGATGCCACTCCACCCCTTTCCGCTCAAACGTATAACCAACGAATTAACATTTTTCCCGCCTTTTCGTGCTTCACGAGTGCCGCCGTTAGATATTAGAACGCGCACGGCGCGAAAGTCGAAACTTTTTCGCTGGATCTGCTGTCCATCAAAGTCATCACAAGCAGTGCCTCCTTTCTTCCCTTCATATTTTGCCTTCGAAACAAAAGACTGTGACAGAGCCGGAGAAACTACACACGCGGTGCGTCGTCAATGTCAGCGCGGCGCTGGAGGAAACTATAAGCAAAAAGAGTTTTTCAAGTTCGAGCCATGAATTTCGGATGCGTGTGCTCGGTCTTTTTCCTCGGATTCGTATCGTCTCTGTGTACATTAGAACGAGCGAGCGGTGCTAAAAATACCGATGAAACGTAAACACGTGCGAAGGAACCTTGGTCCAGTAAATTTTGGAGCTGAACGTTTTTTGTGCGGAGTTTCTCGGTGGTAATCGAGGGTGAATAGTTAGTGGCTTTTTAGAGAGCTGACGATTGATCGCGATCGCGAGGGTGGCGAAGATTGTGCAAAGGAACTTGGTTGCTACTTTGAAAGCTGTCTTTTGCTTATAAAGATGGCGGAGAAAGTGATGTGCAGATTTTTAGAAATTCTTTTGTTTATGCCTACTGTTAGTGTTTAAATTTATATCAGGAAATTGGCTTTAGAAGATATTCTATTCATTTCTGTTATTTAAAACTAGCGTAAAGTGCAAATTATAGGTGACTGAACGCTCGTACTTGAATTTGTGCCAGAAATTAATTACTTTTAATGAGTTTCTAATCTATTCTGCGGTAAAAGTCATTGTAAGTTTAAAGGGATTTTACAAGTTTGTTTATTGCGTAATATTAAATTCAAATAAGATTCACTGTATAATTTAGATAAATATAGTATATGAACTAGATATATAATATTTAAATAATATGTAAGTCCTCACAAAAATTTTCAGATTTGTTGGTAAACACAAATATACATAGTGTACATTTTTTGTTAATTAATTAAAAAACAACTTAACTAAGAACAAGATTAATAATATTAACGAAATAATGAATCAATTTAAATAGGCTAAGAAAGGTTATATAACGAACCAACAATTTTTTTCTAACTAAAAAAATTAAGTTTTGTCAGGAATATATTATACATACGTTTAAAGTATGAATTCAATTAAAATTCTGGGTAAGTATTAAGCGTTCATCAAGCAAAATTTCTATGTATTAATGCGCGGTCATCAAGTTTGTCAATGAATTCCTTTACAGAATATAAATGCCCCATCTTGATAAATACAATCCCACTTCCAGCAGTTAAAAACCTCATTGCAATCTAGTACAGCAATCTGGCAGGCTAATTTTCACTCCATCTGAAACTAACGACGGCAAAACTGACTGCAGGTCTGCGAGGACACGCTGGCAGAGCACAAGGAGCGTTTGGCGGAGCTACGCGGTCTCGTGGCGCAAATCGCATCGGACGTTGGTCTGGACGCGGGCGGCCCGCTGCAGAGTGAGGTCGAGGCCCTGGGCCGACGACTCGAGGATGTTAGAGAGACCCTGTCGACTTTGGCTGACACAGCGGATGCACGGGCCCTTAACCAGGAACTCGCCCGCGACGATCTATGCCAGACTAAAAACTTCCTCGAATCTGTGCAGCAGGTGAGATATCGCTTGTTTTTCTCCTTAGCTGGAAAATGACGGGTAATTTTTTTTTTCTTGCATGTAACGAGTGTTTTCACAATGGAACTATTAGATTAAATTCAGAGTATTAGTTGGGGGAGGCCTTGTAAAAAACATGCGTTACTTTTATAAGTAGCTGAAAACATTTTTTTCTAACATTCTATTTGTGTGTAGCAATATTTTTATAAATAGATATTTAATAGCTTCTTATTCTGCATTTCAGACTGCAACGTTGTGAATAAATTAAAAACGTTAAAATTCCTCTTCCTACACACTACGCGATATTTCAAACGTTTATAAGCATAATTTGCAAACAATGAATTATTAGTAGTTTGTAAGATTACATTTCTTTGACGCATGTTTTGAGTAGCTCGCCGTCGCCCAAACTTTCATTTTTCTGCCTAACAAAAACCGACAGTGTTTTCGTTAATTCGCGGCAAAGCAATAAAAATGCCACCACTGCCGCCTTCACCTTGCCTGCCATTCAGCGGCGCGAAGAAAGTGATTGAAAAAGCTAGCCCTCCCATCATCCTCAAGGACGTCTCGCTTAAATATGATTGTTTCCGCCTCTGGTGTTGGCTTATGTAGGCGGGCTCGCCGGAGGCTCGTCCACAACTACAAACGCGCTCGCACGTGCTCGATGTAAGAGAGCGGCTCGCGGTGCTTGGCACAACTCAATCATCGCGCATACTAGAACGCAAGTGCACACTGCACACGCGCTTATATTTTAATTGTAGTTGCCGAAACAATTTCGTTATGTCAAGGTCGCGGCAGAGGCGCCGCCGGGCCTTACGCCCCTGCGGCGTTATTGCATCGGTCACGAAATCCGCAACAGCTACTTTCCGTATACTCTGCCTCCCTCTAGAGCTCTGAATGAGGCTCGTGTGTGGACGGGAAGTTTAGCAAATGTTACCCCTCCCCCTTTCTCACTCTGTTTCTCTAAGTGCAGCTTTGTACGCGTTCTTGAATTCGCGAGAGCCCTGAGGCAGCTGGAATTTACGACGATCGTTGCGCAGCAGCCTCGTGATCGAGCGATAACGAACTTCTTCTTGTTTGGCATTGTCTTCGTTTCGAGGCGTGTGCGAGAATTTGAAAAAGTTACCTTTTGGCATTGATCCACTGCACTTTTTACTTTTTGTGCCACTTATTTTCACGTTTGGAATTAAAGTAATTATACTTTCTGCTTGATGAAAAAGACTAGATTGTAAACTTTATTTGAATACAATTTTCGCAGCCCTTATTATTGTTTGACTACTTTATTTTCTAATTAAACAAAAAGTTCCTTTTAATTAGGAAGGGAAAATTAACAAAACTTTTTACATTCGTCTTATCCACCCAATGATCTACCAGTCTTTCTAATTATATCTGTACACCAATAAATTAATCTTGTTCTTACAGAGTATAACAACAGTAAACCAGGGCGAGACGAACGAGCAGCTGATATTCCTACGCAATCATTTGCTCGCCCTGACGCGCACGGAACCGCAGCTTCAGTCCATCAAGGATCGGGCCCTCGAGCTGACTCCGAACCGCGAGCCGTCGATCGTCGAAGTTCTTCAACTCTGGCAACGAGTCTTCCGCGAAACCTTCCAGCAATATCACCGTCTTTCCGCTCGCCTCGTCCGTTCTCAAGACGTCGCGGCTGCTCTTCGTCTCTGGCAAGAGTACTTAGGCCACGTGCAGGAGTTCCTGTCTACCAATGTGCCTGGCGACTACAACGGCCTTTCGGAACACCGCAATCTCTGCGAGGTGCACAAAAATCTGCTGATCGATCAGCAGAACCTCATCCAAATGGTGCGCACGGAAGAGAGCCGGGGCGATCTCTCGGTCAACGAACAGTTCAACGCTCTGACGAACTTGCACAATGAGAGCTTGTCTCGAATTATGGAAAGGCATGATTCTGTTAGGGACAGACTCGCTGCCTGGGAAAGGTATAGGATAGACCAAAGTAAACTGCTGTCTTGGTTGAAAGACATCGATAGAGATAGAGGCAGGCTGCAGTTGCGCTTCATCCACGTCCGCAGAATTGATAAGATTTTGCAAAGGATCGAGGCTCTAGTGGAAAGGCTACCAAGCGGAGAACTGCAGGCCGAGGCTTTACAGAAACAGCAAGAAACGTTGCTATCCAACTGCGACGAAGCCCTAGCAGTTTCTGTGAGAATGGAACACGCTGCCAGCGCCCAAAGAATATCCAATATCAAAGCCAGCTTAGAGACGTGGAAGGACTTTATTCTGAGGATTAAGCAGCTTAATGAAAAGCATGCTGAACAGACTGCCAAAATCACAGCTATCTTCCAAGAGACGAATCAAGTGATAAACGACATCACCAAATCTAGTCCGGGTAGTTTGGCGGAAACGAGAAAACTTATGGATACGCTGCAACAACAAAAAGCCAAACTTGTCGCTTGCACGACAGATCTCGAGGCACTCGGAGTCACTACTGAACAGCTCAGGGAATGCCTCAGCCCATCAGACATGAAATCCCTGAATCAGCAGAGCTTCCTTCTCTGGCAACAGCACGGAGATCTTGAACATCAGCTAGCGTTGCTATCTTATAAACTTGGCGAGCGGTGCAGTCTCCATTCAAGGTGGGAGAGTAGGTCGTCCAGGCTGCTGGTTTGGATACAAGACAATGAAGACAGAATTCAAAATTGTGACACTGCCGACCTTGACGAACCTGAGGAGGCTTTGAAGCGTCTGGAGTGCGAAGTACAGGCGGAAATGGCTTTAAAACAGCGTGAATTGGAATGGGTCCAAAATAATGGACTGGAACTGATGAGTATAGCCGAGCCGATCGAAAAGGCAAGGATAGAGAAGATCCTGGATGAGGTTAACGAAAGATGGAATGGATTGCTCACAGCTGGCAAAGCTCGAGCGAATAAGATCGTTGATTTGATGCAGACGATGAACAACTTACAGAAGAGACTCACCGAAATTAGAGCTTGGCTCGTTACCGTAGAAACACAGCTATCGGAACCTTACACTATAGAGTCTTCCAGTCCAGCAACGATAGATAAAAAGCTTCAAGATCACGAACAACTGCAGAAAACCATCGAAAGTGAAAGCGGTAATGTCGGTGAAGTTCTGAACCTTTGCGAAATATTGTTAGGTGACTGTGATGCCTGGAAAGCGTCTTTTAATACCGAAGCAATAAGGACTGGAATGGAGGGTTTAGAACGTAGGTGGAAAAGTACTTGTGTCAAATCGTCAGAGCGAAAAAGAAAAATTATTTTAACGGGCAAATTCCTTACGGAACTCGAAACCGTAATGGCAGAGCACAAAAAGTGGCTGATAAAGGTTGAAAAGGAACTAGGAGAGTTGGAAAAAGGTTTAAACGATTTATCAAAGGATAATACAGAGAAAACTATGGAGCAAGCCCAAAGGATTTTAGAGGATATTAAAGCTCATGATCCGGCTTTGCAAATACTCGAACAATGCTACAGTCGATTGGCTAAGGGAGGATTAGAACCAGATAATCTGAGAGCCTTGACTTCGCAAACGCGACAATTATTAGACAGGTAATTTTTAATACATCCATTTTGTTTAAAATTTTTATTATTTTCTTTAAATAAATGCATTAAAATTATTATTTAAAAAAATTATACCAAAAATATAAAAATTAATGTACGTTTTTTAGATGGCATGAGCTGACGCCAAAAGTCAATACAATCATAGCTGCCTTACAAAAGGACCAAAAGACCTACCGTGAATTCATCTCTGCTCACGGAGCTGCAGTAATTGGCCTGACACAAGTCGACGTCATGCTTACGCAAGTTCAACATCTCTCCAGCGCCGACCAAACAGACTCCCCGCGTCGCCGGCTTCAACAACTCTCGGACATCGACGCCGAGCTTGATAAACAAAACGCAACTCTGCGCCGAGCAGACGAGTTAGCGTTACAGGTGATGCACGAAAGCAATCCCACAGACGTGGCGAGCGTGCAAGAACTCGTTGACGAGTATCAGCTGCTGTGGAAGAACATCAAGGAGCGCGTAGATAACTTGCGTCTCAAAATTGAATCGCAGGAGAAGCGC
Source organism: Ormyrus thymus (assembly GCA_035582935.1). Lineage (NCBI taxonomy): Eukaryota > Metazoa > Arthropoda > Insecta > Hymenoptera > Ormyridae > Ormyrus > Ormyrus thymus. Next base: position 1,264,109 of record JAWWEM010000044.1, on the reverse strand, counting down.
CGCGAAGTCGACGAGGCCGTTCAGGTCGAAACACTTAAGTTTGAGAGAGACACTGCCGTGCAAGTCGATACTTTGCCCAAGTTAACGAGGATGACGTCTTTTGACGCTTATCTGATTGAGTTGGAATCAGCGATCAGCGAATGCAGAGTTGCGCTGGACGCGCTCGAAACTGCTGTTCTGCCAGAGCCCATTCCTGGCACTGGACTCTCTACATCTGCGCGCGCTATTGTAAGTTATCAATTAATTCTTTTTTTTTTCTTTTTCGTTACTTATGTGAAATAATGAAATTTATTATTGTTTATAGGCTAAATTAATTGGAAGCTGTCAATCGACAATAGAATTAGTGAAACATTTACATAATCTTTTATCTGAAGAAGAAAAACTCGCTAAAGCGGCAGAAGTTGCAGAGCTTGCTGCTCGCTATGAAGATCTATTAAAACGTGCGCGAGCTCGAGAACAACAAATTCGTGAACTAAAGTAAGTATTATCAATGCTTAAAGTTTATGGTTTTGTCTTAATTCTTTCTTATTATTTACTGTATCTAATATGTTACTTTCGCTAAACAAATTTTCTCAATCATTTAATCAAATAAGCCCTAACTACTGCGCATTTGCTTTAAAATGTTATATGTATCTTTTGTTAATTCCTGTTAGGTCATGTTACAAATTTAATGTCAAATAATATTCGAAATCCTATAATAAACCAGTAAATGATATATTTTTTTTAAATATTGTAAGCTCCTTGTAACTAAGCTAATGACAGCCCAACTAACACATTTATGTTCGAACCCCTGCAGGTCTCCCTTGGCTGGTGCTTATTGCTTCCATTGCGAACAGTGAGTTTAGAGCTTTTTAGCTATCATTAGTATTTAAATTCAATAGCAAAAAGCTTTTTATTTATTAAAATAGTGGGTAAATATCAAAGTTTCGAATGATCTTACAAGTACCTAACTATTATATTATTTATTTTCTTAATTTATTTCCACATTTTGCTCCTCTGTTTAGCGCAAATATTTCTTTCGTACGCAATTGAAGTTTAAATTTTGCTTTTGGAATCAAAATGTTCATAATATTTTTCTTACTGAAGTATATTTATTTTTATGATATCAGTATTTTAATCGTTTATCATTGACAATAAACGACGTTCATGTTCATTTTTAGTCAAAAAAACTAAATACTTTTTATGACTATATTTTTGAAGCAAGAAATACTGCAAATGTACTAGTTATTTTTAAATCTACTAATTTTTTAAATAACTTAAAAGGTGAATTGGTTTGTTTTGTCTAGTACGCATGTATGGATTGAATGGTGTCGGTAAGTGGGATACAAAGTGAAATGTTTTTTAAATAAATGTTTAATTTTTTACATAGTTAGCATTTATAGAAAGAATACAATATTATTTGCATGATCCATCAAAACATTGATCATTTCTTGAGACTTTGATAATCATCCAACTCACCCTCCAAAATCTTTCCTATCTAACTCAGCATCTCATCCTATTCTTAGTGATGGCGGTAGACTGACCTGTCCTCTGTGCTCTCACCGCAACTGGGCACAACTGGATAACGACCTTTGGCGACTAGAAAAGTGGCTAGAGTTTGCCGAGGGTACTCAGAGCGAACAAACTTCGGCGCCTTCGAATATCGAGGAACTCGAGGACGTAGTCCAAGACCACCATGAGTTCTTGCTCGATCTTGACAGCCACAAGAGCATCGTCGTCAGTTTAAATATTGTCGGCGCTCATTTGGCTGACCACACGGAGGATATCGAACGCGCGAACGAGCTCAGAGACAGACTCGCCTGTGCCAACGTGAGATGGGACAAGGTGTGCCAAGCGGCCTCCAAATGGCAAGACGCGCTGCAGGCTGCCCTTATGGGCAACCAACAGTTCCATCGGATTATTGAGGAATTGCTGGCTTGGCTTGAGAAGACCGAACAAACCATCAGAGCTAGCGAACCTATTGACTTAACTGAAGGCCCTGAAGTTTTAAGAAGCAAATATGATAAATTCAAGTAAGGATCATTCTGCATCTTACAAAAATTCTTTAGAATAAAAAGAAAACTAATTACGTTAAGGTTTTTAAGTTTAATTTGTAGTTACAAAAATAAAAATAGCTAAATTTAAGAAAAGTTAATTATTTAAATCATTTGCGCGATAAAAACCAAATATAATTTCCTAAAAATTACGTATTGCATATGTTTACTATAATTACATTTGTCACTTAAACACTTCAGCACTTAATTTCTGTATTAATTGCCCCAAGTAAGGAAAATTACGAGAATTAAATTTAACAACTTCTTGGAATTTGTTTCTTCAGAGAACAGCAAGCAGACCTGGAAAGATGTGAACCGCGAGTATTATCACTCCAAGAGGCTGCGAATCATCTGCTCGACGAGCACGCCGAGACTCGTGAGAGATTACAAGAACTCAGGCTCAGATTGCAATCCCTAAGAAGACTCACGAGCATGTACGCCTTAAAATTAGGCTCGGCCCTCGGTCTCGATCCTCGAGACGTTGGATTAGCGGCCACGTCTACTTCGCTCGCTGTGCTCTCTCGAGATGTAAGTCATTGCTCGATAACGGTTCACGTAATATCTATTACGAGAATATACTTTATTATCGATACAGGTCGTCTTATAATTGACAATGGAGATTTGCTCGATGTTGAAGAAACTTATGATTAAGCGATATAAGCACAGCTATAAATATTGTAGAAATCGAGGGATTTGAGTATCAGTAATTTAGCTTTTAAAAGTATTGTTGAGAACTTTTATTTATGTAGATTAGAGTATTTTAGATATTTTAGTTTTTACTAGCTGCAGTGAATTCCGGAATAATTCACTGCTGAAAATTTGCACTTAATGCTTAAAGATACGAACTGAAACAACAATTTTTTTATAATTTTTAATAAACTGAAGACTCAATACCCTTAACTGAGGCGTAAGATAAATTAAAAAGTATTGTATTCACAAAAATTGCACTGAGAGCACGTCTTCAAAATGGAATTCGATTCCAATGTATTCTGGACTTATCTGCATAGTATTCACCTGCACAGTATCTTATTCTTTGTGTTTTTGTTTTGTTAAATTGTAGCTACTCGACGAAGCTGCCTCTGGAACCTCTCAAGTCCACGGCACAAACACAGAGTACGTTTTCCTTTCCCTGTATTATCCAAGTATTCAAATTGACTATTTGTTTCTTTTAATTATAAGAGCTCAAAGCTTCAAAATTAAATATTATTTTTTCTTGTTAAAATTGATTTTAATTATTTTTGATTATGTTTATTATAATTTTTACAAGCTTCCTTAAATGTTTGAAATTGCACGTCTAATTTATATTTATTTGACTTTAAATTTTGCTTTTGTTATAAACCATAAGTACTAACTTTAAACATATATTGCTAAGAATAATCAATTAATATTGTCTGTTGAATAAATGTTACAGTGCTGACGATGGAGACCAAACAGTGTTAGCGCGAGGATACCACTTCATCGGAAGAGTGCTGCGAGCGTCCCTCCCCATACAAGCGCTAATGCTGTTGTTACTTGGAGCTGCCTCCTTAGTACCTTCAGCCGAGGAGGACTACAGCTGCATGCTCTCTAATAATCTCGCGAGAAGTTTTACACCCCTTATCCAATATCCGAATGGACCGCCACCACTGTAAAAGGAAACATTAAACTGCGACGTAGTGAATCGTTCATTGATACGACGAAGTAAAAGTAGGTTAAAGTACTGAAGAGGCATTATGATTCGACTGTCCTTAAGACATATGTACGCGGGGAAAGATTTATTGTAAAAAAAGAAGGCGAGAAAGGATAATATTTTTTAATAATAGAAACGCCGGTATTTGTCAAGTGATATAATAACACTCTCATTTTCCATGGGAAAATTTGTATATATGAAAAAATGATATACTATGGACCAAGAGAAACTTAATGTCGAGAATATTTAATTGTGTTTAATTTATTATTGTTTGTATATGAAATGATTGTTGTGCAATATATGCAAGAAATAATTATAAAACCGAGGAGTTGTACAGATATAACATAACGAGATGGAATGAGCATAATTTTTTCTCTTTTTGTAGTTTAATGAAAGTTTTGCGATCGACGATAATCGTAGAAATGCACGTTATCTTGGTAAGGCGATTTTGCAAAAAAAAAAAACAAGGCTGATATACCTTTTTAAAAAATGACCTAGAAGCCAGTAAAAAATACTCCAATGATCAAGTTTCGTCATTCATGACTGTAATAACATTGAACGATCTCAGACAGATCTTTTTTAAGAATCGTAATTTATAATTCTGTGAAATCTATAACGAATATGCGAAATGTTATTTGAGATTTTTATTGTCGAATTTCTTACTTTATCAAAAAAAAAATTTGTTAAAAATCTAATCAAATTTAAGATTAGGTTAAAATAAGTGGTAATTGATAAAAGGTGCTATTCCACTTGCAATTGTCCTACTATTCTAATGTTACGCGGTTTCGCTAACACTTTGTACGATGTGTCTTACGTGCGAGAAATTTATCACGAAAACGAAAAATGCTGTTTTTAACAGCGGCGAATCAAAACGCACAGATCAATCGAATCTAATCATTGCAATGTAGCGGACGACTTACTTATGAGCCTACTTTGCTAGCTCGTTAGTTACGCTTCCTAATTCACAAGTTCGCTAATTGCATGTTGAGCTTAATTATGTATTTTTATAAAAAAATGGAGCCTTAGAGTTGGTAAATAAAATTATATGGTATGATTTATGAATAAGGAAACTATTCAGAACAAATACAGTCGTTTAAAAATAAAATGTCTCTTATTTTATATTTACCTTCTTGCATACATATAAAAATCCAGTTAATCTAGTCATAAAAATTAAAAATAATTTATTCATTCATATCAAACTCTGTACAGTCTTAGCTTATCATTAACAGTTACGTGAAATATACAAATTGCTTGATTCAAAATATTCGCTGCATCGAAAATATGTATAATTATTTCTGTCAATCCTCATAATTTTTTTAATTCCTCTAGTTGTTCTTTATACTCGAGGTATAATCTTTGCCACCGCAGATGTGAGGCAAGGATTTTTAAAATATCTTCCAAAAGCTTATGCTTTTTATGACCCTATAGAGAAAAAAAGTTATATATAAATTTTCTTTAATATCAATTCATAAAAAAATTTCGTAAAAATCATACCAATATCATAGGATCCCAGTTACTCTTACTGGCAGTGCAGTGACTTGGGCCTAAAAGTTCATCCATAATTATCCTTAATCGATTTTCCAGTTCATCTAAAATGTAAATTAATTATTAATCGTATAAATAGTAAATAACCGAATTATTAACAGAATGTTATTTTATTAAAAATAACTATACCATGTGTGCACAAAAATGTTACAAAAGCCATCAACCAATGGACGTATTCTTGAGCACTTCCGAGAGCTTTGGAAGCCAGAACTTGTTGTTCTAAATAGGACATAATACATGGAACACTGTGAGGCATCCTTAAAGGTGGTATCATACCAGCCATCCGGTTTAGTCCTTCTTGAAGCATAGCAAGCGGACCTTTCGGTACACGACCTCCCATGCCTGTAGTATTCCAAGCATTTACCGCTGACCATCGCCATACTGGATCATGACTATCGCCAATTAACAGCCACGTACCTTCAAAAATTAATAATTTCAGAATTGTTTTGTTTAAATTTCTTTACAAGACAATTATTTTAAGTGTTTATTTTTCACGCAAAGTAAATTTAACTGCTGAATTAAGATTTTATTTTGTTTACAAAAGTACCAGTAGAGTGAAAACATAAATTATCTTACCCATTTCTTTATGGAAAATGTACGCCCTAGCATTTGTAAACGCTAAATGTGGCATGCCATTATAAAGTGTACAGGATAATATAGATATTCCTGGAGTAACCAAGTGACCAGCGGATGTAGAAACCACAAGTCGGCAAGTGTTATTCGCTATTTCCCACACCCGAACATCTCCATAACATGAAATAACCATTACCTACAATTTATTATTTTAAAATTTTTAGAATAATTTACTTTATACCTTAGTAATAATAAGAAATGAAAATTATTTATTTAAATGTTTACCATGCTGCCAGCAGCATGTAATTTTGATATAGGCGATGGCGGAGCAAATGGTGGCGCCGCTCGAGCTCCTTTTGAGGTATAAAATATATGTACACTTCCATCTTCTAAAGACACAGCTACGATAGAGGGCGAGGTAGCTAAAGCTGTAGCACTGTAACCCAAATAATGATCCCAAAGAGGTTCTGTACTTGTTCCTTGAAACAATTGTAAATGCGACAAGTTTTGATTGTTCGTTATTGTGACAGCATAGTGTCCAACTTGATGGGATATATTACTGCTGGGCTTAAGCGGTGGAAACAAAACGGCACTGCCGCTTCTTTCCACAGGAGGTTTGGTCTTTTTATTCGGGAATAGATTGTTAGTTTTCTGGGAACTTGGATCTTTACGTTTTAAAGTAACTACTGGTGCTTCTGTTACGCTCATGGCATTGGAATTAATGGTAGAACTAACATTTGGCTGTACAACTTCATTACGTTTCTCAATAACTATAGAACTTTTTGTTTGTGAACTACTAGAGAATGAAGAAGGAGAAGGCGCATTAGGAACTGCTTTGCTTGGCCCACTTTCCCTGAAATACAAAAATTCACGATTTAAATTAATTGCAAGCTTAATATTAAAACTTTTGCAAATAAGAGTATAAATTATTAACTGACGTTGTTTCTGGAGGTGCAGGTATAAACATTGGTGTAATTCTTCTTTTACCATCAGAAGTTCTTGTTTCAATTTGTTTATTAATGGGCGCTTTTACTGGCGTTGTTGGTGTTGAATTTGTAATTTGCACACAATTTGAATTAGTTTGAGTAGATACTAGTTCTGTACTTGCAGGTACAGAAGGAGGAGGAGGAGGTTTTGACGTCTTAAGAAGATCAGGTGCTTCCATAATTGTACACATGCCTCCCTTAGTTAATTTTCCATACAATCGCTCTTGAATATTGAGCTAAGAAGATACATAAAAAGTAGAAAATTAATTTAAATACTAATAGAATAAAATAAAGTTTAATAATTTATATTTGTGTACTTGTTGCGCAGTATCCAGTGGCTGGCCTAATTCTTGCTCCGTAAATTCTATAAAAACAGTTGTTCCATCTTTAGAACATGCACATAAACACATTCCACAAGTGGACCAAGTAATGTCTAATATTGAAGATACAAATAGTTCATGAATAACAACCACAGGACGCTTTAAACAAGTTGACCACACTGAAAGAGACCGATCACGAGAGCCTATTGCCACACAACAAAATTGTACTGGTTTATTTACTCCACTTGTCTTTTTTTGTAAAATATTTCCATTAAATCTCTGAAAAATAAATTTAATATCATTTTTTGTAAAACCTTTATTAAAATTTATTGTAATAATTTCATTAAATATCTGCATATATTTTGTTCCATTGCAAATTTGCATCTTTTCTATTGTTTCAATACCTATTATATTTAATACTTATTAATATTTATTAATATCCTAGTTCATTGTAATACTTACAACACATGTAACTGCTTTTCTATGACCAACATAATCTTTATCCTGCTTCCAACCATCTCTTTCAATAATTTGAGCAGTTGGTCCACCACCATTCATAGCATGGGCAGACACTAAATACTGACCATCTGGACTCCAAGAAAGTCTAAGAACATGAGTTGTACCTCCACATTCTTCAAAAGGCTCAGTAATTAAAGCTTCTTCGCCCCAATCTGTTGTTCTCCATACTCGTAAGGTCTTATCATCTGACTGTGTTGCTAAGTATTTTCCCACAGGATCCCAGGTTACCCCTTTCACCAATCCAGTGTGTCCTTTTAAGACTGCTACAATGGATTGTTTTGATGTATCCCATACTATTACAGAATTATCAACTGAAGCTGAGGCTAACCATGGAGTATGAGGTGCCCAAGCGAGATCCAAAATATCACCTTCATGAGAACGCAGAGTTGCAGTACATCTCCATGTTTCCACTCCAGTTTTACCGCCAAACAAGGTACTACCTCCTACTCCAACAACTAATCTCCAAATCATAATCAATTTGTCATCACCGCCAGATGCTAATAAACCAGAGCTGGCCCATCGAACACAATTTACGCAGGCTGAAAGAATTTTTATTATAATTAATTATGAACATTCAATTATAAAAAATTTACAATAATTTTTAAATATTAAATTTCAATGGAATAAAAAAATTTTAGCTTGTTAAAATTTATTAATATTTATTTATAATTTATTAAAAAGTTTTATTAAACACAATTATTAAAAACAATTTTTATAAAAAGTAAGGAAAATATTTATATTAAAAAAATATTATTTTCTTTTTCGCTGTGTCTATTCGCACCATATCCACGTAAAATACGTTCATTTACGTGCTTAAAGGCACGTACACAACAGCGTCCACTTAACTTCACGGACTGGCCAACAGAGACGTAAATATCTTAAGAGTGACTTACGGACCCGTAGCAAATGGAACTGGCTTACAGGCACAGAGACACCTAAAATTTAAAAAAAAACCTACCAATATTTCGATTTATTACTTTTTCAGCAATATTGTAGCAACATTTCTGCAATAATGTTGGCAGATGTATTTTCTGACCATCTTTAGTCAATATTTGTGCAATATATTGAAAATGGGGATGTAATCTGGAGGAAACATTTCAAGCTGCAACAGCAGATTGGTTATGTTCGTCTGCTGTGTCTTAAAATTGTTTCCTCCAAATTACGTTTTTATTTTCACTCCTTTTTTCGTGAAACTTTTTTTTAAATATACTTTGATATTATCTACGAGTGGGAAAGCTTTATTTACTGGATTTCGAGTTGTAAATTAATTTTAAATTAATAAATAAAATTTTCATAGTTGAAGGAGGCGCCACAGTCAGTTCAGATTTGGGCAATTTCGGTAGAGCACACTTAAATCAATATTGTGCTTTTTTGAATTCCTCGCAAATATTGGTGGAATATTAAAGTAATATTGTGCTTTTTTAAATTTCTCGTAAATATTGGGGCAATATTACAGCAATACTGTGTTTTTTTAAATTTCTCGCTACTATTGGGGCAATATTACAGCAATATTGAGCGTATTACGAAACTCGGGCGGCATGAACTGTTCCGTAACGCTCAGCTCCGTAGTTCGGGGTCTGTGTCAATTTACTTCGGGAAACTGTCTAATGGCACCTGGACATCATCGTCGGTGACCTTGTACTTTGAGATAACTGCCTCAAGCTAAATCGATACCTAGACATCGAAAACCAAGTAGCGCGGCACCTGGACATCATCATCGGCGAGCAAGTGCCATTAGACAGCGTCCCGAAGTAAATTGACACCTAGACCCCGAACTACGGAGCTGAGCGTTACGGAGCAGTTTATGCTAAACATTTCGGAACGTTCCGTATATCTGGATTTTTCAAAAAGCGGCGGATGCCGCGGGCGCCCGAGTTTCGTAATACGCCCAATATTGCTGCATTATTGCCCCAATAGTAGCGAGAAATTTAAAAAAGCCTAATATTGCTGTAATATTGTCCCAATATTTGCGAGAAATTTAAAAAAGCACAATATTGCTGTAATATTGCCTCAATATTAGCGAGAAATTTAAAAAAGCACAATATTGCTTTAATATTGCCTCAATGTGACGGAGCAATACTCTGCAATATAATATTTCTGTAATATTAATATAATATACTTTAACCAAGTCGCAGATGACAATATTGTGACTAAATTATTGCAATACTATGAATTCAAATGTTAAAAAGATATATTGCACAAATATTGACAAAGATAGTCAGAAAATACATCTGCCAACATTATTGCAGAAATGTTGCTACAATTTTGCTGAAAAAAGTAATAAATCAAAATATTGGTAGGTTTTTTTTAAATTTTATGTGCCTCTCTCTGTGCCTGTAAGCCAGTTCCATTTGCTACGGGTCCGTAAGTCATTCTTAAGATATTTACGTGTCTGTTGGCCAGTCCGTGAAGTTAAGTCGACGTTGTGGTGTACGTGCCTTTAAGCTTTTACGTTTCCATAAGCCAGTACGGTAATAAATGTATTTTAAATAATTCTTACGTTTCTATAAGCTTTTACGTTTATTTGAGAGTACTTTTGGAAAATTTATTTTTACGTGTTTATAAGCTTTTACGTTAATGTACAGTACTTTTGGAAAATTTACGTATCCGTATTGTTTTCGGAAAATGCTCTTATAGTCCCGTATAGCCACGGAAAGTACTCTTATATCCACGTAAATGCACGTATTTTACGTGGATATGGTGCGAATAGACACAGTGTTTCTTTTTATTTATTAAGAAAGGCTAAACTAAATTTTTTAACAACTTAGTTATTTTAAAACATTACCAAGATGGTTATCCAGCTGGCATAACATTTTTGGAATGTTTGGATTGGCTTCTGCTGCTTCATTCAATACTGGTTCCATATTCCAAATCACTACCCTACCAGAATCCCCACCTGTAGAAAAGTATAAACAACAAATTATTTCATCAAATAATTTAAAAATGGTACTACACAAGAAACTTATGTTTTTACCTTGCCCTCCGGTGGCAAACCTCTTGCCATCCGGATGAATGTCCACAGAAAATATTGGAGATCCTGCAGAAATAAGATAGAAATATTGAGTAAACATTGTGCACACCTAGTATAGTAAAAAAACAATCTCCTAATGATCTTTCCATACTAAAAATCAGTTTAAAAACAAAACTAGGTAACAGTTGTAAAAATACATAAATACATAAAACAGGTTATTACTAACCATCATGAGTAACCCAATTAGGCTTGACGAGTCTCATATTTTATGTACAATTTCCTCAATACTGGGTTAAACAACACCTTCTGCATAAAGCCGATCGGGAAATATTTTGGATAGCATCATACTGCTAGTTTTTCATTCAAAATGTTTTGCGGCATTTCTTGGGGCACAGACACACTGCACACACGAAAACCACGCACCCCGAAAGCGTCACACGACGACGACTGGCGAACTCTGGAGCAATGTTGCCACGCCAAATGCTAAATCCCTCTTTTTAAAGATGCTGGTGATGTACGTAGGTGTGTTACAGCTCTAGCCACATCCTCGATGTATCATCCATATGTGTACATACGCGTGATAATAATAGTAAATTTTGGCAAATAGCAGTGACGTAAATGTCGTTTGAAGAAGCTAAGGATTTTGCAAACAAATGCAAATTTTAAAAATCAAAACAATAATAACATATTGATTGGCAAAGATTAATTTATGTAATTAATAGAATTATGTGTAATACATTTTTATAATTTTTCTCATAATTTAAGATTTTTTCAGAAACTTTCAAAATTTTTGAATATTTAAATTTACAAGTAATTTTTTACTACAATAGAGAAATATATTTTAAGTATTTAAGTATATAAGGTTCAGAAAAAAGTAGACCTGCTTTATTACTCTTGAATCTAGTACCAATGTATAACATACAAATATACGTGTAAACGTACCTAAGAGACAGCTATATTAACATTTTTCAACTTTTTAGACGCTCTCTTCCAATAATGTATTCCTGTACACACTTCACTGATTGTTGAAACAAATTAGCATTTGTTTTGTTGTTTATTCAACTTTGGCGCCACATGAAAAACAATTATTTTACATA
>JAWWEM010000044.1:1237220-1252296 GCA_035582935.1 Ormyrus thymus | reverse complement strand
GATTGTTGAAACAAATTAGCATTTGTTTTGTTGTTTATTCAACTTTGGCGCCACATGAAAAACAATTATTTTACATAAATATAAATCTGGCAACGCCGTCGCTTAAAGGATCGTGGCTGTATATTTATAGAATTTGCAGCTCGATTCTTCTGAAATCAAGCTTTGCAATTGGTTCAAAATCCGGCGTAAAGCTCTTCTTTATCCAGTAAAAGATATCGTCCGCTGTAATGAAAATGCTGAGCGTAAAGTAAAAAATTAATATCATAAATCTAACCAAAAGAATATTTTTATTGTTTAACAATCAATCAATTAGTTAATTTTGAAAAAAATATTAATTGCAACTTTAAAGTTTATTATGAAGAGAAAACTAACCTAACTTACACTGTCACATCATAGAACCTAAATAAATGTTATTAGTGAATGTTATTTTTTTTTATCGTCTGATCAGCGGTATTAAATACTGATACTGTTATTGCTACGTCTACAGAAAGTGTACGCATTAAAAGATAAAGTAACAAATAAAAAGTAATAACAATTTCTTTAAAATGGTTATATATGGTGTTTACATAGTTTCTAAGTCAGGTGGATTGATTTTTAATCATGACCACAATGTTCCAAAAATTGAAGTAGAAAAGTCATTCAATTATCCATTAGATATCAAACTTGCTTATGAAAACAAGAAAATAGTAGTATCCTTTGGTCAGAGAGATGGAATAAATGGTAAACTAATTCTTACTAAGAAATGAAAAAGCACTATTAATTAAATATATCTTAAAGCTTAAATATATCATTTGAAACCTTTTAATTTTAGTGGGGCATGTACTAACTGCTGTAAACGGCCAACCAGTCAATAGTCGAGAATTGGAAGATGGTAAAGATGTATTTGAAATGTTAGAAAATGCAGAAAACTTTCCTATAACTTTAAAGTTTAGTAGATCAAAAATGACTACAAATGAAAAGATTTTCTTAGCTTCAATGTTTTATCCTCTTTTTGCTATTGCAAGTCAGCTAAGTCCAGAACCTCGGTGTTCAGGTATAGAAGTATTAGAGGCAGACACTTTTCGATTATATTGTTATCAAACTTTAACCGGAGTTAAATTTATGATTGTTGCTGAGCCATCTCAACCAGGAATGGAAATTTTATCAAAGAAGGTATATGAGTTGTACGCAGATTATGCATTAAAAAATCCATTTTATTCATTGGAAATGCCAATTAGATGTGAACTTTTTGAAACAAATTTACAAAGTCTTTTAGATGCAGTAGAAAAATCTGGTATAAGTAATGTGTAATTTAATTTTAATTAATAATAAATCATTGTAAATAAGAAGTCAGTGAACATATGTGAAGAAATTTTATTTTACAAAAATGTATGTATATAACTTGAAATTTATACTTAAGTGTTAAAATAATACAATTTATATTTATAAAAACACTGTAAATACTTTTTACATAAAGAAATGGAAAATACTTATATTTAGTTTAATATGCAAATGTTTATAAAACATATAAATGCATATTTATAAGTAGCTATGATATTAGTGATAATAAATCTATTCTTAATAATCTCATCTACAGATTTTTATATTTTTTTATGGAATTATATTCCAAGCTTTCTTTCCATCTCCATCTCCAATCTAGAGTGATAATAGCCAAATAATATTATTAATGTTTTGTTTAATTACAAAAATATTTAATAAAGTTTCTTACCGTTTTCGTTAATAGATCAACACAAGCCATTCGAATACGAGCAGAAGTTGCTGGAGAGTCTAGCCTAAAGTATCCATGAATATTCATGTCTGCTCTGTAGGCTTTAATAGCTTCTTTTATTGCAAAAAAAATGGATGATGCTAAAAATAATGGTGGTTCTCCAACAGCCTATAATTTTTAATTTATTAATTCAAGACTTTTCAAAATTAATTTATAATTATAGACATATTTTTACCTTTGATGAATAAACTGCTCTCGGATTTGTAGCACTTTTCAAAAGAGACACGTTAAATTCTAAAGGGATGTCTGCAAAACCAGGTATTTTGTAAACTCCTGGACCGCGACTGAACATAGTTCCTGATGGGGAGTATATCATTTCTTCCATTGTAAATAATCCATAGCCTTGAATAAAACCACCTTCTACCTGACCAATATCAATAGCAGGATTCAAACTTTCTCCAAGATCCATTACAATATCTGTCCTCAAAACCTTAAAAACAATAGGGAATGATTTATTAACTAAAATAATTACAATTGAAATTGCAAAAAATGCAATGTAATATACCTGATGATCGCCAGTAAGACAATCAATTTCAACCTCAGCGTATGCAACACCATATGTATAATAGTTAAATAATGTTCCTTCATTTTTGGTCCAATTATAAGTTGTGATTCCATCTGTTTTATAAAATCCTGTAGCTGAAAGACTAATTCTATCAAAGTAAGCTTGTTTCACCCAGTCTTCCCACGTTCCTTCAGGATTTGCTTGTATGATGTGCTGAATTCGATTCATTATTTCGTTGCATGCACGCTAAAAATGAGAGAGCTTTAAACATTTTATAATGCAGACTCTATATTGTGTTGGTGACATTAATTACCATAACAGCCATTCCATTTAAATCTGAACCGGAACTAGCGGCAGTAGCTGAAGTATTTGGGACTTTATCGGTTGCAGTTTCAGCAATGTGAATTTTTTCGGGTTTCACTTTTAAAACACGACTAGCTACCTGTCAATAATAATATTTATGCGGATTAACACGTCATTCTTACGAAAAATTAAGTATTTTATTTTAAGATTCATTTTTTAAATTGTATCAAATACCTGAATCATTTTTGTGTGCAGTCCTTGACCCATTTCAGTACCTCCGTGACTTAATAATACCGAGCCATCGGTGTAAACGTGAACAAGAGCTCCACTTTGATTCAAAAATAATGCTGTAAAAGCAATACCAAACTTCGTTGGCACAACTGCATATCCTCTTTTTCTGTACCGGTGTTCCCTTGATAAAAAAATAATTTTAATTATATGTAATAATAACATTTTATAATGCCGGAATTAAATATCTTTTATCACTTACTTATTGAATTTTTCTATATGTTTTTTGCGTTCCTTAAATTCTGCTAAAGCAAGACACTCGCTCCAACAACGTCTTAATGTACAATTATCCAATTTTTGATTGTAATGAGTTAAATCTCCTTCTTTATATAAATTCAATTCCGAAAGCTGAAAAAACCATCAAGTTTTTAAAATTTAAATATGGAATTTCTCAAAAGATTGAACAATTTCACAATATAATACCTCTACAACGTCTCGTCCTAAGTAATCAGCAACATGACGAATAATGTGCTCACCAGCAAACATTCCCTGAGGCCCGCCAAAACCTCGGAAAGCAGTATTAGATGGTAAATTGGTTTTACACATGTATCCATAAACCTTTGCAGTCGGCACTTTGTAAGAATTTTCAAAGTGATACATTGCTCGATCCAGCACCTGATATTAAAACGAGGCGTATTTGAAACAAAATCCTCATTCAGTTAAAAATTAAATAAAAATCTGCTTGTGCGCCATTTTAGATACTTACGGATCCAGACAAGTCTGCAGAATATCCAGCATTATTATAAATATGAATTTCAATGGCATTGAATAATCCTTCATTAGTAAAGCCTACTTTGTACTTGTATAGGAACGGATGCCTCGTGCCGGTCATCATCATATCTTCGTCTCTGTCTAACATACATCTTACCGGTTTTCTCAGCCTAAAGAGACGTAAAATTAAATACAGCCTCGAATGAAACCTCCGGTTTCGAACGAACAAACTTCGAAATCTTACCTATGAGCTGCGAATGCGACGGGTAAAGCGACGAGCTGACCGCGAGACTCCTTGCCACCGAAGCCGCCGCCGATTCTCTTTACGCGCACGTTAATCCTGTTAATGGGTACGCCCAGCACGTGAGCGACGAGCTTCTGGATCTCGCTGGGATGCTGCGTCGAGCAGAAAATCTCAACCTCGTCCTCCTCCCGGGGAATTGCGTAGGAAGCGTTGGTCTCGAGGTAGAAATGCTCTTGGCCGCCCATTCTCACCTCACCCTCTATTACGTGATCCGACTTTGCGAAGGCAGCTTCTATGTTTCCTTTGGTTATACATCTCCCGCTGCCTTCGTAAAAGGAGTTGTGCTTTATGGCGTCCTGGTAATAGAGTTTTCTTTTGTTAAAGGGCTGTCAATTTTTTTTTTTTTTTTTTCATTCTTGTTGCGTACTAAAAATAACATTTTTATGCTATACCTCGATGGAAATTATAACGGGTTGAAGGTCTTCGTATTCCACTTTCACCATCCTCGCTGCTTTTTGAGCGGTGTGTTGATCGCTGGCTACAACAGCTCCAATTACTTGTCCTTGGCTCGTTACCTAAAAGTGCGTTGCCACGCATAATTATCTAAAAACAACTGCAACTTTTATTTCAAACATACCTCTTTCGAGACAAACACCTCCTCGTCGTGTAAAATGGGGCCCACGTATCTGTTGTGCTCTGGAATATCGTTTGCATCAAAGAAAGCCACGACCCCCTTCACGGCCAGAGCTTGCGACGCGTCGACTTTCAAAAGTTTCGCGTGCCCCCTTGTCGATAATACAAAAGCCAAATAAAGCTCTCCGACCATTTTAGGAATGTCGTCTAAATACACAGCTTCTCCGGCAGCCTGTTTGTAGGCACTCACGTGGACGATTGGTTTCCCAACGAGATCGTTTGTGTTACCGTTGGGAACCTGAGAATTTTCATTATTCGGACAAAAGACTTTCTTCGGATTTTACAATGAATCTTTTTAAAAAGTACTTACAACTTGATAATATTGCGAACTTTTTGGGGGTACATAATGAAAACCTTCAGCAGCAGATTCGAGCTCTTTAGGTAAAGGCTCCATATCAGATACATCTTTCTGAAGTCGTTTCGTTATATATACAAATCCCTTAAAGAATAAACTAAACAAAGAAATATTACTGTAAATAATTTGTTTAAAGTTAATTTATACTAATTATGGAATCTCTCGTGTACCTTAGAGTTAACGATCGACGATATAATATCATACCGCCAGGAGCATCACCGGATAATGGAAGCTCTTCAATGAGCAAGTTTGTAACAGGTTCCACGAGACCTTCATCCCATTTTCTAAAAATAATCAAGAGGTATTTATGTAACAGTTGGCATTTTATTTCAATTTCATGCACATAAATTTTTATCTGCCTTACCTTCCAACGATAGCAGCGCATGTTTTTCTTGCTAGAATAGTAGTCGGCGCCATTCCGCCAAACGCCATAAAAGCGTTTTGAATAATACTTGTTCCAGGTTCGAAGTAAACGTTGAGTGCTAAATTAACTATCGCGATATCGTCGTCTCGTCTTTTCGCTTGCTTGTAAGCCACGAAATATTGATTCTAAAATAAAAAATTATCTCGTTTCTCTTATTGCATTATGATTAAACCAATTCATTATCGTTATCTACTCACTGGAAGCGAATAAGGAACTTCAATCGAAACTAATATTTCATCGGGTAAAACAATATTTCGCCTATAACCAGTGAAAAAGGAATGATCCATTTTAACAGCCCGGAAACCTCTCTGGAGGCTGCAGAGATTCAATTTGATACCTGCAGCCATTAATACTGGATTCATATCGGAAATTGGACTTCCTGTCATAATATTCCCTCCAATAGCCTA
Source organism: Ormyrus thymus (assembly GCA_035582935.1). Lineage (NCBI taxonomy): Eukaryota > Metazoa > Arthropoda > Insecta > Hymenoptera > Ormyridae > Ormyrus > Ormyrus thymus. The sequence continues at coordinate 1,246,598 of JAWWEM010000044.1, read as the reverse complement.
TAAATCAAATTATTTTCACGTACAGGAATTAATAAAACAAAATAATAATAATAATAATAATTAAATAAAACTTACAGCGACATTCCTAATCTGTTTGCCAGCAAACCAATGCAAAATTTCAACTGCTGCTTTAAATACCCTCGTTTTATGTTCTGTAAAAGTAATTTATGAATTTAGCGTACTGCATATTTTGAAGCAAAGCCGCGTATTAAAAAAATATTATGTTTACCAGGCTTTATTTTCATTTGCTGCCTAAAAGCATCTTCCAATTCAATTAAAGTAATGCTCGCTCCAACTTTTAAAGCATTATCTAGCTCCGAAATTTCTCTCATTTCCTTTATTTGCATGGGTAAAATTAATACAGGGTAAACAAAATGCTTAAACTTTACCTCCACACCTAAAAAAATAATTGTTCGTCAATGTCATTAAAGTAAATAGAGCTGGCTTACAAACAGTGCAAGGAGAAACTTTAGAAAGGTGGCTTTTACAAAACCGTTTATTGAAATAGGATATTTAATCAACAGATTTTATACGTAGAAAATGAAACCCATACCGACTTCTGTATTTCCTACAATAATTTTAGCATTTGGATTCTGCTGCTTCAATGTTAAAATATCCGTAAGCGTCGTCGGTCTGTACCACGAAGTTTCTTTTCCTTTGATAATTAAAAATTCATTGTCGTACTCATCTGTCAGCTAAAATTGAATTGAGCATCGTTTAAATTCGTGTAATTTAAAAATAGTACCGCAAGAGATATTAGAAAAATTGACCTGTAACTTAGGAGGAAATATGGGTTCTTGTGTGGGGTCATATGGCAAGAAATCCTTAGAACTAAATACTTCAGTAGGTTCAGAGGAGAATGCTTTTTTGCAGCAAGCATCTCCCATTGCGCAAACTTTCGGTTGGCCGTCTCCATTCTTCATTCCTGACAATCTTTGAGATTGTTCCCATTCCTCGGTAAATGTTTTGAATCCTTCTATAATTGGCCGGTAGCCAGTGCATCTGCAAAGATTGCCTGGAAACAATCAATTGAGCGCGTAATTACTAATTTCTTTCAACCGCAATGTGCATACATATTCATAAGGAATTGCAAGATGTAATCAGAAACTACATTGTAAAACTTCTATTATTTTTCTTTTTTTTCTTTCACAAAGTGTATTTTAACATTGAATTCTTATAATAATAAAAGTATAAATGCCGAAGAAAAAAATTTTAATTATTTATCAAGTGTGCTGAATGTTATTACATAAATATATAAATACGATGCCGTAATATTAAGAATCATCAATGAATCAACAATATATTTACATTCTTTATCGTTTTTCAATAAAATATTAATCAGTCACGCGACAACGTCATTGCGATATACAAGTAGTCATATCAATCTTCATTTTTAACATATCTAAAAAATATCTCGCAAACTTAACATTTTTGGCAATTCGCATAGTTAAGATAAGCGAGTGCGTGTCCCGGAATTAAAACCCCGCTCGAGACATCGAGAAGATACGCCAATTGATTGCGTAAAAGTTCAATTGGCACTAAATCACTGAATGATTTTCATACCTTGGAAGGCGACTTCCATATCGTTCATCGTCGGTTTCGGCTTGCTTCTCAATAAAGAGTACATTGACATGACTATGCCGGGCGTGCAAAACCCGCACTGCGAGCCGTGCGCTTTTGCTATTCTCTCCTGCACCGGATGAAGTTTGGTCTTTGTACTTCCAATGCCTTCGACGGTAGTTACCGCCATGCCGTGCACGGCGCAAACAGGAGTCAGACATGCGTTCGCCGCGATGTGACTGATTGTTATGTAAGAAAAATTCATATCGAGAAATGATGCTGCTTTTGAGTTTCGTCATTTTTTAATGAAAATAAAAAATAACCCTTGTGACGAAACGTTGGCTGCTACGCGACCAGTTCCGCAATATTAACGGTTTATCTTTTTATTTTCTTAGAATCAGTTTCTTAGTTAAACGAAAAATAGTTTAGATAATAATTCGATATTGCTGACAGCAATCACGTTGTTTGTTTAAAATAGTTTAGATTTCGCCAGAGTATTTTTTATGAAATTATTAGATTTTTGATATGTCGTAAATAAATACTGATAAGGGCGAAAATCGATAAAATCGGCACGTGTAATGCTATCTGTTATCTCAATTAATAGGTGTCTTCTACGTTCAAGAATTCAACATCTAATAAGAAAAGAAGTACGTCAAATAACATTTATGAAGGTATTATCGAGCATCCATTCAATAAAAATAACAGATACAAACACGTTATTTATCTTCGATATTAAACGGCGTAATTGTATTCACGTAATAATATAGTCCAACCTTCTTCTTCATTTATTTATTTTATATATTTGTATTGATTAATGGAAGAATTTTGATTTTTTTTTTGTTATATAATTAACGATTATATAAAGAATTATTTTTATTTTGCATTCTTTATATTATGATGCATATATTCTTTTCCTGTTGTAATAATTATTTTTAAAAAAGGATACGTAATATTTTTTGAAACTCGATCATACTTTGAGATCATTACAGTACAAGCACCGCATCCTCCTTCAGCACAGCCAAGTTTTGTACCAACCAAACCCACTAATTATTTGTTGTTAAGGAACGCATCAATTAATGTTATTTATGCCTTATTTTTGAATCTACTTTTTATAGATTCTTTATTCAAATTTAAATAATTTGGGTTATTACCCAAATATTAAAAATATAATTTTTTCGTCTTTTTTCAGATTATAAATCTATTAAATTAATTTTGACCGATTTGTAAAAAGGATACATTTGTTTCGAAGATAATACAGTAATGTCCAAGTCGGATCAACGTCATCGTCAATCACCTATAAAAATCCAAAGAGTAGTTTATGAATCTGTCGATCAAATTTCCTTTGCTGATTTTGCAATTATATTTTCTGATCTTTCTCGAAGTTAACGATTCAGAATTGCTGACTAGAAGTAGTTACGCGATATGAAATGTGCTAGAAAGAAATTTATTGAATTCATTTTTTAAGCAAACGAAGCTTTTCTTCCTTCTTTGCAAATGATTTACGTCTTTGGCTTCAAGTTAATTAATTGTAGACTATACAAATAGTTGAAATATTAAAGTAAATTAAAACATTTAACTAGTAGAAATATGCAAACACCTATTACCTATGGCATTGAAGCAATTTACATATAAAATTCTTGCGTGCCTCGAAAGAATTGTAGGGTTTTTAAAAAAAAAATGATTCGCTAAACACTTTTAAGTTCTTTATGTAAGACCAATGCAAAGATTGTTAGTAACTTAACTGTGCGCTAACTTAACATTAAAACCTCGTATAATATGAACGGCATTTGAAAACTTGTATATTACTCTCACCTCTTTGCCATTTACGTAAAACACGAGGACATTGCTGATCTTTGAGCGCTGGTAGGAATGTTCAGTCAGCATGCATTCTTCTTTATCACTTTCACCGTTTTCTCGCCCCGCAGAATTCATTTTCAACATTATTTAATCTGTTCGTACAATGTAAAAAAAAAAAAACAGAAGTTCGGATTTAATTCAAATTTGACATTTGTTGAATTTTTACTTATAATTTATAAGATAAGAATGTTGAGATAGGATTTACTTTTTCAGATTTTTTTTCTTAAAGATGTGTATAGTTAATTCAAGCCATAAGAGCTGAAAAAAATTAAAAAAAAAGAGCTTGAGAGTATGACATTAATTTTGAAAAATTTATCCGCGTAACTTACATTGACATCTTTTTAGTCGTAATTATTATCTTAAATCAGTTTTAAATTCATTCGATCAGATCGTACAAGTCAGACTTCACGAGAACCAAAATTACTGTATTTTCCAACGAGGTTACTCGTGTTGTTTGTCATCATTGAAATCACTTGACACGAACGGAAGTTTACTCAAAAAAATGTTTTGCTTCTTTAAGAGAAGGAAATTCCGAAAGAAAATTGGACGAAAATTGAAAAAAAAATTGAACGAAAAATTGCTGGAACGATTCACAGCAAGAAAACCGCACGAGCAAATCAGAATGCAATCGACCGCGAAAGTAATGAATTCACCTGCGTTTAAGCGGGTAAAGGTGTACTGAACTGCGTTCTCCGCTAACGGGACCTCGGAGTGCACTGGAGCTGGTAATGCAGGACCACTGTTCGCGCTTGTTTATGCTCGCGTGTGTCGTTGCCAGCCTCAACTGACGAATCGCTTGAGCCGCTCGCCGACTCAGCCCACTTCTAAGGCCAATAATTCCTGGCTAGTTTGACCATCGCTGATAAACAAACGCGCCTCAGCGGGAAGTCGAGTGGCTGCGCGTCTGCCTCTAACCGAAACTAACATATCATCTCTCGGTGAAGTTCGCCTCGCCGATCGGGAAAGACTCGAAAGAACGCTGGGAAATAAGAAGGGAGATTTAGTGGGAAGGGAAAGAATCGACGAAGAGTGGGAATACAATATGCAGGAAACCGGCTGACGGGTTAAATGGGTACACGCGAGACGGAGAATAAGAAAGACAACTATACGAGGAGGAAGATAAAGAATGCATGTACGCACAAACCGATTTACGTAATACTACTATAACTCGCAGCCGCACGCGTTTGTAGTGATGATTTCGTTCTGCGCATCGTTTGGCCTGAGTGATTCGATCTCGTAGTGATGTCAGACGCTGTTGATACTGAAAGCCTCGCGGGTGCGATGCTTACGTAGTTTATGGATTTTTTAAAGCTGCGGATGTTGTTTTAAATAAAGGAATTATCGAAGGGAAAATAGTAAAAGCATCGAATGTTTTTCAGAGAAAAATTACTGCTCATCCTTGGGGAATAATTGAAAAAATGTTGTCCTAAACAAGTTTTACTACCTGTAAAAATATCAATTTACCGACCTTAAGCAGCTTATTACACGTATCTAGTTCTCTATTATGCATTAGCTTTTTTCTTATGTAACTCATTGTTAAAGCACGTATTTCAAAAGATCGAGATTGTGCGTAGATTTTTTTAATTGTACATTAAAAAATAAAAAAGTGATATTTTTATATTAGAAATTTAGGTGCTTTTCCTTAACTAAGAAATATAGAATTATAATAGAATCTTGCAATGCTTATAAACTTGAAATAAGAAGCATTATTTATAACATTTAATAAATTCAAAATTAAAAAGAATGTTAAAAAATATTTGCATACAAATAAATAATATAATTAAATTGATTCTTAAATGGTCTATTACGATAACGGGATCTGTGCACAAATTATTATGACTTTTTAAATGCATTAGAGTCTGAGAATTACTTAAAGAATTAAAAAATTCGCACTAAAAACGTTTATGACTTCAGATAAAAATTTTTAATCAAACAGTATAAATAAAATGAAAAATCTTCGATGAATTAAAAAATAATTAGATTTAACTTTAAAATATAAAGTAAAAAGTTTTATACCATAAGCATGACAACATATCAAGAGACAGCTTTTTAGAAGCATATTGCTACAGAACAATTATTACTTAATATTTTTTGTTGCCGTTTATCACCAGTATGAAGTTTTACTTGTTAATGGTAAATCTCATATAGTTATGCTACACTGATTAAAGTATAATTTTATACGTTTTATCACAATTTGTTTGTTTTTTAATGCCACACTACCCAGACAGAATGTTGATGTGATAGCTGAAAGAATTTTGAATGGTTCATTGCACTTAACACATAGATATGTATTATTATCAAAAAATTGATAATGAATTAAAATTTGAAATTGAAAAACTGCTGATACATTTAAAATTGTAAATGTAATAATAGTAATAATGAATAATTTAAAATGTATAATTGTGTAACATGCAACACTTTAACTTAAAAATGATTAAGAATAATTTACTTAATTTCAGGATTACTGAAAGAGTTTATAGTCTTATTTAAAACGGTCAAAACGCTTTATTACGTGAAATACTAGTCTTTAGTTTAACACGCCTTCATTTTATCACCCTTATCTTAAAGAGTGAGATATCCATTCTGCTCAATCGCGTGAGTTCAGACCAATTGTTCTATTCCCTTCGACAGGTCAGTAGCTACTAGGGCAGCTTGGCTTCTTTCCAGAAGCCAACGATGTCGCCAAACTCAATCATACTGACCTCCTTTATGGTCAGGGGCGCGTTTATCATAGAAATTTAGTATAATTCATTGCAAACTATAGAAATTTGTTTAAAAAACTTTATTGTAGTATTTACTTATTATTATAAAATATTGAAATATTTTTACAAGTCAATAGGAGATCAGAGCCCTATTGAAAAGATTTTATAAAGTCTGATAAAAACCCATTGATTCGAGTGCAAATACACATATTAAATCCTATAAAATTATTCTATAAAAATTTGTCAATAGGGGGGTTCACATTTTTGCATCACAGATTTTGTTGTAACTTTCAGATAGATTTTCAAATATAAATTTTTAGTTAAATTTAAAAATAATCTCTGTTCAACCACGGGTAACTTTAACATTTATACTGCCGGTGTTTGAAGGGTTCAAATCGCCATAGAAAATGCACAAAATATTGTTGTTTTATCTTTAATACAACTTATGTAAAGTTCCGATCACAGGTCGCGTCGATATATCTACTTTCTGGCAGCGTAAAGGTTAAAACAACAAATTATACAGTATATACGGTATTTGCAATCTGGATTGCATCCTAGAAAAAAATTATCAAGTCTAAACTTAAAAATTGTGTTGATGAATTTTCATCTGTTTTTGTGCTACTTTTTATTGCAAATCTTTATTTTATTGTTATTCGTGATCGAAAAATGAAAGGCTTTACTTGTCAGTCAAAGAATTTTCTATAAATATAAATAAATAGAATCCACTAAAATTATTTAGTGAAAACTTGAAGGACAAAAATACAAAAGTATTCCCATAATATATTTTATATTTATATTTCTAAGAAGATCAATTTTAAATAAAGAGCCTAATTTATTGTAAAACAGTAGTGTAAAAATTAAAGGTTTAATGGAAAATCTGCCTGTATTTTTCCTTTGGATTAAAATTGTATTATTGTTTGCACTTATCAAGATTATCGGTCGATCTTTAAAAGATAATAATATATTGATAAATTCATTCACCAAACAGTGGTTTATTCCATAATTCTATTCCAGCATTTTTTATTAAAGTTATCTACTAATTTCATTTACAAATAAAATGAAATAGATAAATAAATTATATTCGTTATGGCTCTAATCACTCATACTAATTTTATATATAAAATAATTTCGAAACGATTCTTTTACGAGTCAGTTTCTTTATTTGTCTTTCTATATTGACAACGTTTCGAATATTTTCTCATCCTTCTCAAGCATGAAAAAGTTTGTTATTCTTACAATAGATCGCTATACATTTTTTATAAAATTAAAAACAATTATACCTGTACAGAATTAATTTCAATGTAAAAAGACCAGGGTTGCAGATTTGTGATTTAAAAAAACCACAAGTCCATAAGTCGGACCGGACTTATTATTTAAATATCGACTAAATCACAAGCCCGGCCGGACTTATTATTTACATTTCGGCTAAATCATAAGTACGGCCGGACTTATGATTTAAATTTCAACTAAATCTGAAGTAAAAGTATATTTGAATTTATATTTATCATTTTATGAATTAATAAAAGCAACTTTTGAAAGACAAAAGAGACATTACAAATAAGAATGCTAATTTGAAAATTGTTTACAACCCAATGAATTTATTGTTGACGTTTTGCCATCGTGTATCACAATGAATGTAAAATAAATTAGATTGAAAACTATGAAAATTATATAAAAATTAAAAAGATTTCCCATCAAACATTTTTCGACAAGTTGGACTTTCAACAATTTGAAGTGAAAGTTGGTTTTTCCGGGTTTTCCAGCACGCATGCTATCGCACAGGCATGGAAAATCGAATTTTGCGCCAGCAGTATCGAAAAATAGTATGTGCATCACGAGCGGGAATGTGCTGTTTTGCGCCCTTGGTGCACAATATACTATTTCCTACCAATTCATACAAAGTTTGAGTTTACTTTGTTGTATTTGTGGCACCCGCATCAGCTTCATTCGGCGCGAGCCAGCAAGCTCACGCGCGTACTACACCAATGGTGCCGAATTAAAAATTAACTGAATAAAAATTAAGAAAAATTACGTTCTGTTTCGAATCTCACTGCAGATTTGTAAAATAAGGTTTTTTCTCCCTGGCGGTCGCACTTATGCTTTAGTCGAAATTTAAATCATAAGTCCGGCCGGATTTATGATTTAGTCGATATTTCAATCATAAGCCCGGCCATACTTATGATTTAATAGAAATTTAAATCATAAGTCAGACCGGACTTGTGATTTAGTCGATTGTTTAAATAATAAGTCCGGCCGAACTTGTGATTTAGTCAAAATTTAAATCATAAATTAATTTGATTTATGGACTTAGTAAGTACTTTAAGTCCAACAATGACTTAATATCTGCAACCCTGAGAAAGACACATAAAAAAGCTGAGTCGCAAAGGAATCGTTTCGAAATTATTGTAAATATAAATTATAATTTAAAATAATAGAATGAAGAAATCAGACATAGAATTGATAAATTCGTATAATGCTTTTTGTAATAAAGAAATTATTTATTATTATATGAATATCTTATAAAAACTAAAATATTGTACATTAATCTCCTTTTTATAAAAACTTAAATATTAAAAACCTTATAAAAATCAAATTAATAAAAGTTACAATATTGCATTATTAATAAAAAAAATGAATGTGATTTTTATATATCATTTGTAGAATTTCTTTGACATTTATAAGTTTATCAAGAAATCAATCTCCTTTAATTCCAAACCACTTAAATCTTAAAATTTATAAGTCGTCATTAATACAAAATCTTTGAAAAACAAGTTCAGTTATCTTACAAACTATTTTAAAATGAGTGGAATAAAATAATTTAGAAATTTTTAAATTTTATAATTCTTTAAAATAATATTTCAAATAAATAATTTATTAAAGTAACTTCAAGAATGCATGTTTTATCGTGCGATGCACTATTTGCATAATGTTTTTTACATAATATTTAAAATAATAGAGGAATCTTATATTTAATCTAAAAAAAATTGTTAAACATTCTAATTATTCTAATGAATTTCAACATTTATGAACTTACGTTACTTAGGGAGTTATATTCCATGATTTTTTTCCATCGCCATCTCCAATCTGTTAGAACATAAATTATATTAAAAAATGCCGTCAACTGATTTTGGCACAATGCTTTTTCATAGAGAACATAAAAACAATGAAACAATTAATTTAAACTACCCTGGTGGAAATCGCCCATTTTTCTCCCATTTATGAAACGCTTTTTTTCACATGTTTTAACCATTTTATGACT
>JAWWEM010000044.1:1131709-1214954 GCA_035582935.1 Ormyrus thymus | reverse complement strand
CGCCGCCGACGCCGCCGCCGCTGCCCCCCCAGCTGCCGCTCGAGCTGCAGCAGCGCGGCTTCTCCCAGTCGACGGGCTCGCTGCACCCCGAGCCCTACACGATAATGCGCGCCAAGGCGCTCAACCGGCGCGTCTCCCTCAACGTCGGCGGCGTCAAGCACGAGGTGCTCTGGCGGACCCTCGAACGGCTGCCGCACACCCGGCTCGGCCGCCTTCGCGACTGCAACACGCACGAGGCCCTCGTCGAGATCTGCGACGACTACTCCCTCCAGGAGAACGAGTACTTCTTCGACCGGCACCCCAAGTCCTTTAGCTCGATCCTCAACTTCTACCGCACCGGCAAGCTGCACATCGTCGACGAGATGTGCGTCCTCGCCTTCAGCGACGACCTCGAGTACTGGGGCGTCGACGAGCTCTACCTCGAGAGCTGCTGCCAGCACAAGTACCACCAGCGCAAGGAGCACGTGCACGAGGAGATGCGCAAGGAGGCCGAGTCCCTGAGGCAGCGCGACGAGGAGGAGTTCGGCGACGGCAAGTGCGCCCAGTACCAGAAGTACCTGTGGGAGCTGCTCGAGAAGCCCACCACCTCCATCGCCGCCAGGGTCAGTACAAGCCAAAAGAGCTGCTCACCTCACACCTTCAGCTTCGATCTGCATCTCTTGAGCCCACCTCTCTTCATCCCGAGCCCCACCTCGCAGCTCTGTCTCAGCACTGTCAGGCTTTACATTTAACGGCTCTTCTCTCTCGCTCCACCTCTTTTTTCCCCTCTGCTAAATGCTAAAGTCTGACAGGGATTTGTACGTTTGAGGCCGCGATCCATACAACAAACACGTCCTTCTGCGATCCCACTTCAATTTACGAAATGTACATGATTGCAGCTCCATCCGGAGACTTGACTTTCGAGCAAAGGTATTTTTTTCATACGGTTTTATGATGCGATTGAATCCTTTTTATAATCTTCTTAGACACGCCAGATGCCCTTCCGCCACATAAAAACTCCGCGGTATTTACGCTCCGCGTCTCACCGGAAGCCGGAAGTACGTCTCAAGCTCCGGATGCACGAATTGATTTTCGAGACTTTTATCGCCACTAAAAGCGCTCTCGCCATCTGAATTAGAGAAATACTGTACTTGCTCGGAAAAATAATAAAATATTTCACTATAAACAACTGCAAAAGCCAGAGTTATTAGATCGTTGATTGGAGCATTGTTCCCGCTCACTTATAGCCACCCTCTAATTGTTTAGTCAATACCATTAAGGCGTTTCGTGCTTGAATGACTACGTCTTCTCCCGGCACAAAAAATTGTATAACGATACATCACTCGTGGCCCAAAATTTCCCCGTCATGCCGCATAGCCGGGCGTGAAATGACTTGTCACGCGGGAGCATATAGAGCACGTCTCTATAACGCGACGAGCGAAATCGAAAGAGCGCCGAAGGGCGGCACTCGCGCTGCTCTCAATCTCCTTCGCGACCGCGCTCGTCGTTCGGCCTAATTAATTATTTCGGATTAATTAAACTATTCGCTGCTGGCGCGAAGGAAGGGCATCGGGTGCGCGTAGTTGGTTTAAACGGTAAATTTGCGAGACATCAGGCAAAGTAATTAGAGGCTGCCGGGTTAAGAGCAGTAGCATGTGAGTTACTCTATAGAGAGTGCAGGTGCCTACCGGACGTACTCGCATTAGTTCGTTTGATTTTCTGGTATAGTTCACGGAGTCTGCGTGTGTAAAAATTATTCATTTGACTGACGCTGGAAAATTTCAGTTTTTTAATTAATTACGAGCAAGCTTAGCCACAAGTATGTACAAAAAAAAGTATTATGCATATAGTTAAAAGCCCTTTTTTTATTTCCTCATTTGACGAAGGAAACCTTTATAAGGTATTGGGGCAGAATGCTGAAGCTCTAGATAATTTGGAAGTACAAAGCTCCTTTTGTCAGAAGTATCGAATTCCTAGAACGCCTGTTCGATAGTCTTGCTATCCTTGATAATTATCGAATTTTGAGGAATAAAGGTACGCCCTCTGAATTTAAAAAAGAAAAAAAAATTAAAACAGAACGAATTCCAAGCAACGTCGCAGAAAATAAGCAAGCGGCATTTGCATGAATAATTTTTACAGTCGCATTAGGCAAATCGTTAACATGGTAACATAGTTGAAGGAAAAACCCCGTTTTACACAGTGCCGTGCTACTTAAACACACGTACGATTTCCGGTACTTCTTTCGCCACACAGACCGTCAAAAGCCCATCGAATTTAGCCCGCGGGAGATCGTAAAGCTTCTCTGCTTTTTTTTGACTCTCTTGCTTCCACGCTTTCTCTCTTCTTACCTTCGTACATGTATAAACGCTGCCTCTTTCTTTTTTCTTCTCTATTTACTTTCCTCGCAGACCAAAAAGTAGCAGCGGTATAAAAGCCCCGGTCGCCGCTGCGCAGACGCGGAGAGTCGATCGACCTATGACGACGAGACGTCCGTCGCCGACGACGGCGAACGCGTCCCGCGGCACCCCACCCCCCTCTCTCTCTCTCTCTCTCTCTTCGCCGTGTGTTTACAATGTCGTAAAATCTGTTTACGATAAATGTCGCTACCGGTGCGCGCGCGCGTCTGCTTTTTCGCACGCGAAATTAACTCTGCGAATGACCTTTTCGCGATGTTATTTTCCCGGGGCGGGGCGAGTTGCGTCACGCGTGCCCGGGGACTTTTGTCGGCACTTGTGTAATTCGCAGTTTACCAACTTTCTCGCAATGAAGACGACTGCCGGGGCGTTTGCTAATTGTTTGCGCGAGAAGCGCTCGCTGTTGAGGAATCGGGTTACGGGCGACAATCGGAGCGATGAAACGGCTTTTCTAACGGCACTAACGCGCTGTGCGTCGCTGAAATGTTTAGCGTCCACTTGGAGGGAAAGAAAAGCAATTATGTTAAATGTAACTAAGCTGGCTTAGGGAAACTAGTAAACATAACGATTACTTTAAATTATGCAGCAACCTACTTTTTCTGTGCCGCAAGGTTACCTGACACCTTAAAAATAAACCTTAGTCTTAAAATAAATGAACTTTTAGAACTTTTTCAAGCCTCGAAATGAAAGTAACAAACACTCTTTGCTTACAAAATTTGTTTTCATCAATTTTTCGAGATTTTAATTTTATCAATCTGGTTCCTGGTTACGGGGAGGCTAAAAATTACGACCCCAATCAAAAGTATCGTAATTAAAAGTTTAATTAAATGAATTAAATAAAGCTGTATAATTGCAAACAAAAAAAATACCGTAAAGCATAGAGTCGCAGTAATCAATTGAGGGTTCCACGAAAAAAACGGCCATAACAGACCGGGGCGCGCGAGTGGATCCGCGTTTTTCTCCAATTAAAACGCCAATTAACAAGTTCGCTTTTTCCCGAAAGCAGCGCTAACAAAAAAGCGACGACGCAAATTCCCGAAGAGAGCAGAGCCTTTTGAAACGACGAACTCAACTCGCGCCGTTCATTAAATGCCGGAGTGCTGAATTAAAAATCGCGGAGGGCTGAATTTACGATCGCTCGCACTTCCCTTACATAGAGATCGGCTTACTAATCGAGAGCGATGTGGCCGTCGAGCCCTCGGATTTCTCCTCCTTGTTCTTGACTCGTTTGAGGAAGGAGGTTGGGGGGGGGGGTTGGTTTATGCGATCGGGTGTAGCGCAACGACGGAAGTGCGCTTGTACAGTTTACAAGAAATGCATCGGAATGCTCGATAAGAGGAAATGGAAATGGAATTGAAAATTCGAGCTGAGTGTAGTTTTATCGACAATTTAAAGCTAATAAATTTACGGGATCTGCGGTAGTAAATTAAACTACTTTTCTAGCAAATTTTCTAGCAACTGTAAAAGTGTCAAAAGTAACTTATGTTAATTAACTTTATTTTATAAAGAAAATATTTTAACTTATCCACGAGTAAAACGTCTGATTAAAGCGTTCGGATAGTTTAAATTAATTAAATTCATTGTAATTAAATCTCATGTACTCGTCCACAAAGTCAATTGAACATATTACAATCAGTATTCTATCAAATTTTCAAATAAATGTGGGCTTACTAACCGTATAAATTGACATTTTTCAAATTCATCAGATATTAGCTTTAAGCTTATGCATAATTATAAATTGCTGATTGATGCTTTGAGCGAAATAACTCACAACAGCGATAATTAGGTCATCTAGTTTATATCTTTGTTTAATAACGCCCCCCAGTTGACCTAATTGAAAAGTCTTTGAAGACGATTATTTGCATACAAGAGCTTTACACTGAAAAACTTAAATCCGCAGCAGTCTTATTAAATTGCTAAAAATAAATGGCTTCGCGTAAATACTGCGCGGAAATAAGCTACGCGAGCTATTTTTAAAATTAATCATTTCTCGCGTATGCGCCGCACTTCTCCGAAACGCAATACCAATATCGGGAAGCTTTTCGTACTTTGCGAAAACTCGATTCCAGCCGTTTCGCTCGCAAAAACCTGTTGCGTACACAAGACCCGGAGCCGTTGCGCAACGATCCGAAAGATAATCTAAAACGTAACCCAAGAATCGAATCCGGAGCGCAGTAATGCCCGTATAGGCAAAGTAGGCTACATCGCTTTCGCTCAGCCGCGAGAACAAGGTAATAATTTCCTAGCATCGCGTCTAGAAGCTAAGAGAAACGAAACCAGCCGACATTGATCAATATACACACGTAGCCAAGTGCCGATTCCCCGGTCTGTGTTTTATCATTGTATGCGACGACAGAACCTTTAGAGCCGTCTTAGAGCGGTGTATAGGGCGAGAGCCTAGATCGCATTATGATGTCAAATAGTGTCGCTGAATTATCTGCTCTCGTTCATTCTCTCTTTGACCCTTTTACCTACTCTTTATCTCTAGCTGCGTCTCTCTTATCCTTAACGCTCCTACTGTGCTCCTTTCTCTAGATTTACTTCTCTCGTTTCTTACATCCCCCACCCCCCCCCCTCTCTGCTACTGTAACGTATTATATGTCTGCTTTATTTCTAGGTGGTGTTCACTACACGATTGTTTTCATTGTACATACTTATGATTCTGTATATCTATATCTATCCTTACTTATGTTTAGGCTGTAATGTGCACAGTTGGAAAAAAGAAAGTGTCTTTGGTCGACATTGATCACTTGATTTATAATTGCTAGAAAAACTTGTCAAAATCGAGGGCTTCATTCATTCTTAGCATCATTGATCATGAAAACAGTTTTAGATGCAGAAACAACTATACTATAGTGTTCCATATAAAAGTAGTGTTAAATATCTTTCTAGTTATTTTAGAGTACAAACAGTACTATACTAGCAAACTTATGTTTAGAAAGTGATTTTAAGTAGATGGAAGATGCATCAAAATTTTTAATAATGCACGTTACGAGAGTTGAAAATCTTTACAAGTAGATTGTCATCGACAAGTTAGTTTTTATATAGTCAAAGTCACTTACTGACAAAGACACTGATCTTATTAACTTAAACGGTACGTAGATTTTTTGCACGAATTTTCGCAAGAATGCGAACTGAAAAGTATACGTGCCAATGATAGAAACGACGCTCATTTTTAAAAATAATTTTCCAACTGTGTTCTATGTACAAATATACATGCATGCCACGCGTGTATATACGTATACTTTATGTATACGGCCACGCATATATACATGTATAAGAGGCAATATTGTCATACTGTTTATAACGCTTATGATGCGCAGTTGATTACACAGCTTGATCCGATATACGGAATGGGCCTAAACGCGACTACCAGGCATCACCTTTCGAATGAATAAGGTCCGTCCTCTCGTCACCGCTCCCGCAACCCGTCAATTAAAGAACCTCACCCAAGGCGTGCGTGCGTTTGTGCATCTGTGTGTGCGAGACGGTTTGGCTAAACCCGCGAGTTTGTACGTGGAAACGCTCGTTGCTTTGTAGTAAAGGAAATTAGAAGCTTTTTTTATTGACGTCTCTCCTCGCCGCAGCTCTTTCCAACCGGGGAAAGAAGGATTCGAAATTTTTGACGCGCGCTTCGACATTTTCTACGAGCTTGCGTAACTCACGGATATGGCATACATTGGATGTGTGCGTTTTCTATGCTACGTTTCAAATGGATAAAGCCGCAAAATGAATTTATTACGATGAATAAATGAACGAGACAAAAGACCTTTGTGAAAACTGCACCCTCGAGTGTAAATTTCAGAGTGGCACACAAGACCAACAACAACAACAACTGCGGACTATATGATTTTGGACATTTATGCACATACAACATATTGGACGAATATTTTATGGAAAGTGTGGACACCGAGAGCTAAAAGAAATTATACATGGATTTACGTACAACTGATATTACACATGCACAATCTAAAATTTACATGACGTACATTCTGCGTACGATACCACGTACACATGATATTAACCGGCACACGCAATTCTTCAGGAATATTAAAATTTATTACATAAACAGGACTCGCGACACGACGACAAACTCATTCAAAGTGAAACGAAACACGCCACTGGTACCTCCGAGCAACCACTGACCGAGGCCACGAGCCCCTTCCGAGGTCGAGCTCTCCCTCTCTCTCTCTCTTCTTGTCTCTCGTTAAACTCGAACCTCCTTGATCATGGGGCATCTTTGAGCAATGACTGGGAGTTTCAGACCCTCGCGCGTACCTGAGCGAGTCGAGTCGCGCGACAGTTCTCAAACTTTGCCTCATTACGCTCTTCTACTCGGATAAATTTGACCCAGATACCGCGGCGAAATCTCGCGACTCTTTCCCCGCTGATTGGGAAAAATAAAAAGCCGCGACGAAGGCATATTAGCGTCGGCAGCTCGGGACAAATCTTCGCGCGGATACAAAGACCAGGCTTTTTCCAGCTGTCCCGGGCGTATTTTAGAAACTCGGTTCGGTCTTCATTTTTCCTCTGGACGCTTGATTAAGTATGCTTTTGTGCTTTTTAAGTAGAAACGAGGAGAACTCCTGACAGCCTCATTAAACGCGTTTCTTTTTTTTTTCTTTTTTTTTCGTGGAATCGATTTTTCTCGGGGATAATTATGTACGACCGGTAAATTACAGGTTCGGAGATGAAGGTATCGGAACCTTATCAAATATTTAAAAAATTTGTGACAGATAAACAGTGAGTGAAAGTAGAACTTTATCGGTGCGCGGCATCGGTTGAAAATGACACGTATTATTTAGAATTTCTCGGAAAAATTTTCACAATCTATAAGTATTCCAATTCTATTTTTTTCGTGCCGACTTACCGCGACTCGATGAAAGTTGTAAATGATAGCTTCATTCAATATAAACGTACGTTATATAGACGCGAGAAATATTGATTCCACTGCGTTATACAATTATCGCAGTCATCGGCTGTTTATTTTCTGCAGTAATTTTGTTTTATCTGGAAAGGCAAAATGTTTATTCAATCTTGATTACCGGTACATCGCGCAATCGATATCTCTTCATTTTTGATTAAAAGTTGGCAAATACTTGAGCGGGACTATCCAAGCTCCGCATATGCCGCGACATACACTCGCCACGCAAAGTCCAATGCCTGCGAAATTGAAACTTCCCGTATCTTAAAAGTCTTTTCCAGAAAGTCTTATTACACTTGTCGGAATATTACGAAAACTTTGACTGCGCTCAACTTGAGCCAGACATCAAACTAACTTTCAGTACTACTTTCTCGTTAATAAACAAAATCTCCGGGCCGCTCCCTCCCATATAAAATAATACCCGAGATCAAAGAAATGAAATTTCCGCGTGGCGCAAAAGCCGAGCCGTTGAATTTTTCCACGCGGCATTAAGGCGGCAAATCGAGGTGCCGTACGATTGTTTTCCCGGAAGCCGCCCTCCAAGCGTTTCCACGTAAGGGATAAAAAGGCGCTTCTAAATCGAGAAAA
Organism: Ormyrus thymus; assembly: GCA_035582935.1. NCBI lineage: Eukaryota > Metazoa > Arthropoda > Insecta > Hymenoptera > Ormyridae > Ormyrus > Ormyrus thymus. Next base: position 1,207,049 of record JAWWEM010000044.1, on the reverse strand, counting down.
CGAGAGAGAAAGAAGAGGAGAGAAGGAGAGCGAGACGAGGAGGTGTATAGGGGTCGGGGAGGGGTAGAGAAAAAAAAAAAGAGGAGCGCGACTCTCTCTCCGCGGATATTACACGCCGCCGTCGGTCTATCGATTCTTGCCTATATTTGTAACAAGCCAGCGGCGCTCGACTCGCGGGGCACCATTGGTCGATACATAACGCAAATGAACGAACGATACCCGTCTCTCTCTCTCTCTCCGACGCAGGTCGATACGCGCGTCCGCGCTTCGCCGCTTCCCCCCCGCACACTTTTGGTGGAGATGATCCGCTCGCGAGAAATGATGCAAATTAACGGGTTTGCCGGCCGTCGTCGCGGCAGACAGACACACACATGTACGCGCCACGCGTTTCCGCGGGAGCGGGGTCCTGAGGCAGACTCACTGTGTGGGCTTGTTTGTGGGTGTATAGGTGTGTCTTTTTGTTTCCGCGGCGTACAAGGGGGCCGACGGGGTGGGAATTAGGGTGTCTGAAATTTAGATACACGGCGCTGGGAAAAGCTCGCGAGAGAGAATGCCTGATGCAAATGATAGTTTTTGTTTCGCGCGCCACGTGCTCTTTTTTCCGGGGGCACATTTCAGCTGAATGCGAGGGCGTTAGAGTATTCTCTTTGTCTCTTAACGGAAGTTCTTCTCGCGAGAATGACTTTTTGCTGGGCTCAGGGGGATTTGGCGCTGAAACGGAGTGGAGAATACAATAGGATTTCGAAGCTTTGTAATTGCGTGCACATTAGATCGACGTTTTTCGTCCATAAATGAATCGAGTCTGGCATCATTTTTTTCGGCAGTCGAGTCCTTCCTTTCGTAATCAAGATGGATGACGCTCATTAAATTTAAAAGCTATTCCGCATAAATTCATCTTAAAAAAGGCCTTCAGTGGAAAGTACGTCGGAGAAAAAGTTAAATTACCAATTCGCTTGTCTTATTAGTTTCGTTAAACCCTATTTGTGGAGATAGGGAAATATATGTCTGACATTTCGGTCGCATCTCTTCAATATTAATTTGCAGCGAAAGTCGTATATATCCAGGGCTTGCGTGCCACCGTCGAAAGCCACCTCGCGATCGAGCGAAATACGCGTGAAAGCCGAAAGTCCCGATTCCCCTAATGGCTTCGCCAGAAGAAGGACGAAAAACATAGGGAATACATAGAAGGCAGAAATGAATGGAGAAGGCGGATGCAAATAGGAGAAAGCAGTAAAGCGAAGAGCGACGTCGATGAATATTGATGGCATAATCAGCTGGCGTCGGGCGGCCTCGCAGAGCGCACGATAGCCACGAACGCAGTGGGCAGATTTTGACACAGTTCGGCAGTGAAAATGAAGAAAAACCAGGACGAATCATATATGTATGAATAAGAATTTCCAAGGAGCCGCCTCCTCCGCGCGGCGGATTCTCCCACTAATGACGCCGAGGTTGGCTCGCTCACCCTCTCCGGGGGATATCGACGACATTACTCGACTCGCTGCTCTCCTCCGATATCCATGCATAATGCATCGCAAGAGGAAGACGGAAAGGAGAATCGGATTTCGGCGTCCGGCCGATCGGTATCTCCCGGGTCTGCTTATATAGCAATCTGGACGAGGAAATCGATCGAAAGTTTTGGATTATGCTCGGAGGATAATAGAGCCACTCTCTCTCCCTCTCGCCCTCGGCGCAAGTGATATAGGCGCGCATAGGCTCAGGCCTGGCTCTTCTTCCGCGCGCGGGAGATCCTTATCGCGGCGAGTCCGCGCACCGGGCCTTCCCTATCGCTAATTTAACGAGGTTGAATAATGGCACGTGGATATTAAATCGTCTCTCCCTTGGCTTCGGGGCACACGAAAATTGTTTTACGAGCCATAAATAATGCCGCGGCCCGTCGCTATTAATAACGGCGCGAGGGCATTCGGGAGACAGGAAAGATAGATAAGTCGGGGAATATCAATGGAGACGAGGGTCTGAGTGTAGAGCCGCTCTTTCTTTCTTAAATTCTTCATTTTTGTGCTTACAAACTTTGTCCGCTTCAATATTTCTTCTTGCTGCTTACATGAATATATAATATTGGTACCTATATAAGTTTTACTTTAAGGCAGGGGTCGGCATCATTTCGGAGTGAGAACAAATTATTAATCGTACTGCATTCTTGTGCATTTAAGGTACCATTTTGTACCCTGGTGTAAACATTCGATGTTTTTATATGTTTGAGAATTAATGCCACTGGAAGGAAAATTGAACCGTCAATTGCTGGGCGATGCAGATTAACGGCTCAGCGTTTCCTTCTAATGGTGAGAATTCGTGTGATAAACGGTGTAAAGTGTTACGTAAATGTATAAGAATATTAATATTTGCTCTCTCTGTGTAAATATGCTTTGTTTCTATCTGATCTGTAAATTTTGATGTAGTAAACTTTGACGCTATTTTATATTGTTCTTTCGCAAGCACTGATCGCTATAAGCTCTGTCGTGTACACTTCGGTAAAGCGAAGTTGTACAGAAAAGCAATTTTACGTCTTCTTATGACTGACTATTGTGCTGCTGCAGTGAAAGCTGTTGTTTTTTTCTTTGTTCACTTTGAGCTCGCAAGCGTACAAGGCGTTGCTGGCTATATCACGAAATCGCTTGTAAAAACAATCACCTGAACGACTCGGCGGCCAAAAAAAGGGGGACAAAAAGAGCCAAATGCAGCCGATGTGTACATTATGGTGACCGGTCAAGTTAAAAGCCGGGCCGTAAAGTGGCCCGTAATTGCCGGCTGCCCTCCTCTCCTTTTTTCCTGGCCGAAATCGTCCCGGCGAGGAGTGTAAAAATCCAAATTAACATGTAGGCGATAGAGATCTGGGCAATTTCTCGGCTAGAGCTGGCAGGTACTCTTGGGCAAGGAGGGCAGAGGAGGAGGGCGGAGGATCTTGATTAGAGGCGCAATTATACACGTCGGAGGCGCTTGGCTGGGGGTCGGGGACGACGGTAGCCGTCACGTTAAGGGCAATTCGCCCGGTGCAAATAGCCTCGAGGCACGAAGGTCGCTAAGAAGTTGGCCAAGTTCAGTGTGTGCGTGCGTAAGTATGTGCCTGAGGAGTGAAAGAGGCGGAATGCGCTTGGTCTTGTTTTGTACGATGGTGTTTTGTATACGGCTTGGTGTAGGAGCTAAAAAGAAAGCCAGCGTTGTGTTCTTTCGCCAAGTTTCCAAAGCAGCCAAAATAAGCAATGAGAAAGCAATGCGAAAGCAAAGAGAAAAGAGGCCAGAGAATAGCTAGAACAAATGGAAAAATGGGCCGCTGTTGTGAAATTGCAGGTGATAGCTGTGATATCGATCTTGTTTATCGTGCTGTCGACGATCGCGCTGACACTCAACACCATACCGAGCATGCAGGTCGTCGACAAGGATGGAAGCATTCAAGACAATCCTCAACTGGCGATGGTAGAGGCCGTCTGCATCACCTGGTTCACGCTCGAATACGTGCTGCGCTTCAGCGCTTCTCCGGACAAGTGGAAGTTCTTCAAGGGCGGCTTGAACGTCATAGATCTCCTGGCCATAATGCCCTACTACGTCTCGCTCTTTCTCGTCGAGACGAACAAGAACGCGACCGATCAGTTCCAGGACGTACGTCGGGTCGTCCAGATATTCCGAATAATGAGGATCTTGAGGATCCTAAAGCTTGCGAGGCACTCAACGGGCCTCCAGAGCTTGGGCTTCACCTTAAGGAACTCGTACAAGGAGTTGGGCTTGCTGATGCTCTTTCTGGCGATGGGCGTGCTGATATTCTCGAGCCTGGCTTACTTCGCGGAGAAGGAGGAGCCCGGGACCAAATTCATAAGCATTCCTGAGACGTTCTGGTGGGCGGGCATTACCATGACCACGGTTGGCTACGGCGACATTTACCCTACAACGGCGTTGGGCAAGGTCATCGGTAGTGTGTGTTGTATATGTGGTGTCCTGGTAATCGCGTTACCCATTCCCATTATCGTCAATAATTTCGCCGAGTTCTACAAGAACCAGATGAGGCGGGAGAAGGCCCTCAAGAGGCGCGAGGCCCTCGAGAGGGCCAAGCGCGAGGGCAGCATCGTGTCCTTCCACCACATCAACCTGAGGGACGCCTTCGCCAAGAGCATGGACCTCATCGACGTCATCGTCGACACTGGTGAGAATTCAAATTTCTTTCTTTTCTCTCTATATAGTCTCTTTACATTTTCTTTTATCTCCCCTCTCTGTCTCTCTTCCACTTCATTTTTCGAGACCTCTCCCCTTACGGTTTTAATTTACACTTAGAAACATTATTGGAGAAAGTCAATCGAAAGTGGGAAAACTTAAAATCGTACAATGTGTGGTGTGAAAACAATGTATTCGTTCAGCATGAATAAACTTGAATAAGCTTGATAGGCCAAACATTTTTTTCCACCTCACGTGCTCAATGTCTGACTAAATCTAACTAAATCCTGTTCCTATTCTACTAATTTTCAAATTACATTTTTCTTACCTTTTTCGAAATAATAGATAAATCGAACTTTTTGAAATTGACGTTTTTTTTATTTTTTTCAGAATCTATGGGTACGCAAATTTTGTATCTACTTAGGTAACATTTAATTACGCCTAACAATAACTTTCTTTATTTTTATTTTTAATAATTCGATGAGTTATGCTTTTATTTTTGTGACAAATTAACCGTATTTGTATGCTTTGAATAAAATATCGTGTGTTTATGTCGTACATCTTGTTGTCTCTATATTGTAAACTATATATAATAACTTTAATGATAAGAATGTTTATTATTGTGTATATATTTTTTTGACTGAATATTTTTCTCCATTAGTTCTTGAGAAAAATAGTAAATATTTGTGAAGCTTGATCTAACTATTTGTTGTATTTTATAGTGTTTTTTGTTTTAAATTTTAAGAACTTATATCATGAAAAGAAACATTTTTTATCATAACAATCAAAATAAAATGCAAAGCTCTAAATTAAATTTTCATAGAAAACCTTATACAGGTCAGTCTGTTATTGCAAAAAATACCATACAACTTTTTCCAATAATTGATTTCTTTGTGTACATTTTCATTTCGATCTTAAAAAGAGATATTAAAAATGTTTTATTAGTCATTTAATTTATAGAAATATAATTTTTGATAAAATATCTTACCATGAAGTGAAAAATACTAGCGGTAGTTTAAAATATTTAACTATTAAATTTTTGTACTCTGAAATTTGTATTGAAAACTATTAAACCGTTGATAGGTAAATAAATTTTTAAACTAATGGTAGTATATTCCACTACAGCATCTTCAAAATAATATACTTATAATTGATATGTAATTTTACATTGTTCAAATGAATTAAACTTCTTTTTTTTAGCATTCTCTCTATCTTTTTACCTATTGAGTAATAAACTAGTCAATTCAGACTTATTTTTGAAAAGTGGTATATTCAGCACTTGCTTTGGTTGTCGCGTTGCTCCTTTCTCCGCGTAAATATGTATCTTAGTTTCTATTATTTATTGTTGTTTTAGTGTAACTTAAAGTATCGTATACTTGTTGTTTCAATTACTCCTATTTTCTCATTAATTTTAAGTTCGACAATCAGTTTCTAAACACACGTAAGGAAAATCAATGCAAGTATGTGATACTTCCTAAAACATTTGCCTTTGTACTAACAAAATGTCAATACATCTAACCATTGTATACTGCATTGATGTTTATTTCTGTACTGTTGTCATTGTTGAGTAGTCTAATGTAGGTTTTATTTGATAACGTCTCCTTTATTTCCATTTGTTTTCGATTTCACTCTGAATTACCCAAAATCAGCCGAGCGCTGTACAATCAAAAGTAACGAGAATTAACGTTAAATTGCCTTGTCAGAAAAGAAAAAAAAAAAGAGAGGGAATGGTTTCTAGCTCAGCACTTTTTTATAAAAGTAATAGGCTCTGTGCTGTTTTCAACGTGAAAATTAGTAGATTTTTCCTTTCAGCTCGAATCGCGAACGGGATTGTCGACCGAGGTAAACATCCGTTAATGCTGCTGCCGAATTTTAACGCTGCACACACGACTTTGAAAGAGCATCGCTGTTGTACGGCCAAATTATTCCTAAGTGTTGCCATACGTGACAAATTGTTTTACGCGTGCGTGTGTTGATGCGTGAATGATCGTGCTTAGGGAAAGAGATTTAATTAAACAGATTGCTCAAAAGCTTTGTCGTGCCTCCCTTTGTTCTCCGAATTTCAATAGCACTCTGATTATTATCCTCGTTTACAAAAGTCATTCTGGACACTTCGTTATTCAACATTGAATTTAAATTAAAAATTTTAGCAATATTAACAGTACGCTGCAACATGTTTATTGGTCAAAGTAAAAATGAATCCCATTGCTGATAATGTTAAATTAAGCTTCCTGAATCATCTTTCTCTAGGCATTACGTTAATGTACATACGAGTGTGAATCTAAGAAAGTAATTAATTGCTGGATACGAAATGTAGTTTTTTGATTCGATCAATTCAAATTTCTGCAGTTACGCAGCATTTGTATCAACGCACGCAGCGAGCCGCAGCCTTTTCAATTTCGCGCAATCATTTCAACGTTTTAATTACATTAATTACATTTTGAAATGATGATAAAATCTTTAAGCTTCTTCCACTTTACATTTGCATATTTTTAGCAATTCTATTTCTGATTTCTATATAGTATTTCTATTTCCTTTCTGCTTGTTTTTCAATATTTATTTTTTTAAGTGAAAATATAAAAGCTGCTTCCGCTTTTCAATGAAATGCTTTGATAAAATTAGATACGTATCAATCAAATTCTTCTTGATTCAATTCATCCCAAATGTCTGAGAGCATTTGTACTTTACTACTTGTAGACACATAATGCTTCTAGGAGAAGTAAGCTTCTCTGCTTTTACAAATAACAAAAATATAAATCATCAGATAATTTTTAAAACAGGTGCATAAAACCAAATAGAACGAAGTAGTTTGCTTGCGATTTTTACAAATCTTTCTTCTTATCTGCCAACTCCAATATATCCGTAAACTGCAATGTTATAATTAAGGCCTGCAATTTATTTAAAAAGCAACTAAATCTTTCACGCCGCCTTTCTCTTCCAAAGCGAAGATTTCACTGCAAAGCAGGGGTTGCTCGTATATTTTCACTTGAAAAAAAAAGAGGCGAAAGAGAACTTTCGAGCATTCATCCTCTTCTTTATATTCTGTATATATTCGCGCCGCTTCATTGACTCTCAGTCGTTGGTAATAAAAGTAATTTATTAGAGGCTCGCTCGCTCGCTCGCAGAAGCGCGAGAGCTGCCGGGCGGACGGGGGAATGCAGTCTCCTCCCCCTCTCTTCTTTAGCTTTCAAGTACGCGATAGTGAGTTACGAGATACACCGGCCCATTCAAGATTCGCGCGTCCCTCCTCGGGCGCAGATATATGCGCTCTCTCGCGGCGCTCGCTTTTAACATGCATGGACACAGGGGATTCTGGGTTTTTGGGTTTACGAGCCGCTTGCGGCCTCGTCGCAAAATTCTATGCAACATCTTTACGGGACGATTTTTCTCTCCCTCTCGCGCGCACTCAGGCGGCAGAGGCCGCAAGCCGCCAGAGCCCCGGGCGGCGTGTACGCGCGCGCGGCCTTTGATTAAACAAGCCTCGGCGTATACACCCGGCGGTGTATCAGCCTGCACGGATCTCACGTGCCCGGAATCGACGATTTAGTATGTAGTGAGCCTGGGAAACATAAATATTTTTATCTCGCTCGGCTTTGAGTTTCGAATTGGAAGAGTTTCGACAGCCATTTGCACTTTAAGTAGTTTTCAGAGTATTATTACTGTACTTTTCAGTTTTTTTTTTCTTTCCTTTCTCGATAAGAATTTTCTTGTTAGAGTGAATGTGCATTAGATGATATTGGCATGAAAAAGTTTAGGTGATATTAGCAAGTCGAACGAGTAACGCAGCGCAACTGTTCACATTTACAGAGCACTGCTACAATAATTTAAACATTTTTACTAGACAAAATACTCAGGATTTTGTAAAAGATACTATTTCATCTTGATTCTGGTTAATAACTCTAATAATAGGGGTCAAGAATAAAAAAAATGTAATTGAAGCTTTATTTTATAAGCTTCTTTATATATATAACTTTAACTTCCAATAGAATCGGACGATTTTTGATTAAAAATAAAAGTCGGAAAAATTTCATATCTGCTACGATTCACTTTAACGAAATATATTTTTTGGAATCTGAAAAACTGGGTCACTAGATCGTAGCATTAACTGGAAACCTATTTTAGAGGATCCTTTTTCAATTCGAAATTCAAATGAAATCGCATAAAAATTCCAAGACCCTTAAAAGCTTGCTTAGAATAATATGAAAGTAGTCTCTGTGCAATTTGCATTGAATAGATTTACCTTTAAAGCTCCGACTCGAATCTAGTTCGTTTGATGAAAATAACGTAGTGACAGCTGTGCATTATTCCCTGCGATGAAACGAATCTTTATTTTCGGTATGCTGGTAGCGTAAAGATTGCCATGTTCAAAGTGATACTCAACTTCAATAGAGGACTGATTCAGTGAGTGCGTGCGAGCCTTTTAAAGTTTAAGTGGTGCTCTAGTATATTTAGTGTCGGTATCGCTAGTAGACAAAAATTTTGCTACTATCCAGGATGAGGACTACCGAGAGAAATATTATTGCTTCCGCACGCTTACAACAACTTTCATTTCCTTTTGTTTTCCTGGAAACATTTGTTGGCTCAATATTATTATAATTTAAATGTTTGACTTGTTGATGGATATAACAAGACAAAATGAAAAAATTTTGTTTACTGCCGCGATTCGTAATTGTAGAAACCAGTTTACCTGCATCAAATTAATTTTCATCTTTCGTTAAGAAAATTGCAGTCAATTATTTAGTTAAACAAGTAAAAATGCAGTCAAAACGACTCTAAAAGTAAAACAAAATTTTTCCATTTATTAATCTGACATACGCTCGAACAACACGGAGCGCTACATAGCTAAATAAAGCAGCATTCTTTCTACTGTACAAGTGCAATGACAAATAACTAGCTAGCTTCCTAACCGCTTCTTTGAACATCATCGACGAAAGAAGTCGATGTGTACAGCCCGCAGCTGGCTTTTATCAGCCGCCATCTGAACCGACTTGTTCCCCAAGCCAGAAGCAACCTTTCTGTAAATAAGATCGCTTCTCGCCATCCTCCACCGTCGGTCCCATCCACCACGCTTTAATACTTATATACAGTAACCCTCGTCGTCCAAGAACGCGACGACAGCCACACACACAGTCAAAGTATATATATATATATATATTTATCAAACAGTTGTAAAAAAGAAAAAAAAACAAGTATCTTTCTCTCTCACCTCGCTTGACCGTTTCTCTCACCCTCGCGCCCCTCGAATCTCGCGTGAACTGACGGCGCTCGCGCGCCCTTTTCTTCTTCTCCGCAGGTCACAACATGTCGGGCGTCGACGGCAACAGCACCGAGGGCGAGTCCGCCTGCGGCCGCGGCCCGGCGCAGACCGGCGCCGGCTGCTATCGCAATTACGAGCACTACGGCCCGGCTAAGCATCGGCGCAGCAACAGCTCCTGCTTCCCGAATCTCCAGAACGACCTGTCGAACACGCCCGACAGCCCGAACCGCAGGCTGCTCGACTTCGCCCAAAACATATCCAGCAATCAGGCTGACCACTACTACCAGGATCAGGTGCCGGCGCAGCAGCTCAACCAAGCCATCACCACGCCAAGCGTGAGTCGTCCTCTCTTAGATCCTCTTTTCATTCACTACTTATACGATATACTCTCTCTCACCTTTCTTTCGAGTACATTGCCCCGATTTTTCTATCTGACGCGTGGCTGCACGACTGTACTTTTTCGTTTCATGATCTTTGTAAGGGGCGGCTCTGTGAACTAGTTCCCCGAGTAGTGGCTAAATAATGCTGCGCCGCAGGAAATAAGTACAAGGATGAAGCTGTGACCGGATCATTTATATACTTTCTTGCGGAATTTCATTCGGCGGAAGAGCTTTTATAAATTTTTCATTACGAAATGTATAGCGGGTTCAATAGCTACTTCGCGATACGGCAGATCTTATTTAATTAAAAAAAAGAACTTGGCTGCCAGCCACGACTGCTTTCTCGAGCAAACAAATTTCAGGGGATCCATGCTTGGTTCGGATTTCAACGTGCGATAAATTTAATTGAAATTTTAATTGAATAATGCTGTCCAGCCTGGGGAGCTAGGAAAATAAGCCCGTACTTCAAGAAATTACTGTTTGATTTGAGAATTTGAATTAAATCTTTTTTAATATCTTGTAATAGTACTTTAATTGTGCAGTTTATGAGACGCGTTTGACTTATTAGGAATTTAAATTAGTGCATTTTTTACGTTTTATGAATAAAAAAGCTGCATTCCAAGTTTTTAAATGCAATTTAATTATCCGATTCAATATTTAACGACGTGTTCGTGCAATTTATTCAGTACCCATTTCGCAAGAGTCGAATTAAAATACCATTTTGAAGGAGCGAGTAATTGCATCATTAATATGATCTACAGTCGCATTCTCGGACATTGATGAGCAAAAAAAATTTCATTTCATTTGAAAGATAAAAAAAAGTTCAAAGTTGAAAAATTTATTTTTCTTGTTAGACAAAACTTTCAATTTAATTTCGAAAATTCAGTAAAAGTATAAAACGAGATCAGGGAAAATTTTGGAAAACCATCGGAACTCGGAGGATAATGCAGAAAAGTTTTAATTAAGGTTCGACTCCAGGTCGCACTCGGGCCTGATCCGTTACTACTCGGGACTACTGACAGAGCTGCAATTTAGTTGGTGGGCCAAGTTTCTGCCTCGCAAAGTTCAATCGCTGTGCTGCGGTGATTTGTGTGTGTCCTTGACTTGAAAACTTTTGGAGGTTCTTGATTTTCGAGTTGAAGCTCGGATTTGTGTATCGATAAAAAGATTACTCCGGATAAACTTATAAAGTTTCCAAGGCATTACGCGAAATTGCAGCCGTTTATCATACTAAGAAGAAAAATGCTTGATTTAACGCATTCGAACATCATTTGCTTTTTCGGGGCGCGGAGAAAACGTCTTGAACCCGTTTCAATTAAAAGCATTGAGATTGAACTTTGAAAGTCAGCTTGCAGTGTTGTGATCAATTCAGTTTTGGAACAATGTTTTCGTGTAATAACAAAATCATTTTAATTTCACCTAAACGTTCTGAATGAAACTCAAGGCGCGGCAGAAATCAGCGTAATTTACAGAGAACTGATAACTGCTTCGTTTTATCGTCCTATTTATGTTTCTTGCGTTTTGCATCTAACTGACAAAGTACATTAATGTTTTCAAGTGTTCGTTTTTGTTTAATAATTAATGTATCTCAGTAAAGGATCTCACTTTTAAAAGCACACAAGGTCCGCGCACCTAATACAGTGTGAAATGTTTGTCTTAAATGTTCAGTTAATTTAGACGAATTAAAGTTTAACTGCGATCGTGAGCGTGGAAAATGATAAATATTATTGCGAAAAAAGTTAAAGTGCGTTTCTCGAAGCATATTCCAAAATCAAAACTTTATTTTAAGTCTAACAGCCATTATTTATTGTACGTATCAGAATTTGTTTCGGTATAGTAAGTGCAAGTAATTTGGGGCACATTTTATAAATGAAACTTTTAGCCCAGAGAAGTACGCGAGAAACTATGCCAAATAGTAATTCAAAATTTATTGCTGCTGCGAAACATGTAAGAGCAAAGTAAAATTATTTCAACAATCGAAGCATTTTTATGGTAGAAAATTGTGAAATATAACTCCTTTTCAGGATGTAAATAATAAATCATCTCGTTGTACCTAAATTTAAACGCCTCGTTTTATTTGTGCTAAAACTTTTCATTTTATAGCTTCTAGAACTTTTAATTAAGCAAAGAATACAGTAAAAAAATGATCATTAAATTAATGTAAAAAGTTTGAAGTGTCAAATTGAGTCTTTTTCATTAACATGCATTATTGAAATATGCAAATTATAAGATACTTTTTTCGCCCGGGGCAGTAAAAAAACTTGGCTCGTACATATTTTCCAGCATACAAAGAAATGCTTTGCTGTGGTAGCAAAAAGTTTGGCCAGAAATGACAAAGCGTGAAGCTATACTCTCTGACAGTAATAACAGTATTTTAAACCTACGATATCCAGCAGTTTTTTGTCAACTAAGCAGAATCACTTAAACTGCCAGAAAAAGCAGTGAAATTTACAGTTTCTGTTTTGATTTGTGCAGCCTCCACTTTCGGACAGGCGACTTAGAAGCGTCCCAAATTATTCGCAACTGGCAAACGTTTTCCGTTCCACGCTTATCTTTTCAGTTAATTTTCTTTCGGGCATTAGAACGCGGCGAGCTTGCCGCAAGCTCGACTCTCGCGTATCTCGCTCAAACGAACCTTTCGCGTGCAACGTCTCTCGTTTAAGAAAGCTGCCCCCCCCCCTCCACCCACAAAACGAAAGAAAAAAAAACCACAAAAAACACGCACGCACACACGCACATAAAGGTACACTTTTCAGGCTGGCGGAGGCGCGAGAAAAGCTCCCCGCGGTGGCATCCTCAAAGTCTCCCAAAAGCGAAACTGAGATGTGCGTGCGTCGAGGCGCTCTCTCGCACTCGCTGTGTGTCAAACAGTCACGATGCGTCGGACGAGGAGACACGAGCTGTCGATATTCCATCGATTTAACGGGGATAAAGAATAAACGCACTCTACTTAGGCGGATGCCGGATTCTCCGTCCCGATCGAGCTTTGCCTTATCCATTTCAAGGGTAACTCTTGCAATAAAGATGTAAGACTTCATCACGCATGCCTCGGGGTAAATTAGAAATTTCTTTTGAGCGAACCTGAAGCTCATCAAGTCTGTACTCGCGGTAATGGTTTCATTCGAGTTTATGACACTAAATTTTGAAAGCATGATACTTTATTTTGGGAGTACGTTACATTGATGCGAAGAGAAAGAAAAGTTTCGCGGGGATGTTATAGCCATTTAATTGATTTTTAATGATTCTCAATTTATTTATTACTCGAAAAATTATGCAGTTGTTTATTCTGTTACAAAAACAATTAATAAGATTTCCAAAAGCAAATCAGTAGAATTTTTTCTTTTTTAAACATAGTTTGCACTGTTCTAAAAGTAAGGATATTTTATTTTTTCATATAGAAAGAATTTACTTTTATATTAATGAATGAACGCATGGAAAACCCGGCATCTCCTTAAGTAGAAAGGGAAGTAAAGTAAAAAGTTGAGTGCAAGATTTTCGTAAAACGATGCGCATTTTCATACCCGAGGGCTAGCCGTTGTGTTCGAATTGAGGAAAGAAAAAGTATATAAGTGTCCTTGTGAGCTCTAAGACGAAGGTACGTTGACTTGTCATAAATTAGAAGCACTCTGAGGGTCCAGTGATGTAATTAAAATCTAGCTCAACTGAGAAAATTGTTAAATCACATGAATTTACCTTTGCAGGAATAGAAATGTTTACTTTTTGCTTGACAGCTTGAATTTCACTTAGATATTGCGATTTTAAATTAAGGGAAAAAAAATGTTATAGTTTTTTTACTTCAATTCGAAAATTGAAAAGGGAATACAAGATTTTTATTCTTTCCAAAGCATGCGCTTTAATTCGCTAAGTTCATATTTAACCAAGCGTAAAAGTGAAAGAAAATCTTTTATCTGCACAAGAAAACACAGGAGGCAATATTTCTTCTAGTTTAATATAGAAAGTTATACCATCACCTTGCATGTATAGAGAATCGAAACACCAAAAGGATACCGTTAACTAGCAACTTTTTCCAATTCAATGATAATTAACATTTTGCATGACTGCAAACAAGATACAACAAATTTTTATTTTTGTATCTTGCGGCACATTTTGAAATGACATTTTTCTTTTTAAAATATCTACAATTAGTTCGGCCGTATATTAAAATATTTGCATTCAAACTAACGAGTACAATATGGCAAACCGACATGTAGAAATAAATTCATCTGCGTTGGCCGGCTACATTCGACTCGCCATTTTGAATTTTAAAATTTTGGCATCCGATTCGAAATCAATGACCTAAAAAAGCTTAAAGATTGATTTCGAGGAAAATCAAACGAGTAGGCGCATTTATATGACCAACTTTGGTATGTCAATATTGCGATAGTAAACTTTTATTACTTTACTCGCCAGTAGCAGTAAAAAATAATGTAACTGGAATTATATTTTATATTTCTTTTATACATGTTAATCTATAAATAGCTTAAAAAACTTTGTTATTGAACAACCTTTCCTTTACTAAACATTTTACAGAAAATATTAAATAAAAAAAGGAGTTTTCGATTAGATATACAAACTAATCAGATCGTTTGATTTTTTATATATGAAGATATCAACTCAGCATTCGCAGGATAAACATTCTAATCCTCAAAAGGTAAAAAGAAGCTTAAAGCTAAACATAAAATTCCTCACAAGATCCTCAGGTGGCAAAGAACACGACACGTAGATTTGAAATTTTATTAAGCCAAAGCAAAACAAGCGTTGTAAAAAACATGCTTCGGCTGCATATGCTGCATGCGGTACGTATGACCCTTCCTGATTTGCGGCGTGAAGAAGAAGAAAAAAACAAGTAGCGAAAGCAAGTCTAAAATTTTCTCCGAAGATAGAGCACATCATTTACGCCTCGCAGCCTTTTGCAAATTGTCACGCGCAATGCAGTCGCTGCACTCGAGTCCTCTGAGTCATGCGCCAACGCGCCGAAAAAAGAAACAGAACAAGCTAAAATGAAAAAAAAAAAATAGAAAATAACGGAACGAGAGTACCAGCCGCATCTGCCCTCACCTCTCTTTGCGTAACTTAAAGCACGTACCCTGCGACAGTTTGTTTACTCCGAGCCGAGACAATTTGCATCTTTATTATAGAAGAGCACGGTTTTTTTTCGTTGTCCTGCCCGGTATATTTGTTCCCGTGATTCAACCTCTGCTTTTACTACTTTCTTTTTTCCACTGCTTATGTCCATTGGAGAGACTGGCGGAATGTCGGAGGAATGAGATGCGTGGTTTTTTTTTATTTTTTTTTTTTGTTATTGTACAAGCGAGAGCAAGCACAAGCACTCTTCTAGTTATACGAGGGGTAGAGGAGGAAGGCGGGGATAAAGTGGGAGGAGAAAAAAATCCCATGGTCGTGGCTGGAACTGACGTTGTTTCCGTGAAAAAATGCGTGGAATCGAGCAAGAACGTGACTGCAATTGATTTTCAGAGGTGGAACTTTGATTGAAATGCGCGCTTTGCGATACCTTTTTTTGCGCCGCCAAGAATTACTGGGTCGGAAAAAGTTTTTCCGTGATGAAGTATTCGATTAGTGAGTCTTGAATATTTATAGCGTATAAGCAATCCCGGATAATGCAAAACTCGGCGATATTTTGTACCAAGAATTATTTGAATATTCCAATTTGAAGTAACGATGATCCGTTGCTTTATCACTTTATTTTTTGAATTTTAATGAGCCAGATTTATTTAGCAATTTATAATTTAATTTTACTAGATCGGAGCGAGTTTATTAAAATTTTAATTTTCACATCTTTTTTATTGCTAAGTAGACTGCTTTTGACCCAATTTACATTTTAAGTAAATACTCTACTTTTGAAATTTCTTTTTTGACCTCTTAAGATTTCAGTTATTATTTTTTTTTTTTTTTTTCGAAAAATTCAAAAGGAAGCTTGTTATTTTAAAAAGCGAGCTCGCGAACTAAAAAGTTGTTTGAAGGTCTGATTATACCCGGGATTTTCTACTTATCACTATAAGTTAAAATCCGAAAATAATTCCCAGAGTCACAGCTTTAACAGCGCGATCATTATGAAACTTTGTCACGATTCTCGGCGATTCCAGACACTTTTTCACCAGCCGTAGACGACCATCTCACGTTGAATTTGAATTTCAGCTTTAACCTCTTACCTTGCAGGGACGGAAATCCATACTCGACGAAGATCTCTAAAGGCGAGAGAAAGTTCCGAGGCAGCGGGAAACCCTCAGGAACAAGAGGCAAATGGAAATAGAATGGAAAGAATGAGAAGGTGGGAAGTGAGATAAAAGGCGCAAAAATTGAGAGACAAAGTGCGAAAGAAAGAGCGCTAATGCCAGGCGGAGGCGGAAGGCAGTCTAGGCTAGAGAATGAGAATATACTGCGAGAGAGAATCGCTTTATGTCACTTAGGCAGCTTGGCCGCGGGCACAGCAAGCTTGCACACGCGCAGCCTCCAGCTACAGAGACGCAAACGTCCTCGCAAGCAGAGAGGGAGAGCAGAAGCCTTTCCCGCCTCGTATTAGCCCGAAATTAACGCGATATAAAGCAGCGCGGAGTCGCGCTTTTGTAAGCACACCTGGGCGTCTGTTTGGATAGGAAATCGCCGAGGGACTTTGGCGCTTGAAAGTTTCGGCAGTGACGGAGGGATATAGGCGGACGAACGGAAGAGCGAAAGAAAATTATTGGAACGCGAAGGGAAGAGCGCTCGAGTGGAAAATTGACCTCGGAAAGCTCGGGCGGAGTGTGAGGGAGGCTGAAAAAGCGCGAGAGATCGAAGCTCGGTTAAGAGGACGAAGAGGAATAATGCGAACTTTACGCAAACGTATAGATAGACACTTATACGTGCATATATACATTCCCGCAGTTGGTTACTAATTTTTTCCTTTGTATATTGAGTTTGCTTTCGGAAATGGCTGCACCCGTGCCTCCTTCGTATATACGTATATATACGCATATATATGTAACAAGTTATTCAATTGATCGTGTTGTGCATATTTATATATAAAGCTGAGAGGGAGAAAGTTTCGCGAGCGCAAGTTTTACGTGTTATTGTGTGTGGGGCACTTGTGAGAGTGCCTTTGAACGTTTCCTGTAGGAACTCACGACTTTGAGTTAATCTACCAATTCAATGTCTAAATGTGGCCGCTCTCTGTGAAAGCTCGTATAAATTCGCCGCGAATAGGAAGCGTCCTCGCTTTGTAAATACGTTATACTACTCGGCGGGGAGATATTTTATAAAATGCTATACGATCACTGCTAATAGTTATAACAATGCGAAAGTACTTGATGAATAATACGGCCAATATATTTGAGACTTTCAGTAATTTCGTATTCGCCCGTGGTAGAGTCTGAATTTTAAACAGTTATAATTTATGCTAATGAATTCGCTGATTGTACTTAGCATGAATATGAAATTCTAAGGATACTTATATCGCGAAAATAAGTTGAATTTACAAATTCTCTGCTGAATAATAGAAAAGTCGAGTTTTAAAATCAAGCGTTTTTAAAGGCAAATCTAATAAAGCTATAGAACAATCGAAGAGCTGAAAATGTCCTTCTTTAAGGCAGCGCGAAACAATATACGAGCTTCGCTAAAACTCTTCTAATGGATTCTCATCGGCCTTAAGTAGACTTTTAAAAAAGAAGTACTTTCGTCAACTTCGTTAGCTCAATGTAGTTACAGCTTCAAATCGGTTAAAGTGCTGCAAAAGAAGTGCAGCAACAGCGCGGAGCTCAAAGAAAAAGGAGATAATCGAGAGCTAACTTCCGCGACGTCTGCTTCTTTTTTTTCTACTCCTCGCGCAAGAAACGCCAGCGCCGTTGCGATGTCTCGAAGAAAATGAGAACAGGGTATTTGTTAGCTTTTATCTGGCTGTTCACTGACATATAGAGTCTGATTTAGCGTTACGCGATATAATTATCGATTATTACTTAAGATATGTATGTTTGTTGGATTACGTTCTTGTGCTTGATCCAGACGTATATGAAATGCCGTATCAATAGCAGCCGTTGTTGCCTTTATCGAAATATGTTCTCTGTTTATGTGTTGATCGTGTGTAAATTTTAGATGAACTCGTACGATTTCCTAAGCAAAATCTTGAAACAGAAAAACGAAGCAAAAATACGTAAACCCGTCATGTAATATTCCTGGCCTATATTGTACCTACCTACATTATACTACACTAACACACGACGTCCACAAAAATGAATAAAAATCAAACTATTCAACGTAACCATACAATGAAACTTTAAACTCTTCAACTGAATTCGTGAGAAAACGTAGCAATAAGATGTCAATGCTGTAACGGGTCTTTTGCCCTGAACGTCCAAATATTGAAAGCAATGTTATTAATTAATGTACAACACGTTGGCTTTTTTTAAGTAAATAAAGTGAGAACTTTAATGAAATAGCGATGTTTTTACTTTTCCGTCTCGGCCGCCTCCTTATACACTTACCTACACGCAAGCTATTCAAAGAGACGAGAGAGAGCAGAAAACTTTTTCTTTACACAAATTTTCCTTGCGCCGCTTTTCGCTCGAGTGTTCCTTGCGCCCCTTTGCCCGCTTCCTCCTTTCACGTTTATTCTCCTGCACTCCAGTTTTCTCTTCTCTCCCCTGCCCAGAAGATTCCCAACGAAGGCTGAAGTCGCTGCTGCGTAGAGCTGCATTGCGGTTCGCCAAGGAAAACTCAACGAGTTGCGGTAAAATATATTTTCCGTTCTATCTTTCATTTTTAATACTGTTTCCCCGCGCCGCGCTGTAAAACTTACGGGACAGCTTTTTTCTCCCGGCGACGCGCGGGACTCGTTTTATTGCGGATCCGACGCTTTTATTCCGTTTGACGACGTCAAAAGCGGCGCGCCGCTATTTTTTTTTCTACGCGCGAAAAGAAAAAGGCGCGCCTCGCGCTTCTTTTTACGTCAAATTCAATAAGTTCGACTGACATCATTTTTTTTCTGCTCAATTTCAGTTCTTTATTCGACCGCGAGGCCACCTTAATACTGTTTTGCATAATATATACTTACAGAAAATACTTTAAGTCACTTTAGTCTAGAGAAACGCACTTGACTTAATAAACAACAATTGAGTAATTATTTTTATTATTTCAGGTTCTTTGAATTGTAATATAACTCGAATTTACTTGTTGTAAATAACACATTTTTCATAAATTCATTAACTAAAATATTTATTTCTATACGTGTTGGCGTTCGCATTCTGGTGTTTATTATTATATAATAATTGTTGTGCCATTGTCATGCAAATTAATCAAATTCAAAAGGAAATATTGCACGAGAAATTAATTTCGATATTCAGAAAGCTTGACTTTAATAGACGCTAAACGAAAGTTAATTTATTGCAATATTTCTATAATGATTAAAATCGCTGTTTCGTTTTGTTGCATGTAGATTTGCATAAGAAGGCTACTTATTATTCATTAGTCTACATAAAGAAATGGCGATTTTTTCGTATGTAAAGGAGCGTATGGTTGTGTTCTAATCCTCATATCACGTACATAATGTGTATAACATTTATAGGAAGACGACAAAAAAATAAGAAGAAAAGTCAAGCCGGATACCGAGAAAAACGACAAAGTCGCTAAAGTCGATGAATTTCCGAGCGAATTCGAGTGTTGCTTTTGTACTACAAAGGTATTTACATATAACAGCATCCTCACAATTCTTCCGAAATCTGTTACTTATACCTGTGTAAATACTTTTTGAAATTATATATTTTTTCTACGTTTAAATATATCACTGAAGTTATTATTACCCGTGATCAATGTTGTATCACCAGTTTTTTGACATTTTCAAAGAGGTTTATTTTTTGCTTTTATTTTCTTGATTTCTCAATAAAGTTAATTTTCTGCAATTAAACTCAATCAAAATACCTAGTATTTTACTACGGAATGAGTGTATAAATTTATTTCTGCTGCTGGACAATTATTTCTTTCTCGTTTTTTCTAGTTGTCGATTTATTTTTTACGTTCACACAATAATCAGCAAAATACGTAAGTCCTTAGATGTACCAATCAAGTTATATATTGGTTATTTTATTTATTTTAGTTCTTGAAAAGAAACATCTCCACAAGGCATGTTCCGTGGTAGAGTAGTACTGTTGTGAATAACATACAATCCTAACGATACTGACGACACGTGCGTTTGCATAGTTTTCACACGAAACTACACTTTGTGTCGTTGTATTTGCACATCAAATCCATGTGTATGTATTGTCAATTAAAATCCTTCGTTTACTTGTGTTGATGAGCTTGATTATCATTATTATTTTTTGTTGTACTTGGTGTGCTTATTTGAATTTTTATATACATACATTTCTATATTTATTTGTAACATTAATTAATATTTAAACTGAAAAGCCTCGTTTAATCACAAATTTATCACTGTATTTGTTTTAATTACACTTTCGACGTAAGTACTTTCATTTATCCAATAATGTGTGTTTTAATTTAAAAATCGAATTAAACAGATGATAAAGTATAAATTGAAATCAACATCGAATTTACTTGAACTATGTATTTACTGTATTTTATAAAAAATTTGAAAATTTTCCGAAGCATAAAAGTTCAAATAAATCGGTATAGCTTAAATATTAAATAATGTTTGTTGATCAATTGTGTTTTAGGATTTTTTTAATGCTGAACTAAAGTTTAAAGCGGTTATTATACTTGTACATAGTACTGTAATTAATGTGTTGTAATGTATTTCATCAGAAAATGAATCAGAAGTATGCAAATAACTTGTTACATGATCATATTAAGAAATCATTAATTAATTAAATTAGCTATTTGAAACGAATCTCATAATAGAACTCGAAGAAGGCGCTAGCATTCACTAGTTCGGCTCATTCAAACGTAGCTCCTACGAAAGCCACTTTGCTCGTATTTTCACTATACGTGATATCAGCAAAAACGAACAATCAATTCCCTCTGCGGCAGAAAAAAGCTTCACACTCGAACACCCAATGCTTTCAGGGTTATAAAGAGCACAGGGACGCGGAGGACATCATGCCATTGCCCACTAGCGACTTTAAAAACACAGTGTGCCACGAGCTGAATTCGTTAAGGGAGAGCAACATCGATCAGATGGCGATGATGAACGAGATGCAGCACTTTCATCAGCTGCATCAGCAGATGCTCATGCAGCAGCAGCTACAGCAACAGCAGCAACAGCAGCAGCAGCCGCCGCAGCAACTCCTGATGATAGGCTCGAGTCAGCAGCAACAGCAGCAGCAACAGCAGCAGCCCCAGCAACCCTCCGGCACGGAATCGTCGACGCTCAGCAAGTACTACAGCGAGAGAGGCAGCGTCGATAGTTCCGACACGTACGCCAGTTGCCAAACGCATCCTTTCTACTCCGAGGTTGGTTTACTTTCTTTTTTTTTGTGTAGTAGAAACGGCCGACATCGATCGTACAAAGGGTTTCGCGGGAACGCTATTCCTGAATTTATTCCAGATTTCATTAATCGGGGCTGTTGGTTCCAGAAAATTTAATGAACCCTTCTTATCGTCGGATGACCTACTTTTTAAAATCACAAATAGCTTTACAAAAATAATAATGATATTTTTACTGAAAATTCGCAGTAAAAATACTAATTAACATATTTTTAAATTGATAAGAAAAGGTTTAAGTTAAGTTGAATTAATATTAATTTAAAATTTAAATAAAATCAAATATTTTAATTAGTTGCTGTGGATTTTTAAAATACTACTGTATCAGTAAAAATTATACAGCTATCAGTAAAAATTACACAGAAAAAGTATATAGCTTTGAACATACAAAAGATCTACCTTTTCCCAAAATTTCTAGCCAATTAAAGCCTTTTTACTCGCGTAATCGTTGGACATAGAAAACTCATTTTTGTCAGTTTTCAACTTTTTATTCAAAAACTAATTGACAAAATGGCTTGAAATGTTTACAGATTATAGCTCTATATATTCTTAATTACCAAAATTTTTTTCAGAGCAGTTGATAATTTAAATTAAGAATTATAAGCTTTTTTAAAAAAACACGTTTTTATTAAAAACACGGGAACTTCTTTAAAATAGTCTTTGTTCGATTGAAATATCTCAATCCTATCATTAAAAAATGTAAAATTAAATTTGTCGAAAATCGAAAATTTGCGATAAAATGAAAATAAATAAGCTAAACAAAAAAAGAATTTTTTGCCGCCATCACACAAAGAAAACAAAAAAAAATGAGGCGTGAAAGATGCAAATCCGGTCAGTAGAGCTGAGATCCAGGCGTATACACACACACATACACATAAATCCATACATACATTTTTCAAAAACCATTTATTCTTGTTCCTGACACCTTAAATTACAATTATAATAGGTTTTTCGAACAGTTCCCAAAATTACTATCACAAAGCTTCCTCTAGGAGGAAGTAATAAAAAAAGGATGTAAAAATAAGTTTTCGACATAGTTTAACTTCGAAAATAGGGATAACACCACTCTAGAGGCCGAAAAAAGGCCTAATTTTGACGATTGATTCTGGGATTATGGGAAAAGGAATAGTATTCATATTTAGATGGTTCATTTAACACATATTGATGTATGAAACAAAAATTTATTATGATTTTTGTACAAAATGGCGGCGTTACAGCAAATCTGCGGAAAAAGATTTTTTTAAAGGTGCTCTGCGGGCGCATCAATTCCTCGAAAACCGTGAGAGCTGGAACAAAAAACCAAAAATTTTGTGAAGCTGCATACTAATAGCTATCGAAGTACGTAGGACTTTTTTTTTGATTCTAATTTTTGTAGAAACTGTGCACTTCTGAAAAAAAACGTATGAATTTTCGACTAAAAAAAGAGAAGTAAATTGTTAATAAAACAAGTAATTTTCAAAATATCAAAAAACGGCTACGTACTTCGAGGGCATATTTGTGAAGCTACTGTAAAAATTGCAAGTCGATCCATGCAATGGTGTTGAAGCTATGCGTGCGCCTAGTTTGAAAAAACCCGGTTAAAGTTTTCGGAGCATTTAAATCCTTGAAATTTTTGCATACATCTAATCTGCGATGCCTGCACCGTACATTTGGCCATCTCTATTAATGTCTGACTCCTCCTCTTCCTTCCTAGCTAATTTTAAGGATATCCAGGCCCCTCTGGCATCGTCTCGTATCTATCGGAAAACTTGATGCGACACGCGTCCGCCTCCACGCAGAAATTATAGCAGTTCGGTCCGATTATCAAGCCCAAGTGTTGCATCAGCTTCATGACACTTAGAAACCCATCATTGCAGCATCATATACTACGGTATCGAGCATGTGTGCCACTAGAGAAACTTACACACTAGTGAAACTTTCGTCGCTATATTGTATAAAGCCGCCTAAGCAACGCGTAAATAGATCGTCACTGCTTAACTCTTTATACATTGGCGAAATCGCTTTATAAACTTCTTCAGAGAGAGGTGGTTTATGTGCAAAATCTTCTCCATCGCCCACGTAATTAGCGTATTTCAAATTGTGCAAAGATTCTGAGCGCTGGAACACTTCGATGACGGCGTCGACTTCCATCTTTCCTGCGGAGTCGACGTGGTTCGCTTGGCATTCATCTTTGTGAGTTTGGCTCCACTCCTCGAACTCGATGGTGTCAGTTTTGGTTTGCCAAAATTCGCAAGCTTTGCAATATTTAGATTTCACCAAAACATTGACTACTTTGCCTGTATACCAGCCGATAAGTGAAACAAACCCGTAAAGAGATGAAAACCACGCTTCCTCCACGAACCATCACCAGATACAGTAATGCCATTTGGATCGTCAGTTTTTTCTCGTTCTTTTTTAGCTGCAGTTTTCATACTGAGCTTACAAACAGCTTCTGATTCAATGGCAATTTTCTTAATAACTGCATCGTAAACCGATTGAAAAATTGACCGCGGGAGATCCATGAAGGCGCAAAACTTTATAATGCCATTCAATCCTATTCCTAGTAATCGCATGGCAAGAACAATTCTGCGATTAATATCATATTCTTTCTCAATAAATGAACAACTAGGAATAGTAATTTGACCACATTTTTTACAGGAAATCACAATTTTGAAACCCAAGCTTTCCAGTTTCGGCGACCGTTACATCGGATTTACATTTTTTACATACAAGAGCTTGCGATACCGTGGAGAACTCTGCTACAAAATTCAGAATTCGGTAACCGAAACCTTCATTTACTTCAAAATCATCAAAGTTTACATCTGATAATTTTTTAGCCGATGTACTAACGTTCTCCAGGCTTGGCTTCTCCAGCTCGTAACGGTTTTGCGGTCGTCGATTTGACATTCTCGGTCTTTTTGCACTACTCCTTCCTCCTCGGTCGGTTTTTTTTCACAATACACGACTTTTCTCGAGCTCATATTGTTTATTCGATAACTTTTACAATAACAAAACACGTTATTAATATTTGAACGAAAATGTACGGAAAGAAAATGAAGCGTCTGCACGGCGTCGCTTGGCAGCTGTACTAGCTCACACACACACACACTTCTATTCAGTGTTAGAACAACCTGGTAGAGTTCTGAGGAACCACAATGACCATAAACAATAGAATTTGGACAGGCAGGAGCACTATATAGTCGATAAATCAGAGCGCACCGTGGTGGTCGATTCAGCCGTCACGACGCGCTCCGAGGCGCTGCGGCAAAATCGAGAATTAGACCTCTAACAAATTTTATTTCTGTATAAAACCAATTGGATATGATTTTTAAGGGTCTAAAGTCTAGTTTAAGCAAAAAAAAAATCGATTTTTTGAAAATTTTAGTGTGGTGTTACCCCTTAATTTTCGTTAGATAAGTAACCGCTTATAATACGAATTTTAATAAAATCTAATATAAATGTACTATTAAATTTATTATAAATTTCAAATTTATAATGCTACGCTAAAGTGATATGACCAAATGAAACGTATGATATTTTTTACATTTCTAGTATAATATTTATATTTAACATTTTACGTAATAAAAACCACAAATTTTTTTTACTCTCGAACTCTTTATATGCCGTCTACTAAAGTAAGCATCTTTGCGCTTAATAGACAAGAACTTCATAACTTCATAGCAAATGTAATCCTCGTTTAGTAATTAACTAGAGACCTGAATGAAAGGTCTTTACACTCTTGCTGTACCACTTTATAACAGTTTTATTCTCCGTGTCAGTTAGTACCTCGAAACATTTTTATAGACAGTTTACAAATCTTAGTCGACCCGCACACGCAAATGCATAATGAAATTTATTCCATGCTTCACAGGCCTACTTGTCTTTACTTACCTCGAAGACATAAATGATGTATAAAAGAAAAAGTTGAAAATCGTGATTACATTAACTTTTTTTCGAGAATCCTTGTACAATTCGTTGGAAAGTTTTGCAAAACGGGTAGTAAAAAGCCTAGATTTTATTCTTCGTATCTCCAAAGCATGACGCAGCTCATATGAAATAAGTTCGGTCAAACATCCGCACAAGTAAAACTTTTCAGATCTTTCCTTCTTATTAAATGGCAAGACGAGTAGAACAGGGAGGACGCTTGTTAACTCGGCCCGAGGAAGCGAAAGCCGAAGGCAATCAAGCGACGATTTTCGCCTCTATTACGTGCTCTAAATAAAAATGTGCCTCGTCCTTGCAGAGCGACCTGACGGAGGAGGCGGACAGTAATTTGTACGTGAACCCGCTGGAAGGGAGCGCGGACAAGAGCCATTCGAACGCCTGCGTGAAGAAGTCGGCATCGGGGGAGGTATCCCACGTGGCCCTGAACGTTTCGCCGAGCGCCGAGTCCCTCAAGGAAATTAACACGCCCGCCAAAGCCAGCAGTAAAACGAATGTGAACGAGGCGATACCGAAGCACCGGAAATCCCGCATTCAACAGGTGAGAAACAGTGAACTGCCGAGCGAAAGAGTCGAGGAGAGAGAGAGAGCCCGAGTGCTCTGTAGGACTAGTCGTTAAAGTTTTTATCGGAGCTGCGCCTCTACCTCGGCCCTGAGCTTGCATTAAAAGAGTACCGAGGGGGCGGGACCGTTTTTTCAACGTCGATTAAGCGCGCCGCTCTTTAAACGCAGGGTTATTAATGAAACGCCCGCGACGAGGAAATCTCCGTGGCGAAGGAAGGAAGAAGCGTCGACGCTCGCGGTCGCCTGCTTTACATAAGTGCAGTTGGCGGTTTAGTCGAGGCGCGGAGTAAGCTTATCTCGGAAGAAGCTTACAGCCATTAATTTCGACGATGCACTCTGCGTGTCATTAATGAAACGCAAACTTCGAGGCGGTGTAATACGGTTGGGAACTCGTTTTTTTTTTCATTAATTTGTTTGTACTGCGGTGATCCCGTTTTTGCACGATAGAAATAAAGAATCGCATTTTTTAAGTTCAAGATAATGCCGATAGAAAAAAGAATTTTTATCAGAAATATTAAATTATTGGATACAGTTTCGATAGAAATTTAAAAATAAACTAGACTTTTCATATTCTAATTGAATAAATCAGATTCTGTATAAGGTTTAAAATGGGTCGTATCTACTCCATGATCTATTCAGAAATTTAATGTAACTGAAACTTTAAGAACGGACCATCGATCGCATAATTTAAAAATGCCGAAGAAGATTAAAGTTTTTAATAGATCGTT
The DNA here is from genome assembly GCA_035582935.1 of Ormyrus thymus. NCBI lineage: Eukaryota > Metazoa > Arthropoda > Insecta > Hymenoptera > Ormyridae > Ormyrus > Ormyrus thymus. Next base: position 1,180,614 of record JAWWEM010000044.1, on the reverse strand, counting down.
TTATCGCAGCAAAAGCTTTTAAAACAGTTTTCAAGAAAATTCTTTCAACTTTCTGAAACAAAAAATGGAAACGGAAGTAACAAAGTAAAAATTTACATTTAACTTTGATCTATGATACATTAAAACATGAAAAAATAATTTAAAAGCATTGCAAGGCTAATTATAGATGATAATGTCTCTCAAAGATATACTTCTTTGATAGAATTCACATTGATGAGTATTGGAATTAATTTGCAATTGCCCGTACATAAATATCAAAATTGGAGAATTTTCAATACTTCTTTTTCTGGTATAACGAATATTAATGAAGTCAAATTCATTGGAAAGTTAGACAAGGTTACATAAAGTTTAGAGTTTGAGGCTTTAGTAATAAATGTTATTTTCATATTAAAAATTTGTATAATTATATTGTAGAAAATGGGAATTTTAAGTAAAAATAAACAAACAGTAAAATTAGATTTGAATAACTTTTTTTGAAACAATTATTATATAAAATATTATTATATTCTTCAATTTACTTTTAAAGAACAAATTGCATTAAAGTATATATCTACAAGTTTTCCAGGTTGAAATATTCGAAATTGTGGATAAAGATGCGTAAGTCCACTTTTCCTCGGAAATCGTTTTACTATGTACTGGTCGTCCCTCTTTTTTATCTTACCTCTTGTACAGATATTTCTGAATATTTATTCTCCAATATTTAAACCCTTTTCCATATCGTTTCACATTTTGTATCTTTTAAAAATGTTATATTTAATCTCTAGGAAAGTAAAGACATATTGATTAATTTTCTTTGAAATCAAAAAAAAATCTTTTTATTCATTGCAAAACTAACTAATAAATTCTGCTTGATATTTATGCAATGATAAATGAAGTTTGGAAAATAAATTCTTACTCGAACAATGAAGTGAGGCATAAATTTGATCTCGATTAAAATACTTTTGAATTTATAAAGAAAACAGTTGTTTATTTTAATTGGCATTCCTGCTACATACATCAACATGGCAAACAATTTTGTACATATTATGCACAATATCTTCTTAATAGTTCATTGTATTACTCGTAGTCACAATTTTTTTTAATTTTACTACGCACCATCGATATAAATCTTGTTGAAATAAAATTAAAGTTTGTTTGAATTATTTTTGAAATTGAAACGTTCGTTTTTTAAAAGCAGATAAAAAGACGAGTACGAAGGTATCCTAGACGAATCGCGTTAGTTTTCCCCCTGTACATAAAAAGAATACGCTCGATGTGCCGCGTTAGAATTGCGCAGCGACTAAAACTGAAGCACCGAACCGATTTTCAGAGCGCGCAGCGACAGCGCGCCCAGTTCGTAGCCAGCAGCTCGGAGCAGGGGAGCGGTCCGTCGTCGGGGCTGCGCGAGGAGCTGACCGGGAGCCGCGAGGACAACAACAACCAGCAGCAGCAGTACAGCAGCAGCAGCGGCAACAGCAGCATCGCCGTCGCAATCGGGAACAACAGCGCCGGCGGTCCAAGCAGCAACGGCAGTGGTGGCGCCGGCGCTGGCGTCGCGCTGCGGGGCGGACGAGGCTCCCAATTCACGCCGGTCAACAGTCTCGCCTCGGCGACGCGCATCATAAACCACCACCTCTTCGGGACGATCGCTAGTTCCAAGCACAACACCGGTAATTGACTAAAAAACCAAGCAGCCATTGCCAAGTAAGCCGCACACGCGCCGCCACAATGTAGATTTAATATACTCTTCCACTTCTCACTCTTTGAGTTTTTCGAGGTTCTATCGAGGTTACGCCGATACTGACATATATATATATAGTTTGTTAATTACGCAGATCTATGCTGCTGAGACTAGAGCTGTTTTTATTGTAAATAAAGGGCAGGAGAGAGATGATTATTTATCACGATTGTGCGACGTTGCTCGCGCGCTCGCAAGCACCACTGATATTTATGGGTGAAATGCCGATTCACACAATTGAGGACACACGAGAGTGCTTGACGATTGTTGATCATTATGCTGTGAGATTATTATTACTATTATTATTATTATATACATAAAGGATTTATGGAGTAAATATAATTATTCGGACGATCGAGGTATATGGCACGAAGAATAAAAAAATAATGGAATATTATTCGTGTATGCGTGTCCTCGTGATTAAGAGAGAAAGAGAAGGAATGAATGACCTTATTTATATATGATGATGTGCGCGATTGACAGTACAAAGCACTTACAATATAAAAGTGATTTGATCGATGAACGATAGCAATAAAGTTCTGCGTTTTAAGCAGAGAAAACCTATTATCGAGTTCACTTTTCTATGAAGCTACACACCCTCTTCTCTAGATTTACACTTGTTGCTTCCATTTTTATTCTTTTCTTTTTCTTTTTTTTTATACAAGTAAATTAATGTTTGCATTTGATTTATGCCTCTAAACAACAATTCTTTCGTAATAACAATAGTAGGTGGGTATCTCTGTTGATAGTTTGAATAACCTGTCGTGTTGTGTGCAAGAAGAAAATGAAAGGCGTATATCCGTGCAATAACAAGATAATGAATCTGAAACGGAATTCAGGCACTAATATAGCACCCATTATATATATGCTTCATATAATCTGCAGCTTCAACCGTCACAAGCCACACGACCTGCTGGACATTTTCAAATTGAGTCATCACCGCCATTCGCTTCTTCCAAGCACTAAAAGAAAGAAATACAAGTATGATGATGCATGCATGAAAGAGTTGAACAGGCCTGACCTTAATGGTGGTTTATCGAATCAAGACTCGATTGCCACGTTGTTTAAAAGGAAGATGAGCGTTTTTCTTTATTTCTTTTTCAACGAGATGAGCTTTTGTTTCTTAATTCAACGTGTTTTTGTTGTAAAAATTAATGTTGTTGATTGATGTTGATGTTTTAGTTTTCTTTAACTATTATTGAAATAAGATATAATGAGCTATAAGAAGAATTCATTTTATTTCCTTTTATTTTATATATATAAAATATGTGCTCCCTTCTTATTTCATACGATGCTTTTTATTTACAAAAAAAAATTAATATTGACTTACTGGACATGACCGAAAATCAGTTTTTTCAGAAAAGACTCTTAAGTGATCAAAAATGCCGTTCGCTTCCTTGAAAAAGAAACGATAAAGGAACAAAGAAAAAAAGCTGCCGATCGATTTGCTAGCATTAAGGTCCTGGGATAAGAGGAGATGAAATTGCCGCAGTTCTTCGTCACGCTTCATCGACCACACACGAGTCCAACTTACAATTAGAAAAGCCTTAATCAGAATTTGCACTATGCGAAGTGATCGCTTCTATTTAGTGCTAACACAAAATTTTTATATTCGCCGCGATTATGGATGACAAGCGTTTTGCTTCTAGCGATGTTTTATCTAACTTTTACTGCCAGTCAATAGCTGAAAAATCAAATTCGATTTAAGAAAGTGACTTTTGACTTTTTTATTTATTTTTTTAATTATTAAAGAACATTTTTTCAAGCAGACCTTTGCTCGTGACTTACACTTTTGAAAGAGCGTTTTTAAACAGTCCGCATTTTCCGTTATTTTCTTTCGGGAATGTCGCTAGAGGCAAATCAGAGGATAATCGCGGAACGAATATCAGAAAGTCTCTAAATCGGTAAAGAACCAATCTGCTCAATCTCACAAGCAAAGCAAAGAAAAAGAAAAAGTTGCCGGTGAGTGAGCGAGGCAAGGAAACAAGAGTCTCATATCCTATGTGTGCCTGCTGAACGTTTTTCAGGAAGGTCCGCCGCAAGTAAGCTATCACTGTCCGCCGACTCGATAGACAGCGAAGCAACGCCGTTCATAGAAAGGCATCGCATTTCAAAATCTATATTAAAGAAGTCCGAAAGCAGCAATAACTATTATAGCAATGCCGGTGGTGACTCGGACACCGAGAAGCTCATTGGCTATGACAATACGTCCTGCACGACGGCCATGTGCGACAACGACGGCGGGCTAACACTGATGGGCGACGCATTCACGAATGTCTACGGTACGCGAGCAAAAAAGCAAAAAAAAAGAAACATCAATAATTTTTCACTAAAGAAACCAGTGGCTTTCAAGTCCCGTATTTGTATCATCTCCCCGTATATATATTATTGTAACTTCACTAACATTCACTTCGATATTGTCACTTATGTGTAACCCACGAGTGCATTTTGCTTGTAGTGGTGTCCGAAGACGTTGTTGTATATAACGACTTTTTTTGTAGATTCGAATTTTTCTAAAAGCAAGAATTTCAAGTAACGCAACGTCATTTCGAAAAAGCAAGAATTTTAGCAGCTAACTTTAATACTTAATTGAACCGCACAGAGTGATATCTGGATATTGCCGGTGAATTTAAAGCTAACTAGATGATCGATCGAAAGCGAGCAAACTGGAAGTAACCGGTTATTCTCGTGCGCTTATCCATAAATTTCTAACTTTTTCCTGGATTCCCTAAATCCAGGTCAAAGATCAAAAGTTTACTTTGCTTAGAGAAAGTTATAAATAGCTGTTATAAATAACATATTGCAGAATGTTTTTCAAGAAAAAGCTTATTAAATATTTATCAATCTACAAGAAAAATCTTTATGTCAGTAAAGGTAAACTGCATTACCCTCTGCGATTCCATTGTTAACTAGCATTCATCTTAACATTTATGACTAATAACTGGAAAAGTGGTTGATAAAATGCATTAACGAATTTCATTGCAGATATAACAAGGATATAAAAGAAGTTTGCATCAATAAAATTTGCTCTGCTCTTAAATCTCGACTTCATTAAGAAAGCGGAGAGAGAGAGAGAAAGAGAGCAATATCTCGTAATACGGAAATCGCGGAAAAAAATTGTCGCTTCAGCCTCTCTGCGATTTTAATAAAGCTCGAGAAGTGCTTGAAAAGCTTTCATTGTTACGCTTCAAAATCATGCATACCCTTTCAGATTGCCTTCAGAAAAAAGGAATAAAAATGCAAAAAAGTCTAATTGAGCACGGAATGAATCGTTACGCGAAATCACCACTTTTTCAATACTTTTTCCATTTGGTAACATGTCAGCCGGGAGTTAGGCCATGTAACGAACTTCGAATCCACATTAATGAAATGTTATTGTACCCTATCTGCGGACAGATCCGAGCGAGGACAAAAATTTCATACCCAAGTTACCTATATCGCTGTTCGGTGACGCGATGGAAGGTATTTTAACACGATCATTTTTTTGTAACATGACGCGCACGCATAATTTATTTATCTTGCTTTAAACTTAACACCCGGTGGTAATAATACTCATTAAAGTTCGAAAATATCTTACTGCTATATATCCTAATTGTGATGCAATTTTTTGCCTATCGATAAATATCTTTCAATACCTCAGCACGATTACACTGTAGATTACACTAAATATTTAAGAGTTATCACCGCTATTATCTTGTGTGACTCACTAAGCTTATCTTTTACATCAAATAATGAAATATTTATGAGTGTTTTGAAAACAATTACCACAGGGTGTAAGTGCCTCTGTACGATTACATATAATTTATTCATACATTTTTGTTTTTCATTTCGTTTCCGTCATGATTTTTTGTTAATTAGCTCGCTTTCCAATACGAACAAATATTCGTAATTGCCAGATCTCATTTCAATTCAAATTATCATCCTTGACATAAACCGCGGTCTTTTATTGTATACCTGATAAATAGTGTTTCAAGTAGTTCGAGGGCAGTATTTTATGGACTGTAGAGCTTTTTTAATGACGATCGTTTGACACGCTCGTATGCCTTCCTTGTTACTACAAATATCTCGACCACATTTGTTTAGAAGAAAAAATGTGGCGATGTTTTTGCGAATAATCATATTCTTCGTATTCTCAAAATTCATTCAAAACAAAAATGTTTTTAGAATTTTTGAAAACCTGCTTTTGCTAGTAATTTTATTAAACCACGTTACAAATTTCACCCTGCAGAGCTACATTTTTTCAAGCTATTACTTTAATAAAAAAAAGAAGCGTGCTAAAAACCAATTTGATGTTGTCTTTGAATAGAGTGAAATTAATTAAGTTCAATAGAAAGGCTTAAAGCAGCATGGACGCTTGCATGCGTCGAGCTTTGCTTATTACATTTTTGTGTCGTCGGTAAAAACCGTTTTAACGTTGATGAAGTTTAAGATAAACTACTGTTACAACCTGCTGAAATGATTTGCTTCGACGAATAATCTACGATTTTCAAATAAATGTAACAACAAAATGTGGCATTAAGAAAAAATGTAGGCGAGGGTCAATTTTTCATTTGATATAATGCGAAACCAAAAATTTGACAGTACTTTTTTTTCTACTTTCTTAAATAAGGTTGATTAAATTTGATGTACTCACAAAATTAACTTAATCCAAACTTGTAGTTGCTTACTGTAGCTTAAAGATAGGATTAAAGGATCTTAGTTGTTTCATTTGCATTCTAAGATTAAATTGAATTGGTCCAAGTGCGTTTTTAAATTGAAAACCCTTAAGACTATCATTGACAAAGATATTTTAAGATAAATATTCGTAAATTCTTCTCATTGAAGATATAATTTCATAAGCATTTTTCATTTAAGTAAAATACGAATGAATTTTCTTTCGTTGATAAAATTATGCTACTTTGCATGGTTGCGTTCCACCTTACTGTTTGTAAGGTGGAGCATTGAAAATAAGCCATTATTATAAGTATTCAATCATAATCCACATTGTGTTTTCATTGATTTTCATGGATCTGATTCGTAATCATTATTAGTGAGCATATTAAATCTTTTTGCTACTTTTCAGAATATGAGTAAAAAATATTTAGATGACACGTCGTTCAACTTAATGTATGCCATTATTTAAATAGAGATTTCGTAGGTTAATTTAAGAGGCACGATTCCGCAATCCATTCACAAAGAAACGTTTGAAACACATAGAGAACAAAGCCCATACTATCACAATCAAAGCATAAGAAAAAAATGAATCACTGACTCTATAGTAGCAATAGCTACTCCCGCAGAGTCGATAAAATCTCCCCCCGCACGCCGAGCTAAACCGAACCGCTCTTCTTTCAGAGGAGAAGCAGGCCCGCGACGAGGCGATGCAGGAGAACAAGAACAAGCGGGCGTTCGAGGAGCTGCGCGCCCTGAAGCTGAAGCCTCGCTTCAAGGACCCGCTGGACTCGACGTCCCCGTCCCAGCGCGAGAGCTGCAACCAGTCGATCCTCCTGAGCTCGCTCAGGCCGCAACGACCCTCGAAGAAGCTCAGCGTCCAGATCGACAAGCGGCAGCAGCAGTCCAGCAGCAGCGGCCGACCCAGTCCGAGTCCGGGCGGCCACTGTCTTCCCCAGGATTACCGACCGACCTCGTAGTGAGGGATAAGCAGGAGGATCCGAGAGAGAGAATGCTAACATACCGTAGCGTCAGACACAGTAGGAACTTAGACAGCGACATCATCGCAGTGCCTGACTCCGAAGGGAGGACCGAGTTTAAGCTACGTTTTAAGCGCCTGACCTCTTCCTTGCCATGATTTTAGAGCGAATTCAATGTTAACAATAGGCATTGTTATTTATTGTTGACTCGTTGACAAGTTGTTTTTGTTACTCTGTCGAGCATACTTTTTCTACACATGTTACATCGGGCATTGTAATACTATGCTCTTGCATAAAAATCCTTCTAATACAAACGGGATAGACGATGTAAATTTACGCAGAGTCACGGGAATCTTTTGTGATTTTAAAGAATTTTTTATTTAAAACCGAAACTGCATTTAAATAGTACAATTTAATAGTAAAGAACTATGAAAGTTTATTATTGTTGATAAGTTATTGATTATAAATTAATATTAAAATGAAAATTTGAGTAAAATTTTGAAATTTAGCAAAACATTTACTTCGCTGATACGTGCATTGACAAAAAAATATTCCAACTTCCAAAAAAGGAATATTTTGTTTCATTTCAAGTTCAAATTTTATAAAGGAATTGTATTGGCTTATATTAAATTTTAATTATTTATTTATATTTGAGTTCACAATGTAAAAAATTTTTAATTTGGTTTAGAAGTAATATTAAGTCATTGTATATAGTAATTTATATGCGTATATTTAAGTATCTAAAGTTTTGTTACCTGTTTTATATTTTATTTACAAAATATACTTTGTTAATATTTTGAATAAGTTATCTTTACTTTGAAGAATGATTTAAAAAACCGTTTTTATGAGTTTCTTAAAGAGTTTATTAAACAGCTTATGAAATTTGAGTGATAAATTAAATTAAAAAATTACAATAATTGATTTACTTGGTAAAGCAGAGTAATTAAGAGATAAAAAATAATTTAAGTTATATAAGCTTCGTCCTCCTACAGAGTCTTGACTCAATGCTAACTATACTTCCAGGAAAGGTCAGTGAATTAAAGACAGCATTATTGTAAAATGTGTAATATAAAGATATAAAAAAGAATTGGAAGGGTGATGTACAGAGCGCGTACAAGACAAAGAAGTAAAGGAGAAAAAATATATGAATGACAAATGATATAAATCTATGAAAAAGAAACAGAGACGAAGAAATATATATATATATATATATGAAGTTGACAAAATAAAGAAATGTTGGAAAACGAGAAAAAAAACGTTACAATAAAAAAGTCTCCCCTTTAGAGATTCACCGTAGCATATCCCAAAGTGCATACCAAATCTAGTTTGCAATATTCGAAATACCTGCAGCTAGATGTAAAGAAATATATTCACTTAGGTAATGTCCCTTGTAAAATATGTGTTATAGCGGCTCGACTGTGTTATCGATGACTTTACCATAGTTATTAAGGCATTATTAAATGGCGACGACGACGTGAGATACAATGGAGTTTAGGTAATAATTAATGTGATCAAATATGTACATTTCAGTCAGGCTTCCGAATATAATTAGACAGATCCCAGCAAACGCAAATTGTGACGACCTTGCTGCAGTAGTGTTATAACGATGTAAACACTTATTTTTTTTAACAACGAGTCTTTATCGAATGTTATGCGGCAATATCTTCGTACTTATTAGAAGTAAAGCGATGTATTAGAGTAAAATTATAGGAAGATATTGAGTTCTTAAGCCAAAGAACAGGTTGAAATTCGGAGATGTCGGAAAGTTGCTGCATGGCACGCGGTACTGAATGCTGCACTAATAAGATATTCAATTCTTTGTGCGACTTCTAAGGGATGCTGAAGGTCTCGCGGCAAGCGCACAAATCAATTGCGTATGTATTGAATGTTGTGAAAAATGCTGGCTAGAAAATTAGAAGCGTTATAAACAAATGTGTTTGCTGGTTTCGAAAGGCAGGTGCACTGTTTTACCGGCATTACTGTCATCACACACTCAGCATATTGTTACGTACACGCGCCCTTCGTAATAAGAATAAGTCAACTCACTAACCTGCGAGTAGCGAATGTTCTCCCCTGTTGACTCCACCTTACGTTGATTCGGACTTTCCGTTTAACTCTCGAAGCTTCTCTGTAACGACGTATAAGTAACAATGAAAGCAGTAGCGTTAAAACAGTAAAATAAGATAAAATGCAATGTCTGTAATTTTTCGTCAAGTTACGTAGTTTTGTACGCTGCGAACACAAATTTTTAGCCATATTGCCGCCTAAGGTAAAGCATATATATATATATACATATATATATAAATATATTAGCGAAAGAGAACTCGCAGGCTTTCTTTCATTTCACTAAATAACAGAAGCTACTAAATGACCTGATAAGTGAAATCGAAAGAAAATTGAAACGTTTGGCCGAGCTTTCGAGTCCAGTACTTGCTTAAAATTGTAAGATACAGGATTAAGAAAGTGTTCGGTTACTGCTTTTTCTACTAAATCTTCATCCTTCGACAAAAAGATTACTTTTTAATTCTTCTTTGATTATGCATTAATGCTGCTGAAATTTTAACATTTCGAGTATTCTAGGATCTATAAAGAAATTGATTTCTGGTCCAATACGGTAATGGACAATGTTTGGAAAGCATTTTTTAACACTTGTAAGATTTTTATGATATATTACAATACTACGATAATTACGAAAATAATGGAACTTTTACCATTTTTGTAACTATATATGAATACTGAGAATCCATTTAAATTATATAATAGATTACACCTCGTACGTGCTAATAATCTCATTTTAAAAAGAAAATAATTTATCACATATTTATATATAAAGACATAAGCAATTAGTAAAGTAAGTATATTATAAACTAATTTTTTATTTCTACTAAGAAAAAGATGAAGATTTTAATGAAAAATTTTAGAAAATAAAATTAAGGATATCTTAAAAAATATCTCGGTTTTAGAAATATACAAAGCTTTATCTTTAAATATAATAAAGAATTATCTGAAGCATTTGTTTTTAAAACCACACACATTAGGCAGCATAATGCACTTAAACATTTCAAGCGACTACTGGACTGCGAAGAATAGAGTTATGTTTCGAAGCCTGATTTACGTATGGCTGTGTTATTATCGCGAACATATACATATATAAATAAATATACAAAATATATATATAAAATACGGCATGCGCGATCTCACGGGTGCAAAATGTCGAGTGTAAGTAAGAAAAAAAAAAGAATACGAGTTAAAAAGGACAAAGTTTCTCGCCCTGCCTCCGCCTCTACGAAGCTCACTCGGCAATTCGGTCAACGCGAACTAAATGAAAAAAAATAACCGGGGAGAAAAAATGCGCGCGCCTCGTTTGTAAAAATATATATATATATAAATTTGCAGTTTGGTTTTGTGCCTCGTGTATGTGTGTCCGCTCGTGTGCCCCCAGGCCGGATGTTTTTTCAAAAAAATATATATATATATAAAAGACAGAAAACAAATTTATTGAAGTTATTAAGATGTAAGTCACGTATAAAAAAAAGAAAATAAATAAAAACAATGAAACACTCGCAGCGCGATGCAGAGAAGCGATATGTGATATGTTACTGTCGCCGATCATCCGCCTAAACAATTAAAGCCAGAAATATTCCAGCGCCACTTAGTCGCATTGCGTAGAAGCGTCTCAGCTGTTGTTTGTAAAATAAAATGCGTCGATTGACACAAACGACCGAGCACGAAAATTATTGCAAATTAGAAAATTTACAGGTTATCGAGCTCTGAGATCTTTTGTATATTCGTATGAGTTTAGTACTGTAAGAATGAAGGTATAGCTTTAGTTACAGGTTTGGTGAGAGATTCTTTTCATACTCGGGTATTTAGGCGTACATTGGCAATCAAATTTTATGCAGAAAGAAATACGTAAGTTGTAAATTCATTAAGCCACTTCGTAATTATTAATGAAAAATACGTAATGATCAATTAAGAATTATAGCAACTTGTAGCAACTGTTAAAGCAAAATAAATATTGTCAAAGGAAATAGAAATTATATCGTTACATTACAAAATTAAAATTTTAATAATTATTGATTATTCAAAATGTTTAAATGCGAAAAGTAATCAGTATAGATTTAATGTTATTACAAAGTGAATCGATAAAATGAAAGTATGTAAAATCAATCTTTCGTATTTTATATTTATAAAATATTTTCTATAAATATTTCTTTTAAATTAATCATAAATATGGCAATCTTTGCGTAAATAATAATGATGGTTTTAACTAGAGCTTATAATAACATTAACGGTGTATTTTTGGAATCATTAATTCATCCAACTTTGAAGTACAAAAGCAATTCCTCGATTGTTCGTGAATAAATAATATTTTTAATCTCACAAAAAATCGAGTTGCTGCCCAACAGAAATATTACATTGCAGTTACTTCAAAGAATTCCAAAAATAAAGGCGTACATTTTGATTCGAAATCAGCGAACGGCAAAAAAGCAAACGATAGCTTCAAAGGGGTTTTCTAATTTGCATTAATTTCTTGTTTCTCTGTAGGCGCACAAAGACCCGCGTTCATGTGTCGTTTTAAAAGTTCCAATTTTGTTCTTACCCAGACCGCAAATTGAGTAGGCATTTCGTAGAAGTGCAGCGATTCGTCGATGAGTGTTTTCTGCAGTAGTATTAAATTAAAGTATCAGAAAAGAGTAAAGTTTATAATGTTGCAAAGAATATTTTGTGTAAAGCTGCATTGAAGTTTTTTAAGCCACCGTTTATTACTTTTCTATTCGAGTGAGTAATTTGTTTCGACATAAATCTGTTAGATAAACTTACTGTCATTGGTCTTTTAAGTCGTTCCTTAAAATCCAAATAAACGAAGCAATACATATAATATTTTTGAAGCTAAAGTAAGCAAAACCTTAAATTGTATTAAAATTCAAAGCAGCATTACGTAAAAATAAAGAAATACATCGATTAAAATAGAAAGAATAACGAAGTGACGCACGATAAGAATAAAATACGTCGATGTTAAAATATCTACGTTATAATCGTTGTTGAGATTTGCATTTTTCTTTTTTATTGTATCACATATAATCATACAACGCTGACTCTTTACGAAGCTGCGGACGTGCATCGTTAACGTCGTACTGCAATATATGATAAAATACTGTTGATAGATTTCTGAGTCAAGTTTTGAGAAATAAAGACAAAAATATACGCATATTTAAGAGCAGACAGATATGAGGCAAACGAAGTAGCGAGTTCTACTTGGAATGCTTATTATTAATAATAAGGTATCAATGATTATAATGATGATTAATTGTCATCATTGTAGAAACTATACAACCTACTTTAGAGCCTATCATTCGCAGTCGTAACTAAGAATAAAGCCGATTTTTAATCGATCTTCTTTCAATTTTCAAAATGGACGCGGGCATTCCTTAACTGATTTTTTCAAAATTTCCACTTGTACAAGTAACTACTTAAGCGTTTCAAATGATTTGACAATTTTCCCTAAACTTCAATCTAACATTGCCATCTTAACTTTTCAATTCCAACAACTTTGCTGCTTTTCAGCGATGAGCTTTAAAATCGCATACTTCCATATTACCTTTCACCGCTTAATTATTCCTGCATTACAAAGATTAAAAAAGCCGCTCTCGCGTAAAAGAGAAAGAAATCAGACATGCAAGCCTTAATAGAATTATTCAGGCTCTCTCATCCACCTGCACGAAACCGAGGCACCCAACTAATCGACCGCAATGAGAAGGTAATTATTAAGGAGTGCCCGCTTCCGCGCGTTCACGAGACAGCCCACGAGTGCATAAAATTCCCCTGCCTCCCTTCGCGCGCGTCATGTATGCACACCGCTCTCGTCGATATATCGGTTCTAAAGCGGCTCGCTCCCAAACAAAGTTCATTTGCGCGAAAAACCATTTATCCCCCCTCCCCCTCCCCCGACCCTCCGTCTCCGCCCGCCAGTTTCTGGCTTCCTGCGTCACCTTCCGCACCGCGCAGTGACGAGAGCGATGGGGAAAGTAATAAAAAATAAAGCCACGCTGCGTTGCCACTGACAAAACGAGCCGAACTTTACGGCTTTGCGTCAATTGAACCTAGTTCTCTCCCGGCGTGCGTCGAGGCAAAAAACAAAAAAACAAAAACATTAAAAAAATTGAATAACAAAAAAAGGAACATAAACGAAAATGCAAAACGCGACGAAATGAATATCTTCCGTGCACGCTTTATTGATTTCGACTGGAGCTTATTTTTCGGTATGCGAATTTTAAGCGGAGGACAATTCGCTCGAGGCTTGGGCGTGTGTAAGCGTGGTGTATATTTATGCGTAATCTATTATTGTTGCAGCAGCGCGACGTGCAAAATGTAATAATTGACGATGCCGACAACAATAAAATCACTCGGCCAGCTGCGCTTCGGCGGGTGATTTCATAGAGACGTAAATTTAATCGCGAATTTCACCGAGGCTTTAAAACGTTAAGTTCTTTTTTTAGGCGAGATGAGTTCAACGTGTTTGTGAAATTTCTTTTCCACTTTTTACCGTTGCTTGCATTGTGTACGCGTTAGGTTACTTTTCAATTCTGTTTATTACCGATATCGATTTCTGATTTATTGTCAATTAGAAATACGACGAGTAAATTGTATATTTTTATATATAGAGGAATGATTATATATATGTAGCAACTCGTTGATTTGTCACTTCAGTTAGGAAAGGAAATTTCACTCCATTCGACAGGAGGGGAAAGAGCGCACGATGTAGAAAGAAAATATTTTAGTTGAAATTCGAAAAGGGCGATGTTACGATAAGGCAGGGTAAAATAAAGAATTAGAAAAGAAACAAATCAGTGGAAAGGTACTAAACGAAGTCCTTTTTTGCCGAAGCTTTTAACGCCGCGCGAGCCGTGGCTTGTTTGAAAAAACAAAAAAAAAAGAAATAAAATAAAATAAAATAATGCGCGTCACTACGTCGGCGGGCGCCGCCGGCAGACGTCTCGCTGTCTGCGTAGCGCATATAAGTTTTTTATTTTTGCAAAAGGTGACCGTATGAGTTTTTTAAGATGGAGACGTTTTCTGAGGAAAAAAAAAGTATAAACATTAGCGCTTTTACGCGCCGTACCTGAGGAAAAAAATACTAAATGCGACTTGTTTTACCTTGTATGTTGTTTATAACGTACGACACCGTGTTGTATCATGTATAATTTTCTATTTGTTTGTAAATGATGTTTTTTAATGCGATCAATTTCGACGACTCATTGATACGCGACTTTTTTGGTATCTTGTAACAAGTACCTGCATCTCGATCGGTACCAGTCATTTCGAAATAAATTCGTGCTCGAAAAAAATTAATTATAGCGTGTTGATTAATTTTCCTTCTCATTGCCTGTTTCCTATTTTTATCTATAATTTTAATTTATAAAATAATTTACTGATATAATTTTTTCATTATTTATGTGTATAATTAGTAAAAAAAGATAATCTTTATTATTAATAAAAAAAGATAATTCGAATAAAATTAACTTCATATTTTACGTTAAATATGCATATAAGAAGCTTTAATGTTACTGCAATGAAAATACTTTATTGCAGTATACATATACACATGAAATTTTGACAGTTTCTCTTTTATCTTTAAATTGCAAGTTTGATTAAACGAACACCTTATTTACACAAGAAAATTCAAAAGTCGAAGAAAGAAAAAAGAAAAATTTTTAATTCAAACTCCCTTTTGAATTAAAATATAAATTTTCATTGAAAGATTATTGTAGGCTCAAATGAAAATTGAGCACCTAATGCAGTACGGCTAACTGTTTAACTCCCAAGTGTGCACGTGACGCGTTATCCCATGCACGTGCGTTTATTAGGTGAAGCGCCACGTTCGACACTGTCATTAGTACTCATGTGCTCGGGTATTACTATAACTAAATATGATAAACGCGCAAGAGTTACAAATATTTACTTTTCTGTTAATTAAAACGTTCGAATGCGTTTTCATTTAGGGTTTCAAATTGCACGCGCTGCGTAAATTACAAATTAGAAAAAGAAAATTACATTTGCCTGCAAAGTAGACTATTATTTAAATCAAGAATTTACTCCGTTTAAAATTGCTGATCTGTTTAGATGTACTATCTCCCCTTACTATAAGTATTTTATAGATTCATTCATAATAAATTCTGCCGGAGGCGAGTACAGAAAGTCTGTGCTAAGTCTTGTATATTTATGATTTGGAAAAACTTGATAATACCAGTATGGAATGATAAATTAGAATCAGATTTCTTCATTAAGATATGTTTTCTACAAAATTTATTTGCGTCTCAAATTTATTTTGATTTTAAACTTTTACTCATTATTAAACGATAGAAAAGGTTTTGGAATAGAATATCTAGAAAGTTTGAAATATTGTGCGGTTGGCAAGTTAAATATTTATATACCAATTTGAAAAAAATTTGTACTTGATTAAAATATGTTTAAATTCATCACAACTTACTTTCGAAATTCCTGTAAACTTACAGAAATAATATTATTTATTTTTTATTCAAAGGAGTAGAGTAAATTGTAGATTAAGAGAAATGATTAGGATGCTGTATCATTGCATGCTTAAGTTTATTGCAGGATAAAAGGACTTAAGAATTACATACTTCATGTATAAGTTCATAACAATTTTATTACCATTCGTAGATAAAATGAAGACTTAATAAAATAAGAATTTTCAAATATAAAGGAGATGGAACCAGTTAAAATGGCATGATTTTTTCGTATATAGCATGGAAGTTATTCTACAGCATTAACGTATATTACATTCCAAGACAAACGGCTATTTACGAAGTTATTTCATTTCCGGGTACAGCATACGAACTAAAAAGGTAACATAAAAGAAGAGAAGTTTTTTTTTTAGCTTTTTTAGTACTTCCTCGTTTACTTTTCAACGAATCATCTATCTAAATAACAAATAATTTACAAAAATAAATAATGTAAAATATGGAGTATTCGTGTATCTTTGGCTTTCCTTATACATTTTATCGATAGAAGAGATGCTTCAAATATTTTCCTCAAGCCGCGACGAAAGATTCGCTGGTCGAATTTCGCCGTTGTTTGCTCTCGAGGAGGAACGTCACACAGTTGTATATAAGCAAGTGTACAATGCGTAGGTCGGAATCATTGATGAGCTTGAAATTTTCCCAGATCTCGCACGAATGAGGACAGACAGAGAGAGGGAGAGAGAGAGAGAGAGAAACAGTGGGAGACAGGAAGAAGGAAGAAAGGGACAACGATTTTCGGAACATTATTTATCCGCGATTCTAAAAAAAGGAGATTGTTCGCTCGGACTTGAAGAGCTCCGCCGCCGAGAGCTTGCCGGGGTTGTCCTCCTCGGTGCCGTCAACGATTTTTCTCACTACCCGCTTTGCCAGCTCTGGATTTTTTCTCATCTTGTGGAGGAACCAACTCACCGGAATGCTGAAACGTAAAAAAATGAAACCGTTTATAAATGAAGATTGCTCGGTGAACTCTGTATAATGTGGACTAATCTTTTGAATATTTTGAATGTGTCCATACAAAATATAATCGGGGACCTCGAGGGGAAGCTTACATAATTCATAAGCCTCGGAATTAAATGTGGAAACAAAGTATTTTTCTTTTTATTTAAAGTTGAATAAAAATCTCTTAAATAATTAAAACAATAAATACATTTAACGAATCATTTCTTAAGTAAACTCTTTTATCTGAAGCAAGATGCCATCAAGCATCAATTACTATCAGAATAAACAAGTTTTCAGCCAATAAGCATTTAAAAAATGCTAATCAAATATGGTATTTTGCCGTTTGTAAAAATTGGTGAATAGCAAATGCGTTGGATCCAATTATAAAATTGCCAAACATAACTCTTCATGACTGATAGGAACTCAATGTAAGCAATATTACACACGTCATGCACAAAAAACATACGTGGGGAGCGTCATCTTGAATTCATAAGTTTGAATTTTCTAATTTAGTAAATTCATAATCACTGACCTAGAAAATTCTGATGTGTATCTTTTTGTAGAAATTGTGTGGGTTGTATTTTGATGTGACGAGCAACCCTAAAGATACGTGTATGTTTCGAAGTAGAAGTCTTTTGTTTAGACCCCCGAGGGACGCTCTTAATTTATGTTTCGGAAATTACTCTAATAGCTCTGCAAGTAATAAACTCGTACTTGCATTATGGCGATTTTACTGCCAAGTGGCCGAAAGGTTCATTAGTATCAATATTAAAGACTGTTTTGTCCTAAGTAAGTAATAGTAAAAAAAAAATGTGAAATTTACTAGGAGAGAATTTTAATACTTTTAGATTGTTGATTTAAAATCGAAAACAGTGAAATTTAGCTCTGTTATTCTATTTAAATTGATGGTGAAATTTATTTCTTTAGATACGCAAACAAATTCACTTAAAATAGATGGTTTCGGAAGACCAGAGTATGCGCAGTTTTGAATAGTTAAGTTTCACTAAATCTTGTTAGGTTAGACAAAATACTTTATTTTAATCGTGTATCAATTATTATCAAGTATCACTTGATTTCATCTAAAGTTCATTTTTAAGTATTACTTATTTACAGCCTTTATAAAAGATTAATAGGAATCTTTATTCTAAGAGAAATGACTTGAAAGCCTCTAATGCAAGAACTGGAACGAACTTCCTATTTAGTATTTTAATTACTTGCCAGTTTAGAATACGCTGAGTCAGTCTAAAGTCATTAGATAACTAACATTATTGAAAATGTGCCAGCTTCTTTGTTTAGAAGAATTAATAATTTATAAAATTATTTACGTTAAAAATAATACAGATGTTACCTTGAATTTAATAAATTACTGCACCTAACCTGTTGAATGTAAAACACTTTTTACCATTTTTGAATAATACACGTTGCGACTAGATTTAAAAATTGTTTTCTCAATAAAATCATTTTATTTGTACAACAATTGTAATAATAAAAGTAGTAAATTTTTATTAAATTTACTATTGTCGCGATTGACTCCTTCCTCTTTCCGTCGCGCAGCTCGGCGCTATAAACTTTTACCCTTTCCCGCGTATGAACTTTTTCAATATGCGTTGCTTTCTCTCCTCGAGCTTGTATTCATTCTAATGCCAACATTTGCTCGCGCATATCCCCGTGTACTGCTTCCATTTTCGAAGATTGTTATTCGACTTCTTCCGATACCCATTCGAAAGATTCCGCGATAAGTTTTGCATTCCCCATACACCTTTTGCGCGCTGGCGCGAGGCCGCGCGATCGACTTCTCTGCTTACTTTCGAAATTGTTTGTCTTCTCCCGATGTGCGCCTCGCTTCAATTGCACTTTATCATTATCCGGTCTGGCTTTATCAGCTTCTATACGCACGCTTTTCACGGCGTTTCGCCGCCCGTGCATTACGTTTTCGCTCCCTATCTGCCGTCGCATCGTTGTATGCAGACTAATTACTCCTACGTAGACGCGAGCACTATGCGAACGCGCACTAAGACCCGTGCAATTTTAGGGCGCGCGCGCGAAATGTTTGCTTAATGCGGCGAGGCGTACGCATGTTCATACCTGCCTGACAAACTGTCCTTTGAAATTAGGATATATACCGCCGCGAAAGCAAGAAAAACTGCTGAATATCATTTAAATTTGAATTACGGAAAAAGTTTCGGCCTGTGCTTTTTTTTAATTTTTCCCGCGCGAAAAACTGGGTTGGAATAAACTTTGGAATTATTTTGTTGGACACAACACGCTGTTGTAAAAATTAGTGTATTTTACTGCGAAAGCTAACAAGAAGTTTGTTGAATTTCGCTGCGTATAATAATAATGTTTGTCACTTTACGAGTCTCGTGATTCCTTGTTAGAATGCAAAACACCGGCTAAATTGCTCTAATTATTAAATTAAATTTCTTTTTAAATATTCAAAAGTCTCCAAAATTTTCGGGTTAACAAATAAGTTTGTTTTTACAAAAAAAAAAGAGAAAAGTAAACAGCGAAATTTGTTGAAAAGGTTTCAAGTTACGCGGATTGTTTGCACGCGCACATCAGGGTATATCCGTTGTCCCTCCGGAATTCAAAGCGAAAAATCGTTAAACCTCATTTAGAGTAGGCCTAAGGCACGCAATATTCATTCGATCATTATTCCGTTGAACTTAATTTAATAAAAATGCTCCTCTCCCGCAAGCGGGGAGAACGATTTCTGCCCGAAAATAGGGATTCCGTAGTCGTTCGAAAAAATAAAGCGCCGAGTTTATTAGGAAGGCAAGCGGTTTTCGAGGTAATGGGTGTGATGCTCGCACGCACGCTGGGCTACGTGTCATATCCACGTATACTTAATGGCCGTTTAAAGGACTGTCGGCGGAACGCCGGCGTGTAAAAAAATAATTTACAGCAATTTTTTAAATTCCCCGGTAAACGGGCGCCTCTGCATATATGCATCCGGGCTTACGCGTACGCAGCCGCGCCTGTGTATTTGCGTGGGCGGATATGAGATTGCATATGACCGTTTACGTATGAGTATAGTATTATGTACATAGGAGCTGACGGTACACCCCGGGTAACTAGTTGTGCATGCAACGAAATACTCGATGCGTTCAGCTTTTTTTTGCACGGCCGCGGGAGTTCTTTCGTTTGCAGTGCGGCAATCGTTGCGAGAAATGGAACAATATCCTTCTGACCCGAGGAATTAACATTTTTCAGACGTATTTATTCGTAGTTTCATTTGAATCGATGAGAGGTGCATTTTGATAAATTGTACGTAATATTGTTAACCAAAAATCGTACGTTTCTACATAACATTCGAAGATAAATGAAAATCTGCGTTTACTTTGAATATTAATTATATTGGTGTTACAGTTTATAGGTCATTGACGTCCTGCACTGATATTTAATGGGCAATAGATTCTTGAGACAAATCGATTAATTGGTTTGACGGAAACCCGTTTTCGCTAACAGCACCAGCGTGAGCTCCACAGCAGGTTATCTTAATTAAGATGTAGAAAATACTGCTATCACAATCTGTTTGCGCATAGTGAAGTAGGCGCAACGAGTGGACAAGAATAAATTTCGACAACTTGATTAGCTGAAAAGCTAATTGTTTTAAATCCTTTTAGCATCCGAACGTTTTATTTCTAAACCGAATTCTATTTTTAAACTGCGAATGGTTTTAACGTTATTGATTTAAAGAACTATTATTGGTGGAGTATTTAGGAATAATGTATATAAGTATTATATCAGTCGTAAAGAATCAAATTTTTTTAAATCATAGATTTTTTATCGATTTTTTACTTTTCTTCAGTTAAAATATTTAATTATATTATCGATTTTCAATGATTTTATTACAACGCATTTATGCTTTTACGTATTTGATTCTATAAACGCAAATCTTATCACACTAAAAAATACAACTATTTAATGAATATCTAAGAATTATAGTTGTTATTGTTTTAAAATATTTCTGTTAACATTGTTTTTAAACTGAATTAGTTTCCGAAATACGCATTGAATTAAACGTTAAGGAATGTTCAAATAACTGCTTCCGCTTTGTTATTTTGTTTTTTTGTGTTTATAAAAATTCCTGCTTACTGAATTGAATTTATTTATTTAATGTTTTAGAAAAATATGCTAATTGCTCCCTTTTAAATTTATCTAAATTATTTTATGAAAAATATGTTTGTATTGAACTGTTTGATTAACAAATGTATAATCTGTTTAGTAATGTCAATAACATTATATATTAATTAGCATTAACTTAATGACAAGATCTGTCAAAAGCATGATGCCACGTGTGCTCAGAGACGAAGCATGTTTGTGGGTGACAAATATTTCAGTACTTCTGATGAATCTAATGGACTTTAATTGCGGTATATATGGCGAAAATTTGTAATTGTAGTCTGCAACGATATCATAAAATTTGTATTATGTAATTAGATCTACAGAAATAAGGACTTGTAATTAATATCAATTATTAAACCAAAATGTTCAGTTGACCTAAAATCAAAATTCTATAATTAATGTGTATTAAACATGTCGTATTTTAAAATAAATAATAGAGAAAGCTTAAGTTCATGAAGGTTTTGCTATTAATTAGATTATATGTAAAATATTCGAGGATGTTATAGATTATAGTTACTATTACTATTGAAACATGTAGAAGCGTACTAAAGCATATGGTTAGCTACATAGTTTTAATTCAAAACTTTTTTAAGGTTCTCACGAGTATCTAGAGTTACTGTCCGTCCCATAGAAATTTTCTTAACTAAACAATTTATTTCGCCTACAAAACAAATGTATCTTATCAAATTTAAAAATCTCGTCAGCATTTCTAATTTTGTTTAATTGTCCGACTTTTCAATTCGTACAATGGAAATATTTATTAACCAAATTCTAAGGACTGATTTAAAAATTCAGTTCTATTAAAATCTAAAAGTGAAATCTTTCAAAAAGCTGTAAGAACATTTTTTAACGTGCAAAAGATACTCTTAATAATTTCTTCATCTAAATCTATTCTATTTTTAAAAACGGCTATCCTTCTGACGGCTCTTCTGTATGAACACAAGATCAGCTCAGAAGACGCCGGACTTTCCTGCCTAATGTTTCCCGGAGTGGAGGATTAGATAAAAAAGCTCGGACATCACGTACCTTTGCGGGGAATTCTGCAGCAATAGCAGCATAATCTTTTCGTATTTGTCCGGTTTGGCGATTTCGCGCTTGCCGAAACCAATCGCCGTCGAAATGTACTCCGGCTGGAAGCCCCGGATCTCCCTGGGCTTTGTACGAGGCTTTACGAAGTGTACACAGCTTCCGGAACTCGTGCCTTCGGCCAGTAGAACAGCTACGAGGGCCACGCTCACGAATACGCTCACTCGCATGTTACCCTGCAATCGTCGGACCAAAGGAAAAAATAACGTTCAGGGGGATTCTTCAATTTTTAAGGGACTGAATTCTTGCTGGAAGAATGAAAGGAATGAGTTATTTTTAAGCATAGAACATTGAATTCATGCAAAACAGAATGTGTGAAACGAAAATTCGGAGAAATCGAATGTATTTTCGGCTTCGTTTTAACATCTTATTAAAAATGGATTGATTCTGAAGAACAGTTGTTCGATGTCTCAGAAATTTCGTAAATAATATTAGAACAAATGCATATAATATTTATCAATTGATATTTTTAAATGTTATTGACGGTATACTGTTTTAATGCTTTTGTAAGGAATTTTCATAATTATTCGTAAGTCGGAGCATAACTCAATTCTTTTTGAAGAATTTTATTCTTTAATCTTCACCTGGCCTGAAAATTTATTTATTAATGATCGTGCAGTCATTGAAACAGGTAATGCGGCTTAATTAGGGCATTTAAAATGAATTTTTATATAATAGAACACATAACTTTGAATCCTGCTTTTGTAAAAATTAATGGTGGGTAGTAAATTTATAAAAGATAAATTTGATTGAATATTTATATATTTATTTTACGTTGATAAACTGGGGAACTATAAACTGGGTAAAATATTACGTAATGAAATGCAATACAAATTTTAAATTTACGTACCAAAATGCGACTTATAATACTTTTATAAGCGTTCATGTGAATCTAAATCTTTTTTATCTTTCCAGAAATTCTTTTATTTAAATTTTATTCCCATAATAATTCTTTTAAGATATTTCATTTCAGAAATGATCACACTTTTTTAGAAAACTTTTTTAATCTTAGAAATATATACCTTTTAAAGGGATTTTATAGCGCATCTGAATATCTAATATCTTATTTTTATCTCATCTAGAGGTACGTTGTAACTGAAGATAGTACGAGAAACATAATATAGACGTAGTAGCAAGTAGAAGGAGACATGAATGGTCAGACAGCGGAGTTAAATTTTCATCTTATTTAGGATAAAACTTATATTAGTTTTAAACAAATATATTCGTCTCAATGAAATAAATCTAATACGAGTAAATTTTTATTGTATAATATAATATTAGATTCAGATATTAGTGTTACTAATTATGTTTTAACTTGACTCTTCTATGTATAGGTAAAACCTTTTATTTTGCTACAAAATAAAAACCTTTGATTAAGAAAGAAGTTTCAACAGTCGTTGAAATCTCTCATTATTCCCTAAAAATGCGATTTATAATCAATTTAACACAAGTATTTCTGCACTCATTAATTCTTCGAAAAACAAAAATTTACTGTTTTCATACATTTATTTTATCAAAATCTTTAAAAAATGTGTAAATACATTAAAAAGAATTTTGAAAAAGTGTCAATTCGCTTTCAACAAGTACTTCATATCTAGTTTACGTTTAAATGATGTATATATTTTGTTCAACATATTTTGTAAGAAGAATATGACAGTTTTAGTAAAATATATTTTTCTGTAAAAGGTTTAAAAGTCTCTAAAAGCTAAAACGAATATTACTCTTTATCGCATATATAAACTAAGAGCGACATAAAATTGTTTCATATGTTTTAAGAACTAAATGAACATAGGCGAGTTAATTGAGTTCATCACATCTTTTCCCGATGAAATATCTGTTTTTAGAGAAATGAAAGATAAAGGAAGTAAAAAAATTAATACAATAAACGCTAATAAAAAGTTGACAAAATTTAAGGAGAAAAATCGAATTACGTCTGAGATCACACGAAGAAAGGCATTATCAAAATTAAACTTCTTTTTACTATATTTTTAAGTTAAAAGTTATAATAATATGGTATGATTAAACAGAGTTAGTGCAAGAAAATTAATTCTATCATAACTTTTCAATAATTAAATCGTAACAGTTAATTAACATTAACCTGCATTCTTGCGTGAGGTTTACATTAGCTAATACATTTTTAAAATCCTAGTAGAATACTGAGTTTGTTTCTTGCGATTAGCTAATAAATAGTGCATTACACTAATTGCAATGATATTTTCCTTGCCCATTAAGCAGGCACGAAAGATTCAGAAAATATCCTTTCTACAATTCCGCGTATTGCAATCTCTTCCAAATCAATTTCCAATTCCTCGAGACGATTTAAATTTCAAAAGCGCGTTTAAGAAATAAAATTATTTACTATTTACTTTTAGAAATGCGTCACTTTTCGACGAAGCTCTTACTTGTCTTATATTACTTTATCAATATAAAGTTTGGTCATAAGAAGTCCAAGCGTTCACTCTGACACCGAACGTGACAACGTACCGTAATAATAACCATTAGCCCGTCAAAAAATGCCAAAGAAGCCCCGACTAATTAATACCGACGGCACAGAACTTCCGAAGCGATAAGAAACGACAGCCGCAAGTCGAACCGCCTCCCTTCAAGATCGCATTAAAGTACTTAATTACAGGCGTGAACGACAGCTCCCGATCACGCACGTCTTCCCTCTGCCCTGCTTGCTCGCGCACTTGCAGCCTCGGTGGCCGGGTGAATGATGGCGAAAAGAAAAGAGTAAAAACTTCCAAAGAGTACCGCGTCCCTCCTTGGTCCCGAGCCTGGACCAGCAGCAGCGCGCTTTCCTCGCTGGCACAGGGGGCGGCTAAGGTCGACGGCAGACACTCCGTCTCTCGGCGACTGAGCTACCGATTCGATCGTCCTGTCCTTTTGTAGCGACGGTGGCGGCGGTGGCCGCAGCGCCGTTGGCGCATTTCGCCGCCGCTCGTGCCGGCGGCAGCGCGCTTCCCTCTCTCTCCCTCGGGCTGCGTGCGTTACGCACGCAGGGGACACCGTGGCTGCTTCGGAGCTGTGCTCTCTCGCCTATGTCGCCCAGCCGCCGATGCAGCAGCAGGGCCCGCCTCCGGGTGATTAGGCTAATGGAGTCGCGACTGTAAAATCTCGCATCGGCAAGTGCCGATTCATCCGCCGACGCCGACGCCGGTTACTCCGCGAAATTAAGAGAGAGAGAGAGAGAGAGAGAGAGAGAGCTCGATATCTGGGGAGGAACGAGGCGGAGATTTCGCGGAAACTGTCGGCGGACTGAATTTGTTAATTAGGCTGGAAGTGGTATGCGTATGTGATGGAACGCGCTCCTGGGGATTCCGGATGGATTTTCAGGAAGTGCTCGCGCCGCTGAATCGCACGCAGGCCGCCGCTGGCCGAGGAGCTACATTTTTTCGATTGGATTGCCAAGCGAGAGCTTTCTTTTTCACGCAAAACTCTTTATCTGATTCGATTAGTTTCTTCTGGCGCGGGGGCGTGGGACGAATGTTGCTTTTTAATTGAAAATACACAGGCAGTAAGCGCAATAAGGCGGATTAATGCTGTTTTACAAATTTTACTCTCAAGTTTTACTCCGAGTGATCACTTAGCGGAGTCGGCTTTATTATGGAATTAAATTGTTTTATTGCAGTGTCATGTATTTCATACATTTAATTACTTGATTACTTCCCACTTGAGTACTATTTCTAAACTTCTAATACGATAATTATTAAGTTGTGAAATTTATTCCTGCAATTGGGTACCTCAGCTTTTTAAATCTAAAAAATGACAATAATAAATTTAAAAAGTTTATTTTTTTAAAATTTTCCGGGGTACTAAATTTTTGAAGCTATGAATATTAAAAACATTTTATGTTTTAAATAAATAAGAATTTAAGTTACATGCAAATGTTTTTAATAAATAATAAGTGGCTACACAGTTTTAACCGAATTAAGGAGTAGCGAAAGCTAACTCAAACGCGCTTCATTACGAAATTTAAAATTTATGCATTATTTAAACCAAAGTTTAGGAATTTTGTTAGAAAGTTTTTAAACACAACTACAGTTAATTATCTATTCACTTTTAATGTAGTGAAAACTTTTACAAAATCAAGCAGACTATTTCGCTGTAGTAAAATTTAGAAACAATCACAGTAAAAATACGAGGTAATTTCGTTAATTAATAAATAAACAGTTAAAGTGCTTGTAATCTATTAATTTCCGACTAAGAGCTACTTCTCTGTTGCGATTGCAAGCAAAATTATCCATTATCTTCTTTTAACGTATTCTGGAATCTTCAACAGGTTGCATGCAAAAGTAAAAGAGAAGTCATAAGATTATTCAGAAACTAAGCTATAAGTAAGCCGTACGACGCAAAGTTTCATAATTCAATTGTTCATATTTGCAGTTACTTTTAAATTTTACAATTTAACATTAAAAGTTAGTTGCCCTATAACATAATATGACATATATTATTAAAAAATATTCAAACAATGTAGAGTTTAAAAGGAATTTTCTATCGTCAAAGTGGTCCTTTGACGATGGTTGTCACTTTGCTTCATTTTTTCTATTTTAGCGCTTTTATGTTTGCAAAATGTCTCGTGGTAGCGATATTTCCTAGTCAAGTAGTTAATGTAACTACGTTTTCCTCTCTGGTATTTTAGTAACTCGCCGGCGTAGTTTAATTACGATGAAAATACCTTGGTATCGCAATCAGATTTTTTACTCGCGATATCACGTTGTCGAAAAACAGTTGTAAGTTTAAGTTTTAGTCTTGTTCCTGATTCAATAACGTTTGTAATCAAGTCATGCATACAAATCGAATCTCATATTTCTGCAAGAGGAAATAAGATAAAAGATTTCGTTGATTAAAAAAAAACTACTTTATACTACTTGTATATTTTTTTTTAGTTGAATAGCTGCGAGCTAAAATAATGTTCGAGAGATAAAACACTAGATTTAAAATGTACGTTGATTAAAATTTACATAGAATATATTAAGCTCAAACAGCAAGAAAATGTGTACTTGTCGTATTACTAACGTATTAATAAAAGAATTTAAAAAGTAACTGCATAAGACCTCGATTGATTCTTATGTAAAATAATTTTTATGCTAAAGCGCACTGCTTATTCTAATTATTTGTTTCGTTAAATATTATGACAAGTTTCATTTTTCTCTTTAGTACTGAAATTTAATTTTAAAAGATATTTGCTCTACTGTTTTTTTTCCTTTTTATTAACTTATCAGACACGAACTTGAATATTTTTCTTAATCGTTCGTTATATTTGAAAAATTGCAGAAGATCAGTATTTTTCTTTTCTGGATAAAAGAAAATGCGCTTCTGTTATAAATTCAATTTCTAGCTTATTGTTAATACTGAATATTATATCAGTTAATGCGAAATGTGCATGATTAAGGATTAATGGGTATTTTTATTTACAATTTAAACCGCAATTCTAATTGCCTGCAGATTCACAAATATGCTTCGTGGAATTCATTGAATGTTATGTACGTATAACTAATGTGACGTAACACCATACCGTGACGTATTTCGTACTGTTCTGATATATTGCCGCGGAGCGGATTCTAAAATGGAATGTCTTTTTTAAATAAAAAATTTATTCTACAAATGCAAAATTCAAATTAATTCGTATGCATTGTATCAGGAAAAGAAGTAGCATGTATTTACAAGCCATACAGTGTTTCTAGCCTTCTGATTATTTCGAGCGCAAAAGAAAGTTTTATTACTTTAAAATTATTTCTTACTTCGCCGAGAACCATAATTTTCATTTACAAGTAAAAATCTTTTCTTTGGAATTTTTCAAAGGTCTGTGCGTCACAATGCGCAGAATTTCATCGACCAAGTCAAGGAGTAGAATGAGTATTTGAAACTGCAACAACATATTGCTTTGAATTTCAAATTTTTCATGTTTTGTTATTATTACTTTTCAAGTTTCCGTTCTGTTTCCGTATAATATAATAATGTAATAATCGTTCTAATGAAACTTTATTATACTATTATATGAAATTTTTCGAAAAAAAGAGATCCTTTCAATTTCGGTTAACTTCAATATAAAAGCTTATCATTAGAATCGTAAAATATTTGTAAGGATAGTAAATATTTAATAATACGTATAAAAACAATGAAATATTTAATCTGAATATTCGCTTAGATCAAGTAAGCCTTATATTTAACTGTTTCGCTTGAAAGAAGGGCAGAATGGTTGATCTTCGCCTTAGGCTAAACTGGAATGCGGGATCGTATAACGAGTTTGCCGTCCTTTTATATATAGAATTGTTTATAGTTCAAAAGCAAAACCAGGAAAAATTTAAATAAGTTCCCGACAGATAAGCTTAAAAAATGGATCTTATTAGATTTAGAATGATGCATTTTTTGCGAAAAAACTTAAGTTTAAAGTCATAAATGGGTATCCCTAACTCCCCTTCACGACTGAGAAGTCGTAAATATCTTTTATTTGGCTTTTTGCTAAGACCTGCGCCTACGTCTTTCGCGCACAGCAACAGGTATTCTGGTGTATCAATAATATAAAAAAGATATATTCAAATTTAATTCTGTTATTATTTCTATAAAAAGAGTTGTAATTAAAATAAGTTTTTGGATGAAAGTAGAAAGTACCGATTATTTTTCTTCTATATAATACCATGAGACCGATAATTGAACATTAGTATATTCACTAAATATTGGACTGATAATATAAATTTAAATGCCGTCAAATGTGTTGGTTTATTTATAAAATTCATTTGTAATTTACTGAATAATATTATCTTACTGAATAATAATATACTTTGACAGCATATTATTTTATTACTGTATTGATCACAAATCATTTGGCATTAAACAATATTACTTCATTTAACAAAACAATTCCATTTGTCATATATTACTTTCATTTTCATTTTATGGTAATCGACAACACGGAAAATTTCTTATTTCATATATATTTAATATATATCAAGAAAAAGGAAAAATAAATAATCATTTATTTTTTAAACATCTTTATTTACATATTAACAATTTAAAAATATAAACATTTTATTAACCTTGCTCTAGAATTGATTCTAAAAATGTTATCGTTAAAAGTAAACTTTTATGCATTTCTTCTTTTCTGTACATATCTGTTAAATTATAATAATTAGTATCTTCATCCTTTAATGAAACAGATTGAACATATTTTAATCCGACATTTTGTTCTTGTAATAAAGCTTGAACAATATCTGAGGATGAGACGGTTTCATTGCCAACAAATAATCCGAAAAGTTGTGCTGGAGCATAAGCTTTTAATGTATAAAAAGAATCAAGCCCATTATCTATAGATGAATCTAAAATTAATAAATAATAATAAGTATTAACATATTAAAAAAAATATATCAATGCATAAACTTTATCTTTTTTACCTGTAACTTTTCTGTTAGCTAACATTGTAATAATTACGGAAGCTAATTGTTGCTGTCGAATTAGTAATTTAAATATGGAAGGATTGAGTTTTGCCATTGGCCTCGATACCTCTTTTTCCATGATGAAAGCATCAGCATCTGGTATAGCTTTAGATATGCTTACTCCCTGTGTTAATATAAATATAAAAGCCAATCCAATTTTTGATATCGATCTGATTCACCTTATTATATTTACCATCTTAATTATTTCCATGTGGTTTGTACTAAAAGGCATATCTATAATACTTTGGCAGTCCCATTTTAATATGTTACAATTAGATCCAGTTAAATCCACTTGACACCAGCTTACATGATTTGCC
Source organism: Ormyrus thymus (assembly GCA_035582935.1). NCBI lineage: Eukaryota > Metazoa > Arthropoda > Insecta > Hymenoptera > Ormyridae > Ormyrus > Ormyrus thymus. The sequence goes on along the minus strand of JAWWEM010000044.1, from coordinate 1,150,818 downwards.
ATTATTCGAAGGCCCGCAACTGATTGAAGATTCTGAATAGTTTTGATAATTATTATCAAAAAATCTTTCTTACTAAAGAACAATACAATACAATTATTCAATGATTGATTTATTACCTCAAGAGTCCCTTTCCTCATTCCAGGTGAAATTATACTAGATTTTTTTCCAACTTTCTTTTTGTATGTTACAATAAATGAACAAATATCATCCAATTGAGAAACCTGCATTACATTAAGTGAAACAATATCATCCAGTGATTCATATTGTTGTCTTTCACTTTGAAGCGATTCCAATATTTTTATCTGATTTTGATCTTCTATTCCATACTTACTGAAATAATAAAATTTTTAAATTTATATCTGTAAAATTAATATTTTTAATTATTTCTTAATACTTACTTCTTTATTTCTGAAACATCACATTTATTTAATGTTTTTAAAATCAATGTTAATTGTTTATTTGAGTATTTTGATTTAATTTTGTTCCACTCTTTTAAATTTTCATTTGTTACTGTACTGCATAACCTCAGTAAAGATGTTTTAAGAAAGGTATTTTTGCAAACCTAAATGTAAATTAAAGAAACTATTAGATAACAAATAACGATTTAGTTAAAAATTAATTTGACTAAATTGATTAGTACATAAAATTAAAAATTTAGAGTTACCTGAACTTTATTTAAATATTTAAACATTTTTAATGTACAGTTTTGGCATAGTATTCTAAAATGAAAAACATGTTCTTAAATAATTTTAATTTTTATTTGTTTATTTATAATTCTATTATAATTATTTAGTAAAAACTTGTACTTACTTATACATTGAACACCAATTAGATGAAAACATAAAGTTTAGGTTACAAAGTGAATTTCGAAGTTGTGAAAGAAACTTTCTTACAAATTTATAAACATCGTCAGAAGACTTCAATCTTAAATACCGTAAAATTTTTAAAGTTCTATTCTAATACAACTAGCGCAAGAAAATTGTACTTTTTTCTGAAATCGCTGAAAATTCATATTGGAAGGTAAAAACATTACTTCAAAGATAACACCACTTCCTTCAAAGCTGCTGACTGCCCGTTGTGCAATAGAGCACATGGTTTTGGGAAATGTAAATGGTGGGCATCTGTGGTTGAATATTTAAAACTGTGCTCGTTTATACCGACACGTGGTAAATAACCATCAGTGCAAGAGTTACCCACAGCTGCAGCATTCTGTAATATCGATACAATCTGCAGTTTATCGTCTGCGCAAACCAAGACAGAATTTAAATTTCTACCAACAGATTACGCGATGTGTCCGTTTTTCTAGTATAATTTATAAAAGGAAAATATTTGCGAAAAAACTACTTTATGGAGGATTTTTTTTGTTTTAAAATAATATTGTTAACTCCTATTTGAAAGTTTATTGATTTTTATATTTAAAACATTAATTTATACCAAATTCGACTAAATAAAAACATTGAAATCTAAACAATTATAATTTACATAATATAAATAAATTAAGTGCATTAATTTCTCAAACGCCCGAAAGCACAATTTTGTAAAATTGCAAACTTTCTCTATTCACGATTAGTTACAAACCATTTCCCCTTCTGCTCTATTGAATTCCTAAATTTTTCCTACATTTTCCCCCAACTTACCTATTACAAAACAACTAACAAGTTTTCTCTCAGCGCATCGGTCGCTGTTTCCGAGAGCTCGATTCGGCAGCAAGATATACATTCCCAGCAAGAGCAGCGGCTCTCCTCGAGGAAGTTTTATAAAGTTTTAAGGACGCCTACCGCGTAGGTGCGTTGCACCTTGGGCGCGCTTTACCTTCGGTTCCCGGCAAGGTTACTTTAAATTGCAGCAAACCGCTCCGCGCGCGCACACACACAAGCAAAGCATTCGTAAGCCCGAAAGAGAAATATAGCGTTATCTGGACCGATCTGGACACTCGGGCATGTAAATTTATGTTGAACAAGCCGCTACAGCTTGCCGATGCAGAAGCAATAGCATAATTTTCTATACGACTACCAGCGTTTCACGTCCGGCCCAGGACCCATCCTATGCTAATGACAAGCGGCCGCGCGCGTTGATCATTTTTCGACCTCCTGCGCCGCGCCGCTCCGGGGATTGTTACGTATGCGGGCAGCCTGGACTCTTTCGCGCGCGCCGTTTATTGTTCTTTACGCCCGGTAGTACATTATGATCTGCGTCATCGTCGGGGAACACGAAATTCGCCTCCTCGGCCGTCGGGAGCTCGAAATTTCGCATTCGGATTCGGCGTTATCGAGGGCATTGTTTCGATGTTTATTGCAATTTTAAACCTTGTCAGCGGAGGAAGTTTTATTTTCGCGTAATAACATTCAGATAAGGTTTTATTTTATTGCTGTGCAGAAAGCGAATTATTAAGTTTCTTTTGTCATTTATTACATTTTATTAAGCTTTTTATTGCGCTTTTCCAAATATCACATTCGCTTAATAACTTTTTGAATATCCTTATCAACAGTATCAAATTATGCGCACTGCACGCACATTACACAAAAAAGCTGCTAAATTCAATTTATTTATTATTTTATTTTGCGTTAAATTAAATTCCTCCTTTATAAAATATTTTTTCTGCCTTGATTGCGCGTACAATGAAAAAAAAAAACGCCAATACAGAATGCAGAATTAAATTAATCAACGCGTTGTCTAAAATTTCCTCGCTATCAGATGAAAAGTATCACGAGCCTCGCAGCTCCCCCCTTTAATTAACAAATAACGCAGAATATAAATTCGTTTGAACAAAAAGCTTGGAAATTACAGCGTACGTGGATGAAACGCGAGCGCAGCCGCGCGCGGATTGATAATGTCGTGCTCGCACTATTCAATAGAACCGAGGAGTTACGGTCAAGCGCCAGGGGTCTCCCTGCCTATTTTTTTCCTCTGTTTTTTCTCTCTTTTTTTAATGACATGCGACTCCCAGCGCGAAATGGAAGAGAGTCTCGCTCCGTTCGATGAATATTCAAACTTCCTGGTCTTTTCTTTTTTTAATAATGATGTCCCTTGAAATTATTACCGCGCGGGCGGCCGAACAAACGGCGGTGCGAGAAGGAAAAGGGATAATGGAACGGAGGGAGAGAGAGACGGTATAAGTACAGTTTCGTATTTAGTCCGGAAGTGCAGTGCACTGCAACCGCGAAACGGTACTTTATTATCTGTAAATGTACAATCTCGAGATCACGCGATCGCATTTCGCTATATAGATAAGCGAGCGGCTGTATCGACTGCAAAGCGCGAAGACGCTTCTTCCCTCGATGCGATATCAATTTCACTTCCTCCGCCGAGCGGAGGTTTATATAAGCGTGTAACGAACGGCCGGGAGGGGGGGGGGAGAATTTCGGAATGCCGCGGGAACAGATGATTTCGAGGTCGCCAGGATGTAGGGAGGGTGACGGTATTTCGAGTGCCGCTGGACACGCGATTGCGTGGTATTTTTACGTTCCCACGTTCAGTTCATTTTTCCTACAACGATCCTGATGATCTTTCAATTATTTTTTTTAACAACGGCGCGACACGTCTCGCCGCCGGAATTAACGAGTAGATAATCGCAATTACGCAGGTAAGCATTTTATTGATTTTCCGCGATCCCTTTTGCGGAGCGGACTTGCCGTCGATGCGAAACGAGGTAAACTGCCCGTACCTGTACGTTTCTTTTTTCCACGTAGTTCAGGGAAATTTAGTTATATGTACTCTCGCAATTCACGGGGCGCTTTATCGTTTCCAGTAAATTATTCAACTGCGCGTATTGTTTCTTTTTTTATTTCTCCACTGCTAAATTTCACGCCAGTGCCATAATTATGTTTAGTACAATCGGCACAAAAGTATACGGCGACTCTCATTTGCACCTCAAATCCATTAAAGTTAGGGGTCATTAATTTCCGTATCGACAAAGGTCGTATCGGCGGAGATGATCTTGATGTTTGGTAATAACTCGCTTGAATTGCAAGCCTTTCCCAATTGTATTATCTTGTTTATTTCACAATCGCCTTCGAACGCTCATTTTTTACACTTTGCCGAATCATCATTGGTAATTCAGAAGCTCGATGCAATCGTTATTGCGCTGCAGATCGCAAATTGATAGTAAATCATCCTACGACCCACATTCATAAATTGCCGAAGAATTCTCAAAGCTCCTTTTTACGAGGGGTAATGCTTCATTATATTTTGCTTGACGCTCTGACTTACTGTAATGTAGGCTGCGGTAAAAAACAACAACGACTACACGAAGGTAATGTCATTAGCGAAGTTAATAAGAATTATATTCTGCGTGTAAATTTAATAAGTTCTGGGTACTCGTCATAATGAGTTGAAATTTATTGTGGTTGACTGCGCTTCATGCATTGCAAAGTTTTTTAATCGTCTTTTAATGACTGCGTGTACAAGTATACAAATGCACGTTGCCAATCACTGAATGCTGTCGGTGATACCACATTTTTTATTAATTAATCGTTTGCAGAGATTGAAAAATTAGCCTAGATGCGCTTAAAATTTAATAATTCATATTCCTGTAGGTTTTTGTAACGAAAAGTGCCATAAATTCGGTTCAATAAAAATTTAAACGTGTGAATTTAAATGGCAATTTTTGTTTTGGATCGCTGACTTCCTTTGTGAGGAATTTAAGTAACCTTAAAGTGAATGTGATGTGAGCGTACGATATTGAAATTTAAATTGTTAATTTTTAATTTATTCTTAAAAAATCCTGAAATTCTCAAGAAACTGAATAACGAAAAGCAAAATTAGTCAGACTTTCAATACAAGAGCACAAAATTGTAAATAAAAATATTGAAAAATCTGCTGCAAGCACGAATGAGTAACGCCACCTTCCGTTTCCCCCTTAAATCCAACAGATTTTTTATCAAAGCTTCCACATTTCTCGGCCAAAGGCAGTGGTTATTATTTATTTTACCCGCATAAGTAATTAAGCCCCCTGGCAAACGTTTCGCAGGCAAGCGCGTTAATCGAGCCGGGCCTGAAAAGCCCAGAGCGCTCGCGGGAGCTCGCTCCTCAAAGCAAAGCAGCAAAAAGCGATCGTCCGATATCAGATAAAGCAGAGCTGCGGAACAATGAGCGGAGCGCCGAGAGATGCAAATGCAAGCCAGGAAAAAAGCAGCGGAGCCGGCCCCCGCAATAAATCTCCGCGGCCTCGGCCGGTTCTCGAAACTCATCAAAGGAGGAAGCGGGCATCGTGCTGCATTTTAAAGTTCCAAAATTTTCGCCTTCACGCGACTGTGCGAACCTGCGCGCGACGAAACGGTATACATAATTCGAGGCGGCGGCGGTTCCTTGCAACGACTTCCGCTGGTAATTCAAGGGTTCCTCCTCGGTGGGGCCCTCGATCTGCTTTCGGGGCCCGGGCGGATGTGAAAATTCACCGAAATGCACCGACGGGAATCGCGGCGGCGGCGGCGGCGGCGCAACAAGGGGAAACGGGACTCACGAGACTGTCACGGTGGGTAACGATACGATACGCCGGCCATTTCGCATTCATTTTCACGCACTTTTTGTTCTCCTCGGATCAGATCCTGTTTCCTTCGCTGCGCCGAGCATCGCGTGAGGCCACTGCTCGTGTCATGTGATACGCGTACCTGCGTGAATGCAAGAGTCCAAGCTGATCGAAAAACTTTCCTTCCGCTGCCCGTGCCGCTGCAGTCGCGTTTCGACCATTTTTCCCTTTGGGGAGGTACAAAGAAATGCTGCGCCGACAGCGGCGAGTGCCAGATTTTCTGACGAATTTTATTTAGTTTTAGAAGGTCAAATGCTGCACTACTGATCATTAGATTACATGGAGATTATTTGAGTAATACGGTCAAGTTCATCTTTAAATATCTAATTTTCTTCAATAATAAAAAAATAGAAGATTTTTTAATGAAGATAAATCCGCATTTAATGAGAAAAATACTATCATAGCTCACAATAATAGTAAACGAAAACATCGAGTCTCTTGAATCTACATTTAAATCAATCAAAACAATTTCTAATAATAAAGTTGATTCAACCGAGCAACAATGCCAGATATTCAGCGTTAAATATACAAGCTCTCGTGTTCCCTCATCTTTGCTCGCATTAGCGGCGTTTGCTCGAACCTGCTTGCTTTGTGCATACCTCGAGCGCGAATAATTCACGCACCATACTTAAACGATAACATCTTCCAAGTTCTTTCGAAATTACATCATATTCGAAATCCCCCCCCTCGCCGACAGAGCCGTGCTCGACAATTGAAGCGCTCTTGATTGCCCAATAAATTAGCCGCGCGGCTCTCCGGCTCGCAGCGCCGCTCCGTTATACGTACGCCGAAAGTGCGAATTAAGGTGCGCCTCTCGCGTAGATCATCATTATCAGAAGTGACACGGATTTTTAGCATAATTACACGCCCGCCGAGTTTCCAGTGTCGGCTCTCTCGCCCGCTTGTATGCTTTGCGCGAGAGGACGTCAACGCGGGCGACGCGGCGGGCCATGCGCTCGGGTTGCGGCGGCGACGCGCCGCCGAGGAATATTATAAAGGCCCTCCTCCTCTTGTTATCTCTCATCGCTCACGACCTATATATTTACGGCATATCGCGGCGTGATTCACCGATCGGAATTCGCTCGCGAAGAGCGCTCGTGTGTGACTCGCGAAAAAGGCTATTAAAATAGGAGACTGACTCAGTGCCCCGCGAGCACATAATTCAGCGACCTGGAACAACTGCCCGTCTTTGTGTAGGTGTGGTGCGGCCACGGCGAGCGCGCGCGCTCAAGTTTTTGTTGGGCCGGGGGATTTGGCGCGGGTGAATTATGTTGCTACTTGACGCATTAGCGTTCGAGTCTTTGACGGGGTGCGATCGGTACGGTAACCTTTTTCATAGTATGAAGAAGAGGTAGACACTTTGTTTGCTTATTAAAAGCAGCTTTATAGTAAGTTAGTTATTTTCCATATTAATCCGGCGTACTCATAATGCGGCAGCGAACAATGGAAATTTTAATTAATTATTATCAGTATTAGGATTTAAAAACTACCTTTTGCATATCCTATTTTCACAGCCTTAGCCTCTGTAATCGGAAGTGCTTTGTATATTAAGTAGGCCTCCATAATCTAGCCAGGTGCGAATTAATTAATCTTATTTCACGGGTTTAGCACGTGCTTCTTTTGTCTGCCCGTATAAATTTTCACACCTCTTAAATCATTCTACTATTTTGCCATTCTGCATTCACTTCCTGCATCCATTATTCTAAATCCAATAAATTATAATTATAAATTATCGGTTTAGCATCGATTCTTCTATTATCTTTTCACTCCCAAAGTTCGGCGAATGATTCCACGAGCATTAAACCTCCTAATTCCAAATGGCGCCTCGCTTGCCCAAAAGCATCTAATCTGCAAACTAAAGGGCCGCATAATTAATTATTAATTTCAGCGAGTTACACGAGCGTGAAAAGTAATGGATAATAATTTCCAGGCGGCGTCTCGGGCGGCATCGGAAGCGCGCCTAACTTGTTAGTCACTGACTGAAATGGAATCCGGGGTCAAAAGCGCCCCGGCGAAATTCGCACGGCGCATTCCGGCGGCGGCGGAGGCTCGAAGCCGCCTCCGCTTGACTAATGCCTCGGGAGGTCAAGGCGGGAAAAGCCATTTGAATAATAAGACCTAATGAGCGGCCTCCCCCTCGAATTACGAAGCGTCACTCATCGAGATTCATATTTCGGCCCTTTCGACGGGGGTGCGGCCGCGACGCCTAAAAAACAGGGCCAATCTTTTATGCAAATCCGCCGACGCGACGCGGCCGCGCGTGCAGCCGCCATTTGCAGCAGTCGAATGTCCACAATGCCGCGCTGCCTTTTTTCAGCTAAGCTCTTTCGCCCGGGGATTAATCATTGGTCGCGGGGAAAGAAATTCCGTCTCTATTTGGCTCTTTAGATTAATTACTGGCCGGTGATCAACGTAATGGCCTTCTCTTCGTGAAATTTCCACATCGAATTAGAGCTTTTAATAAATAAGATTAATAGATTATGTGGACTCTGCAAAGTCTATTGTTAATCAGAATATTGAAATGATGGATGCTTCTTCACAGTCCTTTTAATAATTCAGTTTTAATCTCTGGTTTAAAATCCGTGTATGGCGCACTCATCCCTTTATTATATAAAACAAGGGGATTAAAAACGTTAAAATATTCCATGCACTGTGCTTCAGCAAGTAATTATAATATTATCCCTCTAGCATTCAGCTGAAAAGCAGCAGTAATTTTGAAAAGCCCATAAACTCCCGGGAATAAGACAGTTAACAATAAATTTCGCAGACACTCATCAGTCGGTAGCTCTCCGGCGCTTGTAAGTTAAGCGGTTTCAGTACTCGCGCTCGTAAATTCCTCCCTCGAATGCACCTTATATAACGAGCATTAACAATCGTCGCGCGCACGCTTGAAAATATTGCCACACGCGGCTCGGGTATGAAGCTCGCAGCCAGGAGAGAGAGAGAGAGAGAGAGAGAGAGAGAGGCGCTTGGTAACGCGGTCACGTAGGACGGAAGGGCGCTATTCCAAGGGACGTACCGCAAAGATTTTCGAACTCGCGCGAGCTCGAGGAAAGCGAACAAGTGTATGACCCGGCTTCGGCTTGTTTATAGCGGGATAAACTTCTTACGGGAAAGACTAATGCCGGATTGCTTTAGTTTTTATCCTCATTTAATTTAGCTTTTTCCTCGGCTTTTATTTCACTGGGATATATAATCGGGGACGTTTTAATTATTTATGAAATTATTTACATATACTTATTCGTTAATTAGTCGAATTGGTTGAAATGTTGATTAAACGAAAGCTGCAGAATTAATTACTTTAAAATATAATTAGGAAAACGGTTATAATTTAATTTATTTCGAGGCTTTGCTCTGGTTAAAAAACATTTAAAAATCGCCTTTACGCGATCGAAAAATCTGTTATTCCTAAGTGATCTTTGCCTTTCCCACAAAACGACACGTTTCCCGAACCGAAAGCATCCCAGGCGATTAAACTCGTAACACAAGGCGACTGCCAGTCCGTAGAATTACACTGCGGATGCTTAACATTTTGCGGTGCACTCTATAAACGCCTTCGACGCTAAGGCCTAATAGCCCCTCGCGCTTCGCGTAAAATAGAAAGGCGAAGGGAAGACCCCGGGGAGAAAGAACGGGCGCAGCAGACTAATTTAACGCGTCTAGACCGCAAATCGCGAGAATGAGTTTTCCCCGCGGAAAGTCAAGCTCGGCCTCGCCGTCGGGCGGCATAGAATCAGAGCTAATTACTAATAACCGCGCGGACGTGCGCCGCGGGAGGAGAGCGAGCGCCGGGGCATCACCCACACGCGGACGTGCGCGGCGAAAGTGCGCCGGAGCTGATTTCGCCGCCGACGAGAGAGCCCCGTGAAAAATGATCCCCCGCCGTCGTCCGTAGGTAGCTGCAGGCCCGTGAAAAATGATCGCCGCCGAGGCGATGCAGACGGTAGGTAGCCGCCTCCGCTGGCCTCCTGCTTATTTTCCCGTCGAACGCTTGCGAATGAAACGTCCTAATGGATCGGGTTTACGGCGAGGCTGAGCTCCACGGGACGAGGCTGCGCTGAATAAGGGGCCGTTTAAAGGGCCCGCTTCGCTTCTTTTCGAGTGTTTTCGAATGCAATAATGACGCTTTTCGAGAGTTTTCGAGCTACAATGGAGCGACATTTAAATATTTTTATTCACGTGTCTTTATCTTATTATTTTATGAATTGTGCTGTTCTCTAGGTAAAATAAATTTTTGAAAATAATTTTGCAATAAATTTTTTTAGAAAGCTTTTCGTTACTAAAATTTGTACGTTTTTCGCAACAGGAAAAACTATGAGCAAGTAGTAAACTGTAAAAATAGCCAGGCGTGCGCAGTAAATTCTCGACTATCTCTAAACAATACCGTAATAAAAACCAATAACACATCGCTTCCGCAAAAAAACTTTATTGAAAAACTATAACTCGCAGCAAGAAACTGGAAAAAAAATAATAAATAAACTCCTTTACAAATGACTGCTTTAAGTGGACACCATAAACAAGCGTGAAGCCTTGGCCGGTCGTAACTATCCGCAGTCATCCTATCAATTCAGCGCTGCAATAATCAAAAAGTCCGGCATTAAAATTCAGCGCGCGCAGCTCGGTAGCCGGCAAACAATATTTCTCCCCGCCTCGTGCGCGAGCAGCAGTAGCCGGAGAGGATCGGTAGCTCGGCAAAAAATCATGTTCAATTACGCGGCACTTTATATTCACCGACAAGTCGCGTCGCTCCCCCCGCCCCGAATACCCGGAATACGTCGATGCGCTCGGAGGCGGCCGCGCGCGATCACGGAGGCGAAGGATTTGACAAGGCGGAATGCAAATTTGGCATTCTCGCGCGCCGAGGCAGCGCCACCCAGTCGCACATACGCGCGCATTAAGGGGTGAAGCGGTAGCGCCACATAAGCCGCTCGGAGCGAGCTAAGACTCGGGATCCCTTGGCAGGCAGGTAGGCAGGCGGGCAGGCATTATCAACTCGGGGGGCTTCGTTAGAATGCCTCGAGCGCGACCCGACGCTCGCCGCGACTATAAGCGAGCTACGTGCTCCTCTCGCGTATGCATATATGCCCGACGCGACGCCTCCGCCGTGTATGCTTGTTGCGCTCGCGCGTACGGCATAAGTTCTCCGAGAGGGATCCGTCGTCGCGATGAAGGCTCTCTCTCCCGCGAGCACGTCGGCCAGGAACGAGCGAGCTGCGGCCGGATAATTGGCCTTTTGTTTTCGATAGCTCGAGCCAGATAGGGCTTTCTTCGAAATTATGCCTGCGCCGCGGTGACGAAGGCGAGCTGCCGAGTTTAATTATATGTGTGTGCGTACCCGAGAGTGTGTACACCTGCGACTAATTTTTTCGTTAATTATTAAGAGGACAGGAGAGAAAGTGTCAACGAGACTTGCTCCTTTTACGGACGACGCGGCGATTAAGCTTATTTGAATTAAAATATCAATTGCGTCTTGCGGGTTTCAACAGCGCTCGATAATTTAATTGCGCAAGGCTGTAAGTACTGCTACTCCGGACTGAAATGCAAAGTAAGTGTTGACGACTTATTTTCGTAAGAGTAAGTCGTCGCGACTCTTTCATCTTTCACCGGGCAGCAGATAAACAACGAATACAGCTCCTTCACAAATCCAGTCAAGTATCCCGTTTACGTTCGAGGCAGCCGAATACTACGACCTGAAAAAGTTCAAAAGACTCTCTCCGCACGTATGTTTGAAAAGGTGACTCCGAGCATTAGACAAGTTTTTACGGCCCCTAAATATTTAGCGCAGCCCGGCGCGGAGCGACCGAAGCGCGAGCGCCGCGCAACAAGAACGTTGACCTCAAATTTACGAGTCCGCGAGCGCGGTGGGCGGACCTTGTGGGCGAGCGCCTCCTTCGTACGAATCTTCAATTTTATGGATTTTGGAAAGAAGCTCGGCGAGAAGGCGCGAGCCGCGGCCCTGATAGCTGACCAATCGGCCGCGCGAGCTCGAGCGTGCAGGCTACACCTGCCGCATTCGGAAGCACGCGTCTGCCAAGTGTTCTTTCATACTCTAAAGCTGTCGTTCGAGCTGGGAAAATTCGCGTTATCCCGTGGAATGCCGCTATTCAATGTTATTTCATTTTTTTTTTAAATAAGTCGAGGGTTGGAGTGAATTGTTTATTTAATTATTTGTGAAATGCGGTACTTTTTTTAAATTAAAGTCAGAGTAATTTCGATAAATTTAAAATGCATTGTATTCGAATATCAAGGAACTTTGAATCATTTCAATGAAACGTTTCTTTCAACTTAATACAATATATTAAAGAAATATGAATTGATTCTGTTTGTTCGAATTTGCATGTTCATTCAAAATCGTATGTAAGGTCAATTTTATTAGTAATTTGTATTACCAAATATAATAGAAACCTTGGTAAAACCTTGAAAAGTAATAATCAAGTTCCGAAAACGTCAAAAAGATCCAAGATCTTTCCTTTGTTGTTATTGTTTAAAAAGTATCGTAAATTTATGCAGTCGTATATTGTGTTTAAGTAACTTAAATATTTGCAGCTAAGTTTTCCATCTTTGAGAAATGTTTCCCCCCCTTTTAAAAAATGTTTCGCGTTTATTTCAACTCGCCCATCGCCACGTGAATTGTAAGAGGCTCACGAAATTCAGCCTTTTATTTCTTCTTTCGCCTCTACTTTAGAACCCTACGGCATTTATTTCATTTTTCACGAGCCTTTGAGCATCACGTGTTGACGCTTTTTCTTGCGCAACCGGCGACGTGTCTTTCCGTGAGTAGCAAGCCGGAATTTTGATGATTCGAAATATTGAATTCATTGTGGATTACTGATTGAATTCCGTTATCTCATTGTAGTGGAGAGTCGTACTGCAGATTTTATATTGGTTCCTTTAAAAGAAAAAGAATCTACTTCAATTAGAAACATTTCCATTGCCATCACTGCTTTATAATACGAATGCACATTTTCTTTATAATTTAGTTTTAATTATTTTAAATGATAAATTTTTTAATTCTATTTTGAGTTAATTACTTAGCTTTAAATAGTTAAATATAAAAATTCAAACTTAGCGTACGTGGTGGATTGTTGACGTTGCGGTTTTCTTTCGTTCCGTTACGTTCCTCATTTTCGATTCAACAGCCAATGATAGTCAGTTTTTAGAGATTAGCTGCAGCGTCACCATTAATTAATCACATTTTTCGATTCATTAGAATCAGCCAATGCACTTTCGGCTTCAACTTTCCTTCATCACTTTTTTAAGAGAAAAAAACGAGGAGCGCCTCGCAAAAGAAATTTGCTTTTCTACCACCTGCCGTATTTTGATGTACCGTAAAAGGTTCATTTCCACACGAGAAAAAATAACAGATCGAGCCACCCTTAAGTTGGCACTAAGGACCTCGAGAGATGAAAGGGAGACTTTCCCAGTCCAGCCAGCCAAGTGCACAAAAGCATCGCAGCGATGGCTCGTCAGCGTCCAAATGGGCGTTTGTCCCGCTGAATAGCAAGAAGGTCGGCCAGCTCTGCGCGCGCCTCAGCCTAGACTCGCTCCGCAAAAGAATCGCTGGCTACAGGTGTCAAGTACCTGGCGCAGATTTTTCGGCTCGCGCGGCGCGATGCATTCCGTCGGCTAATGGAACACGTCGCGGGACACCTCGAGGCGGGGCTCTCGAGGATGTTATGCCGCTCTCTCGCCTCGCGCGCGCGTATATCGCTCTCTTTTCAGTGTATATTTTTCTAGGAGCGAGAACGCCTCGACTTGGAGCGACGGCTCGAGGACGATCGAGCCGGCAGCCGATGGAAAAAAGGCGAGCGCGACGACGGGCTGGACGTTTCTCACGCGATGTCGTGCCTGTCATGCTCTTGTTCGCTTTTATTCCTGCAGTTGTCCTCGAGGCAGTCGAATCGTGGACGGGGTGAAAACAGCGCGCTTTATTCGGCATATGGAATGTGGGCTGTTTTTCGGGGATGCACCCGATATGTGGATGATATTGCGGCCTTTTGAAAATATTTTTTTAAGGACTTCATTTTATGGCGGAGGGTGTGTCTTCTTGAGTGCACCGACCGTTTAAATTCGGTTTTCAGTCCAAGGGGAGAAGGTACTGGACTGAAGAGCGGAATTCTTTCATTGAAACGTTTTCAGAATTGTAAATTTTATTTACCGCAATTATAATAATGTAGACTTGTTGTGAATTAATATACAGATTAGCATTAAGTGTTTGAAACAATTTCCTGCATAACATTACTTCTCAAAAACCGCTTGCCTTATTTAAATCACTTATATAATTAAGAACAACGACGGAAGTATGTAGAAAATTCCATGTAAATTAAAACTCATTGTTAAAAATGTCATTCCTGCGAGGCGCGTGAAACTATTAGCCTTTCATTATCCATTAATAAGAAAAACAGCACCCGCTTTGACATTCAAAGGTTAATTATTCTCGCTTAAAAATGTAAGTTCAGCCGAAAGTCTTCCCGCCTCAGAAAATGCTTGTCCGTATGAATGAAGGATAAGGGGTCAATTATCGAAAAAGCGAGAATAATACTTAAAAATCCCCAAGTCGACGTAATTAATAAACTTTCCACGCATACCTCGCGAATATTTTGTCATAAATCAATCTGGACGTAAAGTTAATCTTAAGGCCGAGCGCATGCGCACTTAACATTTCAATCAATTACAGAACTGATTGATTTATGTCTGATCTCCTTTAATGAAATAATAAGTTTCTTAAGTTTATTTTACAAAATGTTTTTCAACATTTTATACGAATATTAATTTATTATCGTCATTTAATAAAAAAACAGTATCCGTAAACAACTTTTCAAGTACAAAAGTTAAAAATTTCAAGACTAAAATTCATTTTTCAATAAGTAAACTTTTCGATCAGTTCAAACCTCAAACATATACTGCGTAAATTATTCAAGCAATATAAGCAAATTATATAACCGTCTATTAACCTTCTTCATTATGCATAATTTAATCAAGCAAAGTCGCACAAAACACTAATCAACAAGCCCTTCTGGGGAATGGAGAAAAAAAAGTCCGCCAGCCGCGCGCGGCGCTATAAATCGCGCAAAGCAAGCATCTACAGCTCGGAGGCGGCTCTACCTCGCGCGGCCGCGGAGACTCGGAGATAGCACCTCGCTTTTCTCTCTCTCTCTCTCTCAGCGGTAGCAAAGACGATCTATAATGTTTGCTCTCGGAAAGTTCGATGCCAGTGGCGCGCCATGCATAATGTATGGCGCTTAGTTTACATATTAATCTGACATGTTTATGGCGTCGCACGCGAAGCCTCGCGCGATCGCAAAGCTGCGTGCGCCGAATTTCGGCGCCAAGGCGGCGAGGGTCATCCTCGCCCGAGGAGGAGCCATTACGCGCACTTACGCGGGCCCGTCTATTGCTTCCGACCAGTGAGTCACGCGGCTTGTCCGTCGCCTCGCTTAACGGTGATCGCTGCTGCGTCGAAGAGAGCGCGTCGGTGGCTTTTGCGGAAAGAAGGCTGGCAGGCGCGAGTTTATACTTTCAAAATTCGGTGTTTACGCATCGGGGAGGCTGCCGCCGGGCTCGCGGCGCGGACTCGCATATTTTAGCTCGGGAGGCTTCGCTTTGGGATACGATTCGTTATGCGCGGAGGTAGCCTGATATCTGGAATACTCGTTTCGAAATGCGCGCCGGACTATTTCGATGCTCGACGTGCATAATTGAAAGCAATCGATAGTCTGCGTTTAAGCCGAGGGAAGGAAAAGATCAAAGCTTTATTCTAAGAAATGTATGTAATATGCCCGGGAGATTGCATTTTTAAAGTAACATGTTGTCGGGCGAATTTTCAAATATTTAAAATGATTCATAAATAATGAGATTAGCTGAAGAATAGTCAAGTACTTACTAAATTTGCGTTGCGGTTTGTATTTTTCTCTTTGTATTCTACAAAATTTAGTGAATAATAAAGTCGTATTGCAAACTCTTCAGAAAGACACTCGATGATCATCAGTAATTAGCAAATATTAAGTAAACAAAGGGTAAACTTTAACTTATTCCCAACTCGCTGCTGTGAAGACAAAGTAAAACAGAGACTGAAGGTGACTATATAAACTCTTCATAAGCGTTTCGATAAATATGACTAATATCGTTTCATTTTTAAGATTCCTTTGCGAAATAACGTTGCCTTAGAAAAAAACGACGCGAAAAAAGCCACCGCCGAGAAGATCCAAAAGCCCGAACCTCGATAAATCAAAGCTCGGTCGATATCGCAAAAAAGGAGGGATATCTGTCGCAATCCGACTGCCAGGTCAGAAAGCAGCCAACCTCCCTCTCTCTCGTCGAGCGGAAACGCCGAAATTCGGCGAGGCGGTAGCTCGGCGAGGTTGCTCTTTGGCGGAATCGACCGCAGGTATGCCGCGCGTCGCTGACCCCGGGGCGAGTATCACCTCTAGGCCGAGACTCTTCGATTGGACTGAGTCAGCCACGTGACTCATACGCGGACACACGTGAAGGAGCCGGCGTGCTTTTCTCCGAGATAGATGTATAGGCGAGCACGTGCGAAGGAACGATCGAGCCAGCTCGTCGACGGTACTCTCTCTCCCTCTCTCTCTCTCTCTGCTCCGCGTGTCGAGTCGCTCGAAGCGATGACTAATTTCGCCGTGTAACATGTATTGACCTTAAAAACTTTTTAATCCGTCGCTTTTCTCGCTCGGGTCGATATGAATAAGTGATAATCCCCGGCCGCTTTCGCAATAATGTGCGCAGTATACCCTTTAAAAGTGCTTCGATTTGTCAGTGCTGTTGCTGGCGGGCGGAGCTTGTTGTTTTCTTTAATCGGTACACGAGGAAGTTGGCTCGGGTTTAAATTGTTGCGTTACCGCGCTGCCTCCGTCGACTCGGCTGACTACGGCTCGGACTGCGACGCCTTACACCGCTGGGCATGTCGAGTAATTATGCCGATGGTTTTGAAACAATGATTTGGCGCTTTTTTAATTAGAGCCGCAATTATGATTAATTTTCTGCAGCTCTTGGACTTATTTACTTAAAGATTGTTAAAGCTGCATAGTTATAGTTTTTCTTTTCAAAATTTAAATATTTCAAAGCCGCTTTGAGCGTTTTCTTTTTAAATCAATTTTTTACCATTCAGCGCTATTCCGAATATTTTACTTCCTCGAAATTCTGCTAGGAAATCTAATAAACTCACGCGAGCAGCTTCATTTAAAATCATGAGTTATAATTACATAAATACCACACGCTTTCTTTTAACATTAAAACGAAGCCGGCTTCGCTAGACGTAAAATAAAAAGGCTCGAGCGCGCCGTTAAGGATTAATTCATTAATGTAAAAAAATAGTTTAAAGTCGTAATAACAAGCTTGATAATCGCAGAAATATGAATCTCAATTATTGTAAAAGCATACACTTAAAACGTGCTCTGCGCGCGCGCGCCGAGCTCGCCTCTCATAAAGTTGAGAGTATTTGCGGCGCTCGGTTCTTATTTTAAAATTACCGTCATCATTACTCTTCTCGCGAAGTGCACTTTTATCTTCACACTAGCCGGGCTACAATGCATTCGTG
Source organism: Ormyrus thymus (assembly GCA_035582935.1). Classification (NCBI taxonomy): domain Eukaryota; kingdom Metazoa; phylum Arthropoda; class Insecta; order Hymenoptera; family Ormyridae; genus Ormyrus; species Ormyrus thymus. The sequence goes on along the minus strand of JAWWEM010000044.1, from coordinate 1,133,737 downwards.
ACAGATCGAAATTATGATAAAACGACGCGGGGGTTAAGGACTAAAACTGCTCCTTCTTTTTTCTTTCCTTCTTTTTTTTGTCGTCGTCGTTCGTCGAGCAAAGCACGAGGTCGAGCGCTTATCGGGGCTCGAGAGCGCGCGCGAGCCGCTTCGGGGGAAAGAGAGGAAAAAGAAAAATGCCGCGAGCGGCGGCTGGCTGCGTGCCTTAAAAGCAGTACAAACTGATTAGTTTGCGTTGTGTTTAGCGTCGATTCTCTCGATCGTAAAGCAAGATGCAGACGATAAAGGCGGACGAAAGCGCGCGCGCCGCGCGGCCTTTTTTTCTCCGCTTTTTCGAGACGGACGGATTCTCAAAAAGCCCGCACCTTACGTCTTCCCTCTCGCTCCGACTCCGGCGCTGTGTTTCTTTATATCCCCGGGTTTGTCTGTCTGCTCGGCGTGGATCGGGGCACCCGCACTGACGTATCGGCTTGCGTGCATTTCTGCAGTCTCAAGTGCGTCTTCTTATCCGCGTCGTAACGCAAGATGAGATACGGGTGCTTCTACAACTTGGAATGTACAAGCTCGAAGCGCTCGGTCCTCGGCGAAGTTATCTCGACGCTTTGAATTTCAAATGCCGCCAGATCTACGGGATTTCGTAATTATGATTAGTCGATGATGGTGATGTGCTCTGCTTAAATAGCAATTATCCGTCACTTATATTTAATTGCTATCGTTTGTTTTATTAAAACTCTGTTTGTTCTGACCTTCATAAAAAAATAGCCGATGGATTATTTATTTGAAAAGTTTTGATTTACACGGCAAACCGTGAAATCTTTTAAAATCAAGTTTACAAATGTAATTGTAATGAGTGTAGCGCATAAAAATCAACAGGATCGCCCAAGAAACGGAAAGCAGCGGATTAGCATATTCGGAATTTTAATTATCGGTGAACGCCTAGGACACTCATAAATTAACGCGCAACGAGTATCCCTTTCAACGTCCATCGTCACCATCGAATACTTATCCCCAGGATGTGACGTCACGGCTAAGTGCACGTTGCTTTTCCTGCAAGAAGTAAAGATACGCTCGCTCACCCACGAGCGCACGCGGGCACACACACACACACACACACACACACCTCGGTGCAACCTTTTTTTAAGTAACGTTTACTTCGAGAGGCCGTTGCTTCTGAAAACATACTTCTTCCTCCCCCGAAAAAAGCCGTTACGATCGAGGCTAATAAAATCGCTACTAACGCGATTACGAATTTGTTTATCTGCGCCCGTTGTGTTTCTATTTCGGTCCCCGCGGCGCCTTCAGGTTATTGGCCGGGGGCTTTTTTACGCTGCGCGTTACGCCGCTTTCGTAAACACATGCAGCCTCGGATTTTATCCGAGCGCAGCCGCGGGGAGGTAAAGGAAAAAGAAAAGCGCGCGAATTAACAAGTCACGACTGCAGCTTCGCTCGCCCGTGAATAATGTCTATAGCCACCCGTTTATTTATCTTAAATTCGGGATTTTTAACGGGCAACGCAAGTTTAATTAATGCACTGCGCTTTTGCGTGAATCTGCGCGCCGAGAGCGTAAAAAGGCGCGCGCTGCATCGTGTTGCCGCGTGCCATTGTAATAAATTCTGGTTACTTCAGAAGCTACGGGCGAGTGAAGTTACTCGGAGGCACGGAAGACCGAAGTTAATTATTAATTTCGTTATTGTAAACGGGTTTTTCAATGCTTTAAATATTATAAACACGCATAAATACATTCGCTTGCGGAATCTTTATGTTCGCGGCTGATATTTATTTAAAATCAGCTTCAGTGTATCAAGCGAGTAACTTTTCATTTTATTAATAACCTTAAGCGCATTCCCTGGTGGAAACTGAAAACATTTTTGAAGTAGAAATTGGCCATTTTTTAATCGCAATGTAGTTTATGGCTAGAAAAGGGGAATAAAATGCGGCAATTTTTCGCACAATAATGAAACGTTTTTTCTAATCTTTTTAAAGCATTAAAAATGGAATCAATTCTGCAATTGCTACTTTTGCAGCAT